>OZ010800.1:282149824-282512324 GCA_963932465.1 Maratus speciosus | reverse complement strand
TTTTATAAATTTGCAAGGAAATATCTTCTTGCAAGTCAAATATCTCCGCTTCAAGTAAAGTTTTTTCAAGACTGAACAACTTCACAGCCACACCAGTCCATTCTCCAGCTGGAGTAACTTCATAAGACAGTTTAAAAAATTGAAGCAAGTCTTGGAATCTTGCTTCAAATTCCTTCACAAGATCTGATATAAAACTTGGGAACACTGCAGCGTGTATTTCCGAATTCTTTGTATATTCAAGAATTGTTGGAAAATGAATAAATTCTTCATTTGCGATATCTTTTTCGGCGGTCCGTAAGTTGCCAACCGTGGCCATAGACAATTGATTTTACATTTACATTTGAAGAGCTCAGATGATAAAGTTGGTAAATCACTCAATCATTATTTAGAGAAAATGAGCTGCAAATTTCCAAGTATCTATTTGTCTGTACAATCGTTACAACGAATAGAAAGAAAATCCTATACAGGCATCCCCCGACTTACGTAAGTAGTGCGTTCCGTAAACTTTTATGTAACTTGAATTTTACGTAAGTCAAATTTGTAAATTGATTTGGTAAAATTTCGTAAGAAACCGAAGTATATATACAGGGTGCAATATGTTATCTATCGCCGACCTTTAATTTCTCAACCGTTGGTCGTAGGCATATAGTTCCAATCGCAAAAATGTTTCAAATGAGGTAAATATTCATGTTGTGGCATTATTTAAAGTAAATAATCAATTTTGCAAAAATTACGAAATCTAATTTTTTATACGGTCCTCCAGTCCCTATATTTATATCCCTATATTATAGTCCCGATATTTAGTAAAAGTGTACACATATCATAACAGATATAACACAAAAAGCTTGACATCTGTACTACAAAAATTGACACAGTTATTAAATTTCAAAGTTTGAGATTTCTGCACATGATTTTGTCTTTCATTGAGGGATCAGTTAAAAGATGAGTTAAAATAATTCGAGATCAAAATCAGGATGGAATGTCCTTTTTACGGTTAAACCACCTTTAGCCGGTATCGCCAAATCGGGGTATCACCAAAGAGGGTTATTCCATCTAAAATTTTGAGCTGACATTTAGGGGTCGTATATTAAACAATGAAAGATTGAAATTAAACAGAAAATAAATATTTATGTAATTTTTATGGGTCGAACAACATTCAAACGTCAAAGTAGGTAGAATCGACAACCGGAAAATAAAACATACTCACTAAGGACTAGATAAATGGTAGTGGAATGCAAACGACCAGCCGAGCATGAAAATTGGGATTATGCAAATTCAATAGTACCGCAGCACCACACGTTCGGGATAAAACACGAGCCATCTAGCAGTGGACGTTCTATTCAGCGCTGAGATCGTGATGGCAAGCTACGCATACATGCAATATGCCGAAATGATACTAATTTAAGGTGAATGTCGAAGGAATGCCAGAGAGGCTGCGAGTATTTATTCAGAACGTTTTCCTAAGGATTTACATCCAACACATGAAACTATAACTGATGCATTGCACCATCTTAGAGAGACCGGCGCTGTTTCACCACGACCCAGAACAAGTAGACGGGAAAGGTGTAATGTTCGAGTGACACCAGAGGAGGTGCTGGCAATCGCCCTTTTAATTCTACAACTGAGCACGGCAAAAATAAGCGAGGCATGTAGTCAGCATGTCTGGCATTTGTTACATGCACAGGATGCGCATCCACGCCATCCGACACTGGTTCAAGCATTGATGCTGGGTAACCACGCGCAATGATTTGATTATTGTAATTTCATGCTCATCACCTTAGAGGAAAATCTGTCGTTCTTTTGTGTCATTCTGTGGTCAGATGAGTCAATGTTTAAACGGGGTGGCATTGTGAACGTGCACAATGAGCATTACTGGTCTTTAAAAAGCCTCCACATCGCCCGAACAGTACGACACGTGTGGTACGGTATGTATGGAACCTAGATTGTTGGAATCATCTTCTATGATGGGACCGTAAAGGTCGATCGTTACCTGCATCTGCTACAAAATACAATACGTGACTGGTATGAAGAGCTATCTCTCCGACATGCATGCCGGGTGTGGTTTCAACATGATGGACCCTCTCCGCATAAAACATCAAACGTCCGGGCGTATCTGGCCACCGAATTCGGTCGGCTGATCCTTGGATATGGTGGTTTGGTAGAGTGGCCACCGCGTTCGTCGGACTTGACTCCCATGGACTTCTACATCTGGGATTACATCAAGGCATAGGTCTATGTTACTGAGACCACTTCTCTGGTTTATCTGAAGCAGCGTATCATCCTTGATTGTTGCACAGTTTGCACACCTGTTTTGCTCTAACGTATCCTGGACTCAGTATTTTCACGCATTCAATTGTGCGTTGTCACCAATGAAGAACACTTTGAGTAGTATCTCTAGAAGATTCCGACGTTTGATGTATTCATTTTTTATACTAGACCGTTTTCTGATATTATAATAAACTGACATTTATTTTTCTGTTTAACTTCAATATTTCATTCTTCGCTTTGTATGTGACCCCTAAAAGTCAACACAAATTTTTAGATGAAATAAACCTCTTTGGTGATACCCCGATTTGATGATACCGGCTAAAGGTGGTTTCAACGTAAAAAGGACATTGCACCATGATTTTGATCTCGAAATACTTTAATTCATCTTTTAACTGATTCCACAATGAAAAACAAAATCATGTGCAAAAATCTCAAACTTTGAAATTTAATAACTGTGTCAACTTTTGTAGTACAGATGAAAAATGTTTTTGTTATATCTGTTATCATATGTGTAAACTTTTACTAAATATAACTAGGGACTGGGGGACAGTATAAAAAGATAGATTTCGTAATTTTTATAAAATTGATTTTTTACTTTAAATGATGCCACAAGAGGAATATTTACCTCATTTGAAACGTTTTTGTAATTGGAACTAAAATGTCTACGATCAACGGTTGAGAAATTAAAGGTCGGCGATAGATAACACATTGCACCCTGTATGTTACATTATTAGATCTAATTCCGCGATTTCCTTATATTATTCTAAATCACTACTTTATATTCACTAAATCCTTATTCTTAAATAATATCTATCGTTAATTCTGTTAATTTCCCTTTAATTTAACGTCTCACTTGTCTAATTTACTTAAATATTACGCTTTTAGTATTCTTAAATTAAATGTTCCATTTTTGATCTTTTTTCTTTTAGAATGTTTTTTTAGTAACCATTTTTTTCCCTTCCAAGAATTTACTTTCCCGTGCGTATTCCGCGGTTTTCCTTTTTACCTTCAAATTCATCCACTCGCTCTGTCAGCACTCTTTCCAAGGCGTGATATCCTTAATTATTAATTGGTTGAGGGCGCGACCTACGTCATATTTGTATCACTACGCTAGATGCACAAAAAGCCAATGCTCGCAGTTTTTCCTTGGATTTTGGTCGTATTTCCATTTACCATCCACTGGTCGTCGTCCGATGTATTCTATTATCTACAACTTTGCTTACCCCTAAATTACTACTATGAAACGATGGCCAAATATCTCGGTGGAAACTGTGCCGCCGAAAGATGTTAAAATAAAATTCTGAGCTGACTTTATGTATTGTCTCAATTATTCTGGTGAAACTACACTGGATAAATGTGTTCCATGGCCTTCACTCGTTGACTGCAACAAAATTCGAATAACCATGTTCATTACTACAGAAACGTTTTTTTTCAGCTTATCCTAATGCACGACTTCCAGATTGATTATTTAATTACTATCTATCGAAGTTAACTCCATTTTCGAATCATCATATAACATCAGTGTCGTAACCTTTAACACGACAGAATTTCCAGTTTTCGTTATACTAGTCGATAGGATCAGTCTGTCTGTGAGTCTGAGAGTCTGTCTGTCTGTGAGACAAATTTTGTAAGCGCTCTATGTCAAGAACTAATGCACGAAATTTAGTAAAAATTTATACTCTGTTAGTCCATGATATAAATTGGTGCTGATTAGTTTTTGCTGTAAATCGTTCAACAGGTGGCGCTGCTATGCAGCATTTTTCACGATTTCCGCAATAGCTTAATCTTTAGAACTAATGAACTTATATTCATCAAACTTCAGATTCAGTTAGTCCTTGACATGAATTGACGTTTTATACATTTTGGTGGAAATCACTCAAGAGGTGGCGCTGCTATGCTGCCTTTTTTGCGATTTTTGCAATAGCTCTATCTCCAGAACTAATACTTGGATTTTCAACGAATTTCAGATTCAGGTATACCTTGATATAAATTAGTGCTGTTTATGTTTTGGTGCAAATCGCTCAGCAGATGGCACTGCTATGCTGCATTTTTCAGAATTTCTAGTATAGCTCTATCTCAAGAACTAATGCACGTATTTTCATCAAACTACAGATTCAGGTATACCTTGATATCAATTGATTCTGTTTATATGATTCATATAGAAGAAAGTTTTGTGTTGATCACAACATACTAGTTTTTTTAATGGTAGAGAAAAGGAAAAGAAAACAATTTTCATTGAAGAAAAATAGTAATTTTTTACAATCAGTAAGTGCTCCAAGAAGGCAGGTAAATATAGCGACACACAGTGGAGTATTTAAAGCAAAATCCTGGCCAAAATAATTTTTCATGTGTTTCACAGTTAGAATCATTGCTGTTAACTTACTATTAGTAAATACACTTAATTATTGTTATATACACATAAAAGTATTCATTTACTTAATAACTACTATGTTGTGGTCATCACAAAACTTTCTTCTATATAAATCACATCAATTAAATAGTATAAGAAATTACATGAGTTTAGCACCAATTCATATCAAAGTACATCTGAATTTGAAGTTTGAAGAATATTCGTGCATTAATTCACGAGATAGAGCTATAGCGCAAATTTTGAAAAATGTAGCGCACTAGCGCCACCTGTTGAGCGATTTGCACCAAAACATAAACAGCACTAATTCATATCAAGATATACCTGAATATGCAGTTTGTTGAAAATCCAAGCATTAGTTCTTGAGATAGAGCTATTGCGGAAATTGCAAAAAAGGCAGCATAGCAGCGCCACCTGTTGAACGATTTACACAAATATGTAAAACATCAACTCATGTCAAGGACTAACTGAATCTGAAGTTTGATGAAAATCGGTGCATTAGTTCTGAAGATTGAGCTATTGTGGAAATCGTGACAAATGCTGCCTAGCAGCGCCACCTGTTGAGCGATTTACACCAAAAACTAATCAGCATCCATTTATATCAGGGACTAACTGAATACAAATTTTTATTAATTTCCGTGCATCAGTTCTTGAGATAGAGCGCCCACAAAATTTGCGTCACATGCATACATACAGGCAGCCAGACGGACAGACAGAGTCACAGACTCACAGGCAGACATTTTGTATAAACATGTTTTTCGGAATTTCAGACCCCTAAAACGAGTAAATCCGTCGAAAACCGAAAGTCGAAAATTTTCACGAATCCAATACTTGGATGTATTTATCCAATGGTAGTATTTATGAAGGCCAATTATCATCACGAGGGAGCCCCTTGTAAAGACAGAAGAAATAAAAAAATAAATATGAGTATGTAGTACAACATTTACTTAACATTTTACTATTTATAAGAGAAAAGTAATGGTTGATAGAGTTGTTTTACTTATAAGTAATGTTTAATTAAATGTGACAAGCGGGTATGACCGAGCTGTGCTCGGTCAAAATTAGTTTTCAGTTCAACACGATATAAAATTATTATTGTATCATTCTCTCTGTATTATATTTCTATAAAGCACATTATTTTATAACAGTATTATTTACAAAAGCAATCAATAGGAAAACTATGTTCATACATGTTTCTAAATTTTACATTATTTAAACATTCACAACGAAAGGTCATCAATCCAAATTACTTATTTAGTTCGACTCTGATTGGTTTAACCATGGATCTGGAGTCCTATTAAGAATTTCTAAAAAATTTCTTCGTATTCTGAAAGAATATTTTTCTTCGCCAAATACAGCCAAGTTTGCCTATATTCTTTCATTTGGTACCAAGTATGTGTTTGGGCATTCGTAATCTTAAATGTCGCCAATTATAGCCAACTTATTGGCTGTTGCCAAATTCGCGGGTTCGAAATCCAGACCCGTAGTGACCCAAAATGATCCACTAAATCTGCTCGAAGAAGTGGCCTAGCTCAAAGGTCTTCTGGTAATCAAAAACGGTAGGATACAAAACTTAGCCAAAATCGTTTAAGACGTTTTATAGATAATATTAGCTTGACTCGCAATGACCCAAAATGACCCAATACTCTAATTTTCTCGAACATGTGAGACCAGTCCAGTGGTCTTCTCAAGATCGATAACGGTAGAATACAAAATTCAGTCAAAATCGTTAGAGCCGTTTTTCTATCAAATTATCTTGACTCTGATTAATTGTGACCCAAAAAGACCCACTAATAGGATATTCTTGAACATGCGAGCTAGCCGAATGGTATTCTTGTGACCAAAAACTATAGAACACAAAATTTCTTCAGAATCGTTAGAGCTGTATTCTAAATAAGATTAGATTGACCCACAGTGACTCAAAAGGACCCACTATTCAAATTTTCTCGAACATGTGACACAGCCCAGCGGTTTTCTCAAGACCGAAAACGGTAGAATACAAAATCCAGTCAAAATCGTTAGAGCCGTTTTTTAGATATATTTAGCCTTACCCTCAGTGGCCCATTAATAGAAATTTCTCGATCATGTGATCTAGCCTAATTATCTTCTCCTGCCTTTTTAAATAAAATTTTGTATTTTATCTTTTTCGGGCACAAGAATACCATTGGCTAGGTCATATGTTCAAGAAATTTCGATTAGTGGGTCATTTTTGGTTCACTACGGGTCAAGCTAATTTTGTCTGGAAAACGGCTCTAACGATTTTGATTAAATTTTGTAGAGAATTAATTTTGCAAATTAGAACAGTTTTCTACACAAAATTAGCTTGACCCGTAGTGACCCAAAAAGGACCAACTAATTGAAATTTCTCGAACATGTAACCTAGCCCAATGTTATTCTTGTACCCGAAAACTATAAAATGCAAAATTCAGTCAAAATTGTTAGAACCGTTTTCTAGATAAAATTAGCTTGACCCACAGTGAGCCAAAAATAACCCACTATTCGAATTTTCTCTAACATGTGACTTAGCCCAACAGTCTACTCGTAATCCAAAACGATTGCATATAAAATGTAGTCAAAATCGTTTGAGTCGTTTTTTAGGTAAAATTAGTTTGACCCACAGTGACAAAAAATGACCCACTATTCGAATATTCTCTAACATGTGATTTAGCCCAACAGTCTTCTCGTAATCCAAAACGATAGAATACAAAATTTAGTCAAAGTCATTAGAGACGTTTTTTAGATACAATTAGCATGACCCTGACCCATTATGACCAAAAATGACCCACAAATCGAATTTTCTTGAATATGTGACGTAGCTCAATGGTCTTCTCGTGCCCGAAAATGGTAAAATACAAAATTTAGTCAAAATCGTTAGAGCCGTTTTTAAGATAAAATTTACATACACACAATACACACACACAATTTTTGCTCGTATTATAAGATTGTAACGAATCTTTTTGGCAGCTTCTTCGCATGGCCAGAGGGCGCTATGGTCGTGGCTCCTTGCGCACGGAATAACTTTTTATAGCTGTAATACTCAGTTATGAGCTGGCCAAGGTGCTTACCGGGTCGCATCCGTTGACCTGAATAAAATGGAAAACACCAAACCTGGGTGTTAGTGATATGTTAGTTATCTTTAAATATGTAAAACTTCTTGCTGTATATTGGTGTCGTGCCGTATATGTGTACATATAAGTTTGTGGCATAAGAAGTAAAAGTCATAACAACAAGTATAATAATCACTTATAAACAGATTAAGTTAAATAACGCTTTGAAAAGTGATAAAATATCTTTATTAAGATTGACGATCGCACAACCGGCGACATTTTCAAAATCGTTCACGATAGAAAATATTTTCACACAATTTAAAAACATTAACATAGTAAACAATGTGACGAGACATGATGCATAATGAAAAACAATGCAAACATAAAATGAAATAAAAATTAAATTAGCTATTTGCAAGCGTGGATTAATTTTTACTTTTGTTACTAAATTTACATAGCATGTCTTTGCAAATTTTAGGTAAATCAAGGGACACTGAATCATTGCAAATATTCTCGTTGCGTAAAAATATCTCTATTGATTCCCGGATTATGAATGGTAAATAAAATCTTGATGGATAAATTAACTTGCTATTTTCAAAATCGATCTGTAACGGTTCTTCGTTGCATAATTTGGCCAAAGCTGTGGTTCTTCTGTTGAATTTGATGTCTGCTATATGTTCTTTGATTCTAGTTTTAAGTTTTCTGTTTGTCATACCTATATAAAACTGCTTTGTTCCATCTTCTTTGGTGAAAGGTATTTATATTTTTAAAGTAAATAAACGTCATTTGTTACTACAAGAAATATCTTCATTTCTGTCAAAGTTTGCCATCCCGTTACAATGGCGCCCAACTCGTGGCGTCCGAATCTTCGAATTCCTCGAATGCGTATGTTCTCAGAGAAAGAAATATGTGAAATATGTATATTCGGAGTGTAAAAAATATCATCAATCTTTATTGAAGCATTTATTTTCTGTTATTGAGAGGTGGATTCTCAGAACAGCTGTGATTTAAGTGCATGTCATCATGAATAATCGTGAAGAAATGGCGATTTCGTGTGTATAAAATAATCAATCTTTATTGATTTTATTCTACCTGTAGTGAGACGATTAAATGTGTTCCATCTTTTAAAAATATTTTCGATTGCGGTATTAAATTACGAAACGATTGCCGTAATGAAGTAAGTTCTATTAAAAGAGAAAAGAAATAACGTTCGTTTAAGAACAAAATAATTAAAAATATTCTCAAAAACATTAGTGTAATTTGTGTTTATTTTGAAGTACATTAGAAAAAACAAACAAAGAAAGCAGTTCTTTGCAGTTTTCCCATTCTGTTTATTTTGAAAATTTTATTTCCTATATACTCTATTTCGATTATTTTATGCTTTGAGATTTTTTTTTCTTTTATGAAGTTAAATAAGTGGTCATGACTATGTTTCTAAAGTATTAGATCATTTTTATATTTATTTATTTTTGTTTGTGTGAAGAAATGTCTTTAAAACTCTGCATTTGATTTTTTTTTTTTTTTCATTTCTTTTTTCAAAACTGGTACCACTGCAGGCAATTAACTTGAGTTAGGAAATTGTTTTATTTTATTATTATTTTTCATATACACTATGACGCAAAAGTTTAGACAATGACGTCATTCAGCTTTAAAATGTAGAATTATGACGTCAGAATTACAAAAACCTGTAAATATATTCAAAAACTGATTTAAAATGCTATGTACAAAAGACAGTCGTTTTATTTGCTATAATACTAATTTTTTTCATAAAAATTCAAATGTCTTTGTCGCAAAAGTTTAGACACTATTCTAAATTTCTTTGAATATTCGCTGGCATATGCAAATTTAGAATCGATGATGTCACAAATTTAGAGTACTTAAGTTCTGCAAACGATTGCGCTTCATAGTCGACATGCCGAGAGCTAAAGAAATTCAAGTGAATGAGGTTTCAAGGATTTGGCAGTTGAAAGATGAAGGGAAGAGCGTTTCTGAAATTTCTGCTATTATTGATAGGTCAAAAAAATCTATTTATCGAGTTTTATCGAGTGGTTCCGAATATAAAGCAAAATGTCGGTCTGGGAGGCCACGTGTGACAAATGTACGAGAGGATCGCCTGATACAAAGACTAGCGAGTACTCAACAAATGAGCGTACGTGGAGTTCAAAGCTCATCGGGACTCTCTGTATCAAAGGATACGATTCGTAGACGAATTTTGAAAAAAGGAACAATCGTTTATAGCAAAATGCAGAAGAAACCAGCTCTGAAACCACATCATAAGTTACAAAGACTTATGTGGGCTCGAAAGCATATGTCATATGGAGAGAAATGGCAGTCAGTCATATTTAGCGATGAAAAAAAGTGGAATCTGGATGGTCCAGATGGTTGTTTATCGTATTGGCATGACTTGCGGAAGGAACCTCGACGTTTTTTTAGTCGCAGACAAGGAGGGGGCTCGGTGATGGTTTGGGCAGCCTTTTGCTATAATGGACAAGTATCTCTGACCTTCACCAGTGGTCGTCAAACTTCACAGCATTATACACAGACATTAGAAGAAAACCTACTGCCATTTGCTGAGCTTCTAGGGGGTCCTCAGTGGGAATTTCAGCAACACAATGCTTCAATTCACACTGCAAAACATTCAAAATCTTGCTTTAATTCCCATAATATAAGAGTTCTCGACTGGCCAGCATGTAGCCCAGATCTATCCCTATAGAAAACCTTTGGAGCATCATGTGTCGCAAAGTTTATAGCAACGCTAGACAATACTCTTCTGAAAAGGAACTTAAGACATCTATTGAGAATGCATGGTATGATATCGATCCACAAACTATGCAAGATTTAGTTTCTTCCATGCAATCTCGTGTATATGACGTAATACATAAGCATGGATGCGCAACCAGGTTTTAAAAATTGTTTATTTCGATTTTATTTAATTTGTGTCTAAACTTTTGAGACAGCAGTTTATTTTTGTTACCATTTAATTTATTGCAATATGCACAATTCCACTTTTCTTTGTTATAAATATTGTTTATATGTACAGCACATTAATTTCAAGCAGTGATTTGAAAATTGAATAAATATTTTTCAAAGTATGTAAGAATTTCTTCATTGTCTAAACTTTTGCGTCATAGTGTATATTGTACTGATATGTTTATTTAAGTGTAAATTATGAGAACATTAATTGAAACGTGATCAGGTAAAGTATTTAGTTTGGTATTTACGTTAAGTATTTAGGTTGGTAATGTTAGTATTTAGTTACATTAGTATACGTAACTGGTATAAGCAGAACAAATTTCTTGTTTTGGTGAGAAAATTTATTGTTTGAAGTTTATTGCAATATTATTTATATGTTTATTTTGTTTAACCTTTTGGTAAAGGGTTTTCCGTAAGCGAGGAACCAGAATTTGTTTCGGTTGTTTATTTTGTAATTTACTGAGTTTAAAAATTTAAAGTTAGGATCATTTCTTTCTTAGGAAAGGGAAAAAGGAAGATTTAAAAATTTTGTAATTGGGGATAACCGCAAATGCGAATCATAAAATCGCCGATTTACGGGCTTTAATAGAAAATAGTTCTAACTACAAAGAGGATTTTCTGAAGGAAATGTTAAATACGATTATAAACACTAGGAAATAAGAACAGGCGGAAACAGAGCGTCAGTTAGAACAGGAAAGGGCGTTTGAACTTGTGAAATTAAGAATCGAAAATAAAATTGATACTAGCGATTCAGGTTTAAACGCTTCGGACGAGCAAACTCTTAAATTCGAATTACAAAAGTTAGTTCCTAAATTTGACCCGAATAATGACGACATAAATATTTTTCTAACGCTGTTTGAATGACAGTTGAAATTTCCAGAATTTCCAGAAAGTATCTGGGTTACACATTTAATTGTGTCTGTGCCAAGTGTGATTGCTAATTTAATACTTCGAGAGCCAGAGGAATTATCTCAAAATTATGCGCATATAAAATCAATGCTCTTAAAAAGATTTAAATTGAGTTCGGAAAAGTTTAGGCAGTTATTTAGCAAACATAGGAAATCCCTAGATAGTACATGGAAGGACTTCTATTTTGAGTTGAAAGGTTATTTCAATGGGTGGATTTCGGGACTCAATATTAGCACTTTTGATCAATTAAGGGACCTAATGAAAGCTGATCAGATCAAAAAGAGAACTCCGCCAGACTCTAGGGACCATTTTTGGACCAATGGGGGATATAACTTCTCCTGAAGAACTAGTAGGGAAGTTAGATAGTTACGATAGTATTCGGAAAGATTCTGGAAAAGAAACATATAGCAATATCCCTAAAAAGAAATACCTAGTTAAGGATAAGAGTTATGAAAAACATGAAAGGTTTAAAGGTAATACTTTTAACACGAAAAAGGAAAAATTTTCAGATAAAAATAGAATGCGGTCGAAATACCATAACCCCCCTCCCCCCTTAACCTGTTATGGGTGTGGAAACCCTGGGTTCATTCGTTTAAAATTTCCCAAATGTAATCCTTCTCTCAAAACAGGATCTACAGAATTTAATAGCGTAGTCTTGTATACGTGTGTATCATACTATGCCCACCTTGCCATTCTAGATCTCTACATAAATAGATTTTATGGTATAACACGTACCGATACAGGAGCAAGTAATTCCATCGCCGGAGAGGCCTTATATAACTTATTAAAAAATCAAGGAATT
This sequence comes from Maratus speciosus, assembly GCA_963932465.1. Taxonomy (NCBI): domain Eukaryota; kingdom Metazoa; phylum Arthropoda; class Arachnida; order Araneae; family Salticidae; genus Maratus; species Maratus speciosus. Next base: position 282,499,957 of record OZ010800.1, on the reverse strand, counting down.
GATTTTAAGCCCAAAGTAATTACCATAACTTTAGCAAATGGAAGTACTGTAAATGGTGAAGTTTTATATACTGAAATAACTATCCAAATAAAAAGAAATTTTTAAAAACTAGAATTACTTGTTTTACCCAATGCCAAAGGTAATCGTACTTTGTTAGGTATAGACTTTCTGCAAAAAGCAGGTATTGTCCTTTATGTAAAGAACCGGCAGTGGTATTTTCATGACAATCCTCGTCAAGTTTTTGATTTTTTTCCTGATAATGAACCACCGCTTCCGCAGAACCTGCCGAATGTGTTCAATTCATGTGTATTACGTACAGAGGAAGGGAATCATCTACATCAAGACCAAAGGGGAAAATTAAGCGAATTGATACGAGAATAGGAAGATGTGTTCAAACCAGGGAGAGAGCCCACTCCTATTATAGAAGATCATATTCCTTCAGGGGGCCATGCACCAGTACCTTGTCCACCCTATCGAATGCCACCTATGAAAAATGAATCAGATAAAGCAAACGTGGTTGCGGATATGTTATCTCGTCCAGAGTATTCATAAGATTCATGTGAGATGAAAGCTGTTATAGTGGACTTCCCCACTAAAAGTTCTAAAGTCATTCGAGAAGAACAGTTGAAAGACCCAGAGCTGAAGAAAATTATTCATTGTTTTTAGAGTAGCCTCCCCTGCTACGGATTTAGTTAACTGGACCGAAAGAGGTTATTTAATGAATCAGGGTGTACTGTACCGATATGCCCCTCACTCTGAAGTCAAAGAAGCTCAGTTGGTAATTCCAACTCAGGACCGTGAACGGATCCTAAAAGAATACTATGATGCCCCGACTACTGGACATTATGGCGCCGAAGGAACTTTCCGTCGGATTTTTAAAAGATATTACTGGACAGGTATGAGTAAATTTATATCAGAATATGTTAAAATTTGTCCTGATTGTAACAGATATAAAGCCTCAAATCAAAAACCAGCTGGACTGCTACAAACTCAAATTTATTCTCAAAGATTAGAAAATCTTTCTATAGATTTATTTGGACCTCTTTCCGAAAGTAAAACTGGAAAACGATAGATTTTCATTGTTGAGGATTGTGCAAAACGGTTGGTGGAGCTTCTCATTATCACAGCCTAACGCTACGGAATGTGCATTAACACTTCACAAAGAAATATTTTTACTATACCGGTTACCTAGAAGATTAATTAGAGATAATGGACCCCAATTTGTGAGTGATGTCATGCAATAGTTATGTCATCTATTGGATATTACCCAGCAAGGTAAGAAACAGTGGGCCATCAGCTGGAGAAAAGATGGCAGCCAGCAGTACAATTAGCGGTAAATTTCAATGGTACCATTACTTAAACCAGTACAAAAGTGTCCGTGCGGAATGCAGCTGGCCCATCAGTGATGGCCAACAGCAGGCCAGCATTGGTAGGCCATCACATTACTTCAATCCAGCACTTTTCCTGCCGTGCTAGCACCTATCCTACTGCTATTCCTTTGCTGGCCCAGCACTTTCCCTTACAAAAATTTCTTATAGAATTCTATAAAAAAAAACAAAGTATTATGGCACTTTTTTCTATAAGTTAGTTTCGCCAAACGCTATAGAAATATCTGTAGAAGTGTCTATAATTGAAATGTCTATAGAAATATTTGAGCTTGAAGAAGTTTCCATGTGGTCACCCTCCCAAGTACTAACCACGCTCAGTGTTGTTTGGTTTTCGTGATCGGACATGAACAAGTACTTTCAGCGTATTCTACGACCGTTCGTAGATGTTAAGCTCTCATTACACTATTTAAAGTTTGTTTCTTTTGTGATTTACGTTCTCAATCATTAAACTGGTATAGAAATTATTGTATTGTATAAAATCCTATATATTTTATACTTTGATAGATTCTCAACTGTGTAAATTATGAAATCCGAAATCCTTTGTAACTTAGTAAAACCTGATTTAAGGAGGAAAAAAAAGTCCGTTGAAATAAAGAATTTATTTATTTATTCATTTACTCATTTATTTTGTTGGTGGCAGTGTGCTATCTATATTATAAAGGACAAACATATCTGTGCGTAACGCATACGTCATTTTGCGAATGGCAACACTTTGAAATTTGAAATGAAATTTTGACTTTAAAATTTTCTCTACTGGAAAATTTTAAACTTCTAAACATCGCACATTTTAAATTTTTACACCGTCGTATAAGGAAAAAAATGTACTTTTTAATGCAATTTGTTTGAAAGCTGTATCTCAGTTTAATTTTGAGACATTAATTTTTTTGTAGTTTTTAATTTAATACATTTTTTGTAATTGTGGCAACTGAAGTACTCCATTTTTGTTGAAAGTCATTGAGAGTTGAAAGTAGAGGGAAAATAATCACGGAGGAAAGAAAATAATATATTACTGTATCTTTCGTTGCCATTTTCTCATAAAAACTGAAAAAAAAATTGAAATTATAATGTGTGTCAGCGATTTTTTAAGTTTCCAAATATCGCACATTTTCAGTTTTTACACCGTTAAATAGAGAAAAAAATCTACTTTCAATTGCAATTTGTTTGAAAATTGTATCTTAATTAACTGAGTTATTATAGTTTTTAAAATAACTAAGTTTGGTTTCCCTTAAATGTATATTAGGCATTGTATCATGTTACTTTTATTCATAATTCAATTTACTTGCTCAATCCTTCGCCAAATCGGAAGATTCTGATAGAGAAATCAAGAACTCGGTATTTTTATGTTAGTCGGGCACAGGTGATAAATTGCTAAACATTGTACCCGTTGCATTTTTTTCATATTTCATTAATTTAGATTAAAATATAATCCTCTTACTCACTTTAAAATGGATAACTTTAATTTAAAACTGAAACTTTTCAAATTCATGAATTTCACTTAAAAAAAAATTCCTTAAAAAAAGAAAAGAAAAGAATAAATACCATAAACAATTTAATTTCAACATCAAAAAAATTGTTTTAATTTACGCCTCGAAAAATAAAAAATGCTATTGGTGAGTATTGCGCCCAGCTAACATAAAAGTACAAACTTTTTGCGATTATAGCAACTTTTATGCAGCTTTATTCGAAAAAAATATTTTGATGAAATAGGTTGCCAGAAAATAGGTTGCCAAATTTCTTTTCTCGCCAAGGACCTTTTCTCTATTTCGCCAAGTACCTATACTGGAAAAATACCTTTATTTATTTATTTATTGTATTTTAAATGAGATGAATAAAAGACGGCACAGATGTCATATACGCACCACGTTGGCGTGATGTTTTTCTGATGCCAATGTCATATACGCACCACGTTGGCGTGATGTTTTTCTGATGCCAATGTCATATACGCACCGAGGTACTTAACTGGCGCCAAAGTGCCGTTATTTTGCTTGATATGGTAACCCGGATGTTGTTATTTTTTAATAACTTGTTTATTTACTTTTATTTTATTTTTTTAAATTATATAAATTGTTTTGTTCTATATGTATTAATTAAATTTTTTTTTTATTTATTGTTATTCTCTTTTTAAAAATATTGCACAATAACCAATGAGATGCGTTTCATTCAGGTGTTGCCATTAAACAATTAAGAAATAATCGCGATTTCTGTGCCACGTACGATAGCATAATATATATAGATTTTCAAGCATGAATTATTTTTAAATTTATCTATCACGTGTAGCTCGATTACGAAAGATTAATCCGTTTGCTCTTAAAACAATGTAAAAAGTTCAGCATTTGTTTCCGTCTAATGTTCCATAACAAAATTAAAACTTCCTCTATAGAAAAATAAATAAAATAATGTAAATAAGAAACAAATTTAACAGACATGTTATTGAACCACGCGCTTAAAGAACTGAAATGATCGGAAAGACTGCCGTAAGTCGCAAAATCTTGGGCTAATAACTCCTGGCATGCGGTGGCATGTGAAAGTATCGCTTTTAATAAATTTTAAAACTTTATTTGATTGCATAATTGATATTTTTCAGATAAAAATTCTTTTTGATGTTAGTGGACAATCTAAAATATATATTACATATAAAAAAATAATTTCAATTAAAAAGAAAAGAATGGTTTTCACCTATACTCTGTAACCCGAGGAGCTCGGGTTCGATCCGCTAGTATTATTTACAGTTTTAAAAACAATTAGCTTCACAGCTTAAATTATGTTAAGATATTCATTTCAGATTTGTGTTCAAATACTCAATGTCTTTGATATTCGCAACGCCATCTAGCGTAAGGGTTCCCAGCAATAATACTGCAAAAGTTCGTGCACTTCCATGTAGTGGTGGGCCAGCGCATGAGATAAAACGGATGCTCACCAGAATTTTATCTGGTGATTTCCAACAGTAATGTTGACTGAAGATGTCCAGCAGTGGCCATGCAGTTGTAGACCATTAGCCATCACATCTCCATCATTGCCAGCACTTATCTTGCTGCTGGCCTGCAATTTCCTCTTTTCTGTGTAAGCAAAGTCTAATACCCGTTTACCATCCACAAACGAACCCGGCCGAGCGTAAAAATCGCGATTTAAAACCTCGACTTACTATTTTAGTAGGAGATGACCATGGCTCCTGGGAAGAACGTTTACCACCTGTTAGGTTTGCAATGAATTCAGCAAAGTGTGAGACTACAGGTCAAACTGCCGCGTATTTGCAGTTCGCGCGTGAGATGCATACAATCGACGATGTCACGCATGATTTAAGAACTGTGATAGATAACGATAATTTCATTCCTGAAATTACCCCGTACCTTAAAAAGTTCGCAAATTTTTCATCTAGAGTACACGATCTAGTCGAAGAAAAGCAAGATACGCGTAAATCATATGCAGATAAAATGCGTCAACCTGGTTCAAATTTTAGTCCTGTAGATCAAGTGTGGGTGACCTTACATCCAGTTCGTTAGTCTAAGCAGAAACGCAGTGCTAAATTCATGCTGCGCAGAGACGGTCCGTATACCACCCTAACTCAAAAATCATTAACAACTTACGAGGTAGCTCATCGGAGTAATTCCAACATTTCGGTAGACGCTTACCACATATCCGCACTCAGTCATATCGAGGTGCTGACGAGCTGCCCGGGCAACCGCTACGGAAGCGTGGTAGACCGTCAAAGATTTCTGGTTCCTCATCGGGACGTTTTTGGAACCAGAGGGGGAGATGCATGTCGGCAAGCCCCTCATTGGTGTAACGATGCATGTAGATCAAAATCCGTGAGGGATTGACGATTCAAGCTAGCGAAGCGCTTTCATCCACGAAACTTAACAGCGCCCTCTACTGCCTCAACGCTGCATCTCTGCACTCACATTCCTGTACGAAATCTGCTTATTTAATTCCCCTCTACCTTCCATTAAATTTTTACATATAGTTCTGAAACACCTGTAATAATTACATTAATGGTATGTATCAATTATTTTTTATCATCTTTCAGGTATGTGAGATAAACTTCGTTATAGTTACGACTAAAATCTTGAAATTTAATGAATTTAATAATTATCTTATTAGAAATAGGTTCGTAATAATATACTGTATATTGAGTCTTTATAAACATGTTTGCAGAAAATTACTATATAACTTTAGCAATCATGTATAATTTTACTTTATGTGTATCCGAATATTATTTTTCAAATCCACCATACTTGAATTTCGCGTTCATGAATTTTCAGAATAATGAACTTAATTGGTGGTCCCTAGAACCCGTAAGACAAAGTACCGTCACAGCGACGTAGTTGTGAAGTCACACTCTGAGATTGTGACCGTCGATGTGAAGTCATAGTGACTAGAATGTGAAGTCGTTATGGCCGTTTTAGAGATCTTTTGTGGCAACACATTGTAACGAATTTGTGAAGTCACGGTGTGATAAATTTGTGAAAAAAGTATCATTTGTGACTATTTTGTGACGAACCTCTGACGAAAGCGACAATGCTTTGAAGTCACATTATGATCAATTTGTGAAATATGTGTCATTTGTGACGAAATTGTCTTCCACACTGTGATGATGCTGAGACGACGGTGACAATGTTCTGAAGTCCCATTGTGACAATTTTGTGAAAATTGTGTCATTTGTGACGATTTTGTCATTAACGTTGTGACGAATATGTGACAACAGTGACTATGTTGGGAAGTCACACTGTGACGCACTTGTACATTTGTAAACACTTATACATGTCACACATAGTCATACTTATACATGTTGTAAAATCATTTACAACTATAACGTTATTATACTTCGGCGATACATCACAATTAAAACTTGGAGGCCACTATAACAAGGGTATACCAAAAGAATTTACTGAATCAAAGTGCAATGCCCCGAAGACTTCAATTTTTGTTCCACCTTTTTTTTCCTATTGCAATAAATAAGAATATCTAAGGCAACTGAATAATCGATCTACCACAATGTTTTCAATATTAGCTATTTGTTCTCCTAAAAAGCATTAAAATTACCAAAGAAACATTTTGACTTAAATTTTTGAAGTTTTATCAAAATAAAATTTATATTAAAAATATAATATCTTATAATATATGATAATAATTTATAATTTTTAATGTATTGAAAATACTAAATGAAATTAATTTATCTCATTTAATACGCATTACGAACTCTTAAGCCACTGGAGGAGTAATTTTTTTTTTCGATTACACAACATCTATAAAAAAATAAAAAGAAATTCCGATATTAAGTAATTACATTTTATATGTTTTATGATATTCATTACTACAAAAAAAATCTGTATATGATTGTAATTCAAACAAGTTGGGGCAGAGAAAATGGGGTACTTGTTTGCTATTAAAGCCCCTATAAATTTGATTATGCAAAAGTTGCAGTTACGATCTCGCTAAGATAATCGCGAAGTTTATGCAGCGTCATATATATGTATATATATACTTCAAACGCTCACGATGTGCCATATAGTCATTATATACGTATTGTTTACGTCTTTTATGCCACATATATGCATATATATATAATATATATATATATATATTTATATATGTCATATACCCACACATATATATGTATGTAATGTATATATATATATCATGTACATTTTATACACATGTCATAAATATAAATGACTACAACTGGTCATTTTATCTCACGAAATGTGGCTTGTATCATATGTTATAAAGTCATATATGCTTTATAACATGGTAATTCCTTATCAGTATCCACTATATCATAAAAGTACCTAAGCAAGTTCAAACTATTTCGATTCTAAAATATACAATGATTTGCCATGCTAGTCCTTTCTGAAAAAAAAAGACAACAAACGCTGCTGCTTCTGTAATTGCGTTGTTAACTTTTGACTATTATAATAAAACTATGGTATGTAAAAATATGAAAACTGGTAGTTTTATTTCAACATATGATAAATATGTTGAAACAGTTTTTAAATCGAATAATTATTTTAAGTGCTATTTAAGTTGAAATTGCAAATATTTACGCGAATGTTAGAAAATGTGATTTTAGGTATGTTAAAAAATGATTTAAAACATAAAAATAATAAATTATTAATATTTTTTATATTTGCAATAAGCAGAAAATTACATACTTCTCATCAATATTGTCAATTTAAAAATACAAAATTCTAAAATATACAAACTGGTCTTTGTAAATATCTATTCGTGGCTATCTCCGGCCTTTTTAATTTTACAAAATTTCCGAAGTACATTTTAGCAATAACGATCTGAAACTACTCAAAGGATAAATACAACTTTGGCATGAAAAATTAACTCAGTATCGCAAATATCAGTATGTTGAGAATTCAAAGAACAATTTCGGCAACAATCGCTATGTTGGAAGATAGCAGCAATAAATAAAATCGTATTTTTATGCTCACTGTAAAAGTAAAAGTAATTAAAACTTTTGGGTATGTAGCACGGTGATAAAAAGGGTTAATTTATTTTATATAAGGGTTTTCCAGCAGTAAAATACATATTTAAAAACAACTTTTTGGTGATTAAAAAATAACTTTAATAATTGATGGCCAAAATTACATTTTTATTTATGAAATTATGCATTAAAAAATAATCTTACTATGATTTTTTAAAAACAATAATCCTTTGCTGTTTATAAAACACAGCGCCGCAGCTACTCTATTTTGCGTTTAATGAGAAACTTTTTAAAGTTTTGCCGAGGATCTATCTGGCTTGATGTATGTTGACGTGACCAGGACCACTATAACTCTGATATTATCATAAATAGTACAAAGAGATTAGAATCTACTACGAAATTTTTAGAATAAAGTTTGGTGAAAATTTTATAAATATATGAGGACGTGAGTTTCAAAACTCGCCTTATCCAAAATTTAAAAAATCGAATTTTTTCTACCAATCTATTCTATCGGTAAACCTGCATAGAAAAAACACTATAATCTGTAAAAAATATTTTTATCCTTTATTTTTGGGTTCTTAAAATATTGGTTGGTTTCAAAACTCGCCTTATCCACTAGGGAGTTGGCAACAAAACTAGCTTTATCCCTGCGCATGCGTAGACCAACGGACGACTAGCTTATCAGCTACTATCACAGTAATTTTCCTTCATTTCTCTGCAACCTGTTGCTATTTTCGTTTAAAGTTTTTAACTGTTCTATTCATAGAAATTAATTAAATAAGTTTTACAGCATGTCTTATGTATAACAGACAGTGAATAAACTCTTGCATTTTGTGGGGTAAGGGGGAAGAAGAGAAAAAGAAATACGAACACATGGGCTAGTAAAGAAAACACTCAAAACAAGATTAAAATGTAAGTTCAAAATGAAGAATAACTTTCTATATTTCTCACAGAAGCTGTTAAAAGATTTAAATTTTATTTTCAGGCATAAACCTAAGGCATTTCTGGTCCTCTCAAAGTGCACTCACCAGAAAGCGAACCTGGAGTATTCAACTCTCTCAATGCAAGATGTATGACGCTTCCACCAAGCTTTTTTTTTCAAGCAAAGACAAAACTGCATAAGATAACTTTATTTTGAGGTCACATCTCAAACATCTCCTTCAACAAACCGTCCAGGTTTCTTTCCTTCCATGAAACATCCACAAAAGTAAAATTTTCACCTTGAAATTTTCTTTTAAGTGCATCTCAGTGCGCTTTCAAAGGCATTACCATAAGGTACAATAGAAAGACTAAGAACCCTGGCCATCTTCAAATTTGTGGAAGTGTATTTCGGAAGATTATTGGAATATCAAAATTCAGAGTGTAAAAGTTGTGCTAGAGGCATCTAAAAACTGGACTTTCTTTTTTAAAAGAAGGAGGAGGAAGTCCCTTGAAGCAAGAGAAACTTAAGGACGTCCACTAAGGTGGTCACAAGAAATCAATTTCGTAATTTTTTCGGGGGGACACCCCAAAATATTGCCAATTGACTAGAAAATGAGATTGGCAAAGTTTCAGCTCATTTGGATAATATTAACCCGTGCCTCATTGAAGTTTAAGTTTGAAAAAACGCGATTTTTCGCAAAAAATGCTGTTTTTCCTTCATCAAATGAATACAATTGAACTTAGAAACATAATGCAAGTCTCATTTTATAACAAAAAGTTTTGCTTTGAAGAATCACACAACCATTTTTTTCTCAAAATGTATAGATTTAAAAATATGCGCATTTTTCAGGAGCTGTCTTTACCTGAATCCTAAAAATTTACTTTTTATGAAATTGCGAAAAAAAATTTGTAACATTCCATTTCATCTGCTTTCCACCTTTTGTTTTTCTTTCTTTCTTTTTTTTTCTTTTTTTTTTTTTTTTTTTGTGTGTGTGTGTGAAGTCCAATAAAGGGTTTAATTAAAAAAATTCCAAAGAAAAGGGAAAAAAATCGAATTTTAAACTGAAAGAATTTTAATAAAGAAAAGAAATTATTTTCCCTTACAACTGTCACATTAACCCTTTCCGGCACAGAAAAATTCTGCTCGTAAAATGATGAAATGATTGTCTACACCGTAAGTAAAAACAACTTTTTTAGAAATTAAAAACACATTACTTTAACCTTTCATTGTAAAAGCAAAATTTTATTAAAATATTCTTCGTGCCGTTTGTAAGTTTGGAATTAAAATTAGGTGATCCCTACGTGGGACACTGCGCCGGAAAGGATTAAAGTGGTAATGCCTTAGATAATGTGGCTTATGTTGACTTTTTCCCCCCCAAAAATATTATCTAAAAATGAAAATGTAACTTTATCCAAGTTAAGATACTAAAAGTTGGTTTGTCATTTTAGCAAGTGCTTTGTCTGCAACCTATTTATCAATTTTTCTGTAGTGAACAATTGATTTTATTATTTGCAGGTCTTGAATTGGGGGCTAAAGTGGCAGTGGAACTATTGAAGCACGCTTTTACATAAATATTGATTAGAAATAAGAAAAGGTCTCTAACATCTTCTTTTTCTAAATTCGGTATTGAAAGATGATCCATGAAACAATATATTTTGTGAGAATAAATGGCCTGTGCCATCCATCTGACATGATTAAAAGCACCAGGTGCTCTGAAAAAAGTCTTTTGCAGGAAGGAGTTCTATAAAAATTAAACAAAGTTGGATAACCTCTTTATAATCATCCCTGGGCTATTAATTTTTAAAAGTTCCTGTAAGAAAATTTGAAATTTCTCCTGAATTAACTATTTATACCTAGTATTTCATCTTCAGCAGCTTTGTATACTTACTCTGGTTTAATTTAGACCACCCAATCAAAATTGGTTTTTTTAAATATCTGGCTGAGGGGCAGTGATTATGCCATTTTACAATCAAGAACAGCTTTTATGAAAATTTCTAAATTATACTGGCGGCATGGTAAATACAGAAGACTTTTCCTTTAACAATTGCTATAGAAAAATGCAGGTTAGCTCTGAGGCGACCTGTGTTTACTGCAGTTGTATCAAAAAACATTGCTTGGATTTTACCAACTTCCTCCCACTCTTCAACTGCTGAAAATACAGCTTTCGCCTGAATTATTCCGATACTATTTACAAGTTGAGGAACTCGTAGAAACTATTCTTCATCCCCACAACTAATTAAAACTTTTATCCACTCTACATTTTCTTTATTCAAAAAATAGTGAAGCTGTTTAGCACCCCAGTGAACAACAGTTCTCTCTAAACGGGAATATTAAAATCTGTTTTTGATGAGCTCAGTTTTTTATTTACGAAACAGTTATTTGCAGAGTCGATGTCTGTGGTTAGCTAGTGGATGTATTCTAAGTCTAGCAGCTTCTCTGGCGTTCAGTTCATTTTGCGAATATTATAAAATAAAATACATAAAACTTGACAATTACTTGGCTGCTTACTGTCGATGATTTGATGAGACATGTGGCCAATTTAAAAAATCTTACATTTCTGCCATCATATCAAGAGGGGGAAGGGGTTTTACGGATTGTTTCGTCTATTCTAAAAATAGGTAACCATGACAGATAACAAAAACAGCCTTGTAATAAAAAGCGAAATTCAGAGATTCAACTTCAATACAAATCGAGAAGCTCTTTCTTACTAGACACAGAACTAGATAAGTAATAATCAATTATAATTCGTGAAATATTTTTAAAGTTACAAAAATTGTTTACTTATTTTCGCCTATTAATAAAAATAATACAAAAAAATTATCAAAAGTAATAAAATTTTTAATTTGTCATTTTTTACCTATGTTTCAAAAATGCAGAGTTTGAGGGTATGGTTCACTAGATATCCTGAAAAATACTAAATGTTCATTAAATATATGTTTTCATGAGAGTAAAAGTTCAAGGCAACAACAGTTTCTATGAAATAAAACAAGAATCAGGTATTGAAGACAAATAGTTTTCACATAAAGAAAGGAAAACGACAATTTTTTGCCAAAAATTGCAAATTTTGAAGAATTCAACCTCGATGAGGCACGAGTTAATGTTATTTATTTGAGCTCAAACTTTGCCAATCTCATTTTCTAACTAATTGGCAACTTTTAGGAGGGTCCCCTCGAAGAAAACGTTACATTTTTTCCCCCATGTTTCTTGTGACCACCCTAAGTCCACGCATTGTTAAAAAAACATTTTGATGAAAACTAGTCAGAAATGGAGGTGCTTACTTTCTATAAAAATATTATTTCTAAGGAACCAGAACAGAAAGAGATGGTCGAGGAGGATTACGGTGATATTCCAGAAGAAAAATTCGATGAGTTATTTGTTTAATTTATTTTTGGATATTCTGTAAGTACATTATATATATATAATATTATATGTTATATAGATTATATTATATCACATTTAAAAAAAATATTTTAATCATAAGCTAGTTATGATAAGTTTATTTGATTGTTGATAAGTTTGCCTTTTTATAATAAAAAGTAATACTGAATTTTCATCATATTTATTGCTGTCATAAGGATTATTTTTGAATACAAAATATTATCATCCGATGACCAAAAATAGAAACTATTAATTTCCTTCAGCAAGTATGATAAACGATGTTTTCTTTAAAGAAATTGATATCAAAACTTTCTTATTCATAGGTTGGCAACAAAACTCTTCTTATCCGAAACTTTTTCCATTTAATTAATTAAACGAATTAAAGTAGATTTTCCAACTCAACACAATGATATCACTGATCAATTAGCTATAAGTACACAAAAAATTGGAGGAATTCGATGCACTGGGTCGCTGTTACAGGTTTTTAACGATTTTCCAAAATTTGATCTTTTGGATAAGGCGAGTTTTGAAACTCACGTCCTCGTATATTCTATTTGAAATTCGGATAACCATATTTATTCTTATATGACACAATAAAAAAACAAACAATGAACACAGTATCATATTGTTAACTTCTTTTTAATGTAAATAAAGTATAAAAATTGAGACCATAAACAATAAATAAAACCACGCATAGGTTCATTATTATTTTTAATATTTTATTATTAATACTTTATATGATAATTATAAATAAGAAATCCATTTTAATCCCTCTGTTTACAAAGAGTGCGAAAAATTTTGATATTTTGAAATTTATCTCTATAAAATCATTCAGGAAAAAAAAAATGTATCCAGAATAAAAAGTAAATAATAAAATATGGTTATTACATTTTAGATTCATACCGTTCAAGTATTTGCGTTATTTCATATTTAAACTCTTACTGATTGCGTAACTTCTATATTTTCACTTTGAAAACATTCCAATAAGAACGTTTAACAACTGAAAAGCTTCCACCCGCTATGACTATTTTTTTACAGATTTTATAAAATTTTATCAGGTTGAATAATACATTAAATAATCATTAACATTTTCTTTTCCTCAACATTATATATCCGCGATATCTTTTAATGGTATTTCTCCGTTGTGTCTTATTTTTTATGAATTCCTCTTCTGAGCAGATGCAAATTTTTTAAATCAAAACATGCAATGCAAATTGTTTCAGAACATGACTTAATACAAAATTAAAAAATTAAGTTTGCAAATAATTTTATTTTATAAAAAGGCTTTTTTATTAAATAATTTAATTATCTTTAAATTTTTAATAATTACATTAGCGATTGATTATAATACTTGTCCATATACTTCCATATTTATGAAAACATGTGGTTTTAACCAAATACTTTAAATAAGAAAACAATTCAGATTAAAATGAATTTAAATCACTAATTTTACTAATCTGATCAAAATTGTTGATAAGGAAGTTAGATATTTCAACAAAATAAATAATAAATATAATGAAATATTATGTCCTATAACATGTTTATGAGTAGCTAAAACCGTTGCAATAAAAAAAAGCAAACAGGAAAATAATATTTTTATATGTCTATTTTTCATTGATGTTATTCTTTCTATTCTGATTTTTGGAGCACAAATTAAGTCCGATAATAAGTACGATAGCAAAGACTTGAATAATTTTCAACAAGTCAAAGCTACTGTAATTTTCTCGGACTTATATTTTGTTAGCTGTATTAACTTGGATCCTGAGGACCTTCTTGTCTAAGTTTTAAAATCCGTGTCAATACGCACCTTTAACGGGCCTATGCTCATGCTGTCCACTGAACTTCCCGCGTTTATTCGAAAAAGCTTCTCTGTTTACTCTCTACGGTCGTATCGTCTGCAGACGATTTTTTAGTTTCCAAGCAGGTGCCTTTCCGTTTATTTATTTATTTTTTTTTTTTTTTTTTTTTTTTTTGTATACAACAGATTCGGAACTTAAATGCGCAATATTTTTATTAGAGTGTATCTAATTAAAATTTCCTATTTGAAGAATTGTTTATTGTTTTTCACCTTTTATTTTTATCAGTTTTAAAGCAATTCAATTTAAAATGGATTGTAAAATTTCTCTTATGTAAATTACACTCGCCTCCAAAAGTTAAGGTACAGGGACTGGATGCTTTCGATTGCCCACGTTTTGTCGAATATCTGCAAAAATTATTGCGAATTGTTCTTGAACTTCTGGGATGAAAAGAACATGTTTGATTTCATATTTCTTGGTGAAGATTTAGTCGGGAGGACAATTAGGGGACTAATAATAAATTTAATAATAAAATAACATTTGCGATCACCTATGTAACAGAAAATGCTGAAAATGATTTGTTACTGTGTTAAATGACTATTTGGGTCTTGTTCAACGTTTGTGTGCATTTGTGTAAGCATAGCACTCATATTCGCGAAGATGTTATTGTGTCTTAGAAAAATTCAAAAGTTTTTTCCTTATAGCATACAGAGTTTTCAACCAAATTTAACACAACTTTCCGAAAACTTGTCAAAGAATAGTAGCAATAGTATACTGCAATTAAAACATGAATATATTGAATATTTGATGAGATATGGGCATTTTTATGAGATAATTTTTAACTGAGCATGCGCGGAAGATTTCAAAATTTTTATTTCATAATTTGGTAGTCAGTATTTTGGGGCAACTTCTATAAAAAGTCCAGTCAAATGTTGTGAAAACTTAGAACGATATAGTGAGCTGATTGAAAAGTTTTGGAAAATCCCTTATAATAAAGCTAATTTTAGGAAGCAACTCACTATATCGACCCTATCTTTGTGAATTTTCACGATATTTGACTGGACTTTTTATATGAGTAGCCCTAAATAGTTGACTACCAAATTATATAATAGACATTTTAGGATCTTCCACGCATGCGCAGCTAAAAATTATTTCATACAAATGCCCATATCTCATCAAATATTCAATTATTCATGTTTTAATTGCAGTATACTGTTGCTACAGTTCTTTGTCAGGTTTTCGGAAAGTTGTGCTATATTCGATTGAAAACTCAGCATGCTATAAACAAAAAACTTTTGAATTTTCCACAGACACAATAACATCTTCACGAATATGATTCGTATGCTTACACAAATGCACTCACACGTTGAACAGGACATAAATAGCTATTTAACACAGTGACATACCATTCCCAGCATTTTTCGTTACATAGGTGATTGGCAATATTATTTTGTTATTACATTTATTATTAGCCCCCTAATTGTCCTCCCGACTAAATCTTCATCGAGAAATATGAAATCAAACATGTTCTTTACATCACAGAAGTTCAAGCACAATTCCCCCATAATTTTGGTAGATATTCGACAAAACGTGTGCAATCGAAAGCATCCAGTCCCTGTACCTTAACTTTTGGAGGCCAGTGTATAATAATCGATAAAATATTGCTTAAATTTTTAAATTGTGTAAAAAAAAATTAATGATAATAATGAAACCCCCTTTTATTAAAAATAAAGTTTATATAACAGGTAATAAATACAAAATATCTTCTTAAAAAATATAATAGAGTTATCGAGATTTTTCTTTGTCAATCTGTCATTCTTTTCATATTAATTTTCCGTAGAATAAAACATCTTCTAAAATAACATTTTTAAGACATATCTTGAAAACAAAAAATGAAAATACGAATAATTAATTATGTCATCGGTTTTGCATAAATTTTGTACGTTTATTTTGTATTCGGAAAATGTTAATTTTATTTTAAACGTCTGAAAGAAGTAGAATTTGAAAAATAGTTACTTAAAATAGTTAAACACTAACAGAAAAAAATAT
This sequence comes from Maratus speciosus, assembly GCA_963932465.1. NCBI lineage: Eukaryota > Metazoa > Arthropoda > Arachnida > Araneae > Salticidae > Maratus > Maratus speciosus. Next base: position 282,483,994 of record OZ010800.1, on the reverse strand, counting down.
GACGAATACAAATTGTAAAAAAACAGAAATGCATATATGACTAAACTTTGAAGACGCTTTCTGCGTGCTCATTAAAAGCTACAGACTTAACTGTAATAGAAAATTTTTAGTTTGAAAACGCAGAAGTGTTTCGAATGCTCTTTGAGAAACTTCTAGTATAACAGATGATCATTTACAAAAATCGTTATAAAGGATAAATCGAGGTATGTTTACAGAAAACATTTTTTTAATTAGATGGAATTCGTATAATTAGAAAATAATTTTGTATCGCTAATGAATTAATTGCAGCTTATTTTATATGAAAATAAAAAGTTTTGGTCAGAGGCACAGAACCAACTTGAACCACAGTTAAAAAAAAATTAAAATCGCAGAAAAATATTTTTTACAGTAAATAACATGATTTGAATAATTTTTGTAATTTTTTTAAGTTTTCTAAGAAAGTCACATCTCAGTCACAATGTGACATCACTGAGTGGTGGCATTTTGGTCACAGATGTGACGCCACAATGACTTCACTGTGACCCTGCATGCCCTGAGGAAAATTAGTTGTAACGAGATTTTACCGTATTGTCAAATGCCTTTTTATTAATTAAAATCTCTGCGAATAATAGTTTTTTTAGGTGCGTTCGTAATTATATAAATACGCAGCAACTAGAGTCATCGTCTTGTCCGTCCGTCTGTCTTTCTGCCTGCATATAACAGCGCAAAAAAGACCCAACCGAATGGTTTGAAATTTAACATATACATAGAATCCTTGTAGAATTTTGTCGAGTCATTTCAAATTTTATGAAAATCGAATCAAAACTTAAAAATATATGAATGAAAGTTTTCTTCATTCTATTCACTCCTACCATAAGTCATTAATTCAATGGAATCCTATGACAGGTCATTATTCTAGATTGCCATGGTTTGACGTCCTATTTAAGATGGACTCTAAACTTGGATTATATGGAACTATAATTTCATTATGCTTGAATTTAATATACAGAATCATAATAAATTTTGTATTCATACCTTTTTGTATCAGAGTGCAACAACTATTGCATCGAGATCTGAATATTTTCAAGCATGTTATTATTATTATTTTATCATAACAATTTCAAACATGTTATTATTATTCTTTTATCATGATCAAAGTATTTTACACCAAATTAATTATTTAAATTTACGTCAAATAAAAATTGTAAATATACAAAAAACAGAGACAAGTTTACGCATGCAACAAACGAAATTCGAAAATCTCAATTTTTACAAGAGATATTCTTTGAAAATAGAGGTTCTTCAATCACATAGGATTAACAAAAGGAACATCTGACTAGTGTACAGCCATTATTTGGTCATCATCATCATCCCAAATATGGTTTAAGGCTATAAGCCTGTTCCGGCCTCAATCCATCTCTTTCGTGGCCTTCCTCTGTCTCTTTTTCCCCTTGGATTTTAATTCAAGACTGCTTTTGGTATGCGATCAGAATCCATCCTTTCCAAGTGATTCTTCTATTTCCCTCTGTAATTTCCTATTTTATTAAAGCACATAAATTAACGTCTGAATTCCATTTTTATTTATTAAAGGTACACATATATTAAGACAGACTATAAATACAATTAAATTTTCACTAATTTAAGGCTAATTTTATTAAGGCTATATAATTAAGGCTATATTAATATAATTAAGGCTAATTTTTCACTCCAGTTGGGTTTATTGTATTTAATTGTATTTATAGTCTGTCTTAATATATGTGTACCTTTAATAAATTTTCTATTTTATTTAAGGTGGCTGATCACTCAGCTTCCGTTTCCCCTCACTAATGTAATGTCTATGGGCATTTGATGGATTCGTATATTTAAAATATCTCCTTGAGAAATTAATATTTTTAACTTCTATTTTTTGTGTAACTCTTCCTAAAAGATGTCTCTTTTTTTCTTAGTTCTCAAAATATTTCTAAAATATAGACAATTTTCTATGAAGTGTTAAAATCTTACTCACAGTTCGCCCGCTTATAACACATAAGATATTAAATTCAGCAAAGATTTTAGAAATATATTGAAAACTAAGAAAACAAGTTGGAAATTGCTCGTCAAACGTGGCAAATGAGGTGCGTTCGTACTATAACTAGTTTTATAATTATTTTTTGCACCCCATATTGTACTGAATGTGTATTTATTTGTAATTCATAAGTGCATAGTCTGTAACATCATTAAAATGCACTTGCAATAATTTTTTCCCATTCCCCTTAATGTAACGGAAAAATTTTGACTGTCCCTGTAATTAAGCTATACATCCGATTTCCATGAAATTTGAAAGGGCTCGACAAATTTTTGCAGCAATTATATATTTAAAATTTCAGCCCATTCGGAAAGCTGTAACATCATTAAAATGCACTTGCAATAATTTTTCCCATTGGCTTTAATGTAAAGAAAAACTTTTGACTGTCCCTGTAATTAAACTATACATCCGATTTTCATAAAATTTGAAATGGCTCGACAAAATGTCGCAATAATTATATGTTTAAAATTTGAAACCATTCGGAAAGCTTTAACATCATTAAAATGCACGTGCAATAATTTTTCCCATTGGCCGTAATGTAAAGAAAAACTTTTGACTGTCCCTGTAATTTAACTATACATCCGATTTTCATAAAATTTGAAATGGCTCGACAAAATTTTACAACAATCATATATTTAAAATTTCAGACCATTCGGTTGGGTAGTTTTTGCTCTATTATATGCGGACGGACGGACGGACAGACGGACGGACAGACAGACGGACTGAACGACGACTATAGGTGCTACGTATTTATATAATTACGAACGCACCTAAAAAGAGACTTCTTTAAAGAAGAGTACATAGAAAAAAGATGTTAAAAATATGAATTTGTCGAGAAGATATTTTAAATATACGAATGCATCAAAAGTCCATAGACTTAACATTACGGAGGAGAACTCCGAAGCTGAGTGACCAGTCCCCTTAATATTGGCATAACCTCAAGCTCTCTTCTGCACTCCAAAAAATAAATGCGTAAATTTACACATAAAAACGGGTACATCGATGATACAAAAACGATCTGTCTATATGTTGAAAGTCGTGTGTAAATTGCAAAAATACACGCTTAATGTGTAAATTTGAAAATACACATTTAAGTGTGTAATTCGAGGATAACAATAAGTGTGTAAAAGTTATCAGATCACTCTTCAAATACATACTTTAATGTGTAAATTGCACAAGAATGCACATATTTCTGTGTAATATTCTTACACATATATCTGTGTAACATTCTGGGATTACACATATTTTTTTGTATTATGGAAAACACACATATTTTTAAGTATTATGCAAAATACACATTTTTGTGTATTATGCAAAATACACATATTTTTGTATAATATGTAAAATACACAGTTTTTTGTGTAATACGTAAAATACATATATTTTTGCAAAATAATCAAAACACAGATATTCGCATAATATTCTGATCGTGCACATATTTAGTATTCCCATCCGACATTTTAAACGGACACCACGTCCTATCTTTTTAATATTTTCCAACATTGTTGAAAAGGGTTTATGAATTGGGTTTGTCTGTCCGTCCGTCTGCTTATCTGTCGCAGATCTAACTCGCGTAAATATACTCGTATTTCTATGTAACTGATAAAAGTTATTGATATTTACCATTCCATGTTCGGTATTGAAAATTACGTATGTAGCATTTATACTCCATTTACAGGAGCATTCAAAAGTAATCCGTTACATTATGATCTATAGAGGAAAATCATTCGCCGTGCATTTTGATGATGTCAGACTATTTTAAACATAATGAAATTTATATACTTTACTGAGGTGCACTAGAAGATGATTACCATAGAATATGAAGTATGTAGCATTTATACCTCATTTACAGGAGCATTCAAAAGTATTCCGTTACATTATGGTCTAAATGAAAAAAAGTTATTTGCCGTTTATTTTAATGATTGTAGACTATTTTAAACGTAATGAAATATATATCTATTAATGAGGTGCACTAAAAGATTATTATCATGGAATGTATTATATGTAGCATTTACAGTATGTATACAGGGGAACTCATCAGCGTTCCGTTTTATTATGGCATATGGAGATAACTTGTTTGCGGAGAATTTTAATGGTGCTACTCTGTTAAATGTACATCGAAATGCCTTTCTGAAGATCGCTTATTAATTGTTGAGAATTGAAATCCCCCACCAGCCCCAAAGCTGCATTCCAAATAAAGGTAAAGAAAGTTCCCTTTCATTCAATAAAATGTGCCCCAGTACTCAACATAAATGCCATTTTACTATACAAAAATGCTCTTTTTTAATAAATTCACCTTAACCCTTTTTAAAAAGAAATGTAAACGCTACCCAAATTTCCGCAGAATATGCAAAACACAGATTTGTTTAATATTCAAAATATTTAAACTTTTGTGCAATATTCAAAATAGACAGATTTTTGTGTACATAGTAGTCTTATTTGGTCTGTGCAAATTGTGAATTAAATGTTTTTATGATCGAAAAAAAAAAATACAGAACAAACTCATATGCGTGGTGTATTTGTTCTTTATAGTATGTTTAAGACCACAAAACAGTGTATTCCAATGTATTTAGGCAATTTACACACAACATATAGACAAATCGTTTTCTTATCATCGATATACCCGTTTTTTTGCTTGCATGAAATTGGATCATCTAAAATTATAGTAACTACATACCATCTCTTTGTTTGAGTTGATTATGAGTCCTAAAATTGTATAGTCACAACTAGGTGTATCTGCCCCCTGTGAGCTACGCTCGCCAACATCCGTTTAGACACCGCAGATTCTAAAACTACGCAAATTTGATCGGTTTTAAAAAGATTACAAAAGATTTAATCATAATTTAACAACCAGTGGCGATCTCCCCTTAAACGGGTTTTCATTTATATCCCTTTGATTGGGAAATTTTAAGGATGAATCAGCTGCTGTTGATATATCCAATGGCTGTTTGCGTGTTTCATTCAATAAGATTAGTTTAACATTTGAAAATAAGCTAATATAAAATGAATTAAGTAAGCAGAGTCTTCGCCTCCTGGTATTTTTTAACAAATCTGTAAAAAGATTGTTTTAAATAAGACATTTTAATTGCATCGTTTTAAATCTGAGCTAATTTTCATCAAATTTTCGTTTTAGTTTTAACATTCACATGAAAAAACTTTTGTTTTCAGGAAGGAAATATTATTATTTGCGCTGTCTTAGAATTGGCAATATTATTTTAAAAGACCATCTTGAAATATAAAATAAATGTCTCGCATAAATATAATTTTATTTTTTAAGAGTTTGTCAGTATTATTGTTTGGCTATTTTAAATATAACGTAATTTCTGCCAGTTACTGCTTTTAACGCATAATACTTGATTTATCCTTTTAAAGTTTCTTTCTCTTTTTAATATTCACGTGAAAATACTTTTGTGGTTGGAAAGGAAATATTATTATTTGCGTTGGCTGAGAATTCGCAACAAAAGTTTAAAAAAATCATCTCTAAATATGAAATAAATGTCTCGTAAATATATTTTTTTATTTAAACTGCTTGGCAGTATTATTATTTGGCCATATAACGTAATTCTCCCCCCACCTTTTACTCCTTTTAACGCATATTAATGAATTTATAATTTTTAAGTTTCTTTCTCTTTTAATAGACATGTGTAAATACAATTTTTATGACGTAATTTTCAATATTTTTCTGCTTTTAACACGTAATCATTTGATTCTAATTTTAAAGTTTTTTTCTGTTTTGCATATTAATGAGTACAGAAATTTTTAAACGTAAGGAAATATTATTCTTTGCGCTGTTTTTATAATGGTCCTCAACAATTTAAAATAGTATTTGTTTACTAAAATAAGAAAAACATATCTCTTGAAATGAGGAAAATTTTATTAAAGTTTATAACAGGTCATTATTTATTTAATACTATTATTATTATTTAATGAATTACTTTTTTTCAAATTTTCCCGAAAAACATAATTTAATCACAAAATTGTCTACACTTTCGATTTTAACAAAAGATAATTTCAATTTGAAAATGACGAAAAAAAAAAATCTAAAAATTTCCTATATTTTTCTCTTTCCTCCCTTTTTCCCACAAAAATGGAGTAATTTAGTTGCCATCATTACATAAATATTGTTAAAATTAGAAAAAAATAACATCTCGAAAACTAATTCAAATTAAAAAATTATAATAACATTTTGATATACGCGAATTAATACGGATAATTGGTGCTTACTTCACCGCCAAAGGTTCCATATTTTAGGAGGAATAGCTGTAAAACGTAATCAGTTGTTTAATCAGTTATCTCAGTCTAATCAGCTTATAAATTCGTTTCATAAATTTGTTTCATTAGATTTTATATATATAGGGTAGATTTATACATAGAACCTGTATAATCTGAATAAATATCCACTTAGAGTGTGGATACTGTCATCAAATTAAAAAAGACAAATATCCCTCACACAGTCTTACATCTATAGCAGCTCTTGTTATTTTTAATAATTTAAAGAATATTTACTTTGAAAAATATTTTTGCATCTCTTCCCAATAATACTGAAGATTGCGTAACTTTAACTGTATTTATAACTGGCACAAAGTATAGTTTACAAATAGAAATTTTTTCAGAAATATTCAGAAATTTTCCTATATTTTATAGAAATGGTTCTGAAACTCAGATTAACTTATTTTAGCAAATAAATAAATAGAATCCTAAATTCATTTTTAGAAAGTTAAAATTACACTATGTGCAAAATACTTAAAGTATGACAAAAATATTTAAAAAGATGTTAAATTACTTTAAGTTTTCTAAGAACTTTCGGCTATAAACACAGCCTTCGTCAGAGAATACTAAAATACTTTTATTAATGTCTAAATTTTCAAATTTCACGTAGTTGGTGTCGAAAGGAGTGAAAGTGAAACTCAATTTTTAGATCCGGGAAACAATGTGAAAAATAAAACATGGATATAGAGGGCAGTGGAATATTTCTTGTTTTATGATTCTTTAAGAGAGCTGAGCCAAATTCTGAGTATGTTGTAGGAATATTTTGTTGTAGGTTAAGTTTTTTGCACATAGTGTAATTTTTAAGTTTAACTTATTTTATTTTTTTCTGTTTGATGCTAAAACAAATTCTTCTTAATTTGGAATAGTTATAACAAGATAATTATATTTAAAAAAATTTGTCGCCATCATATCTAATTTAAGCTGTATTCAGAGAATAGAAAAATATAAGCAATCTGCTTATAAAATTATTTATTATATTTAGATACAGAGCCACAATAAGGATGGTGCGGACGGTGCTCCTGCACCAGGCACCGCCAATTAAAATAGGCTCTCGCAGGCTTCATCGGCGTCATCAGTTATTTTCCTTGATGCGCCAATCATCTACAGAAAAATTATTACGATTTTTTTCGCACCATGCGCCAAGTAGTGTTGCTGTGGCATTGGTTAAGTATTAAAACTTGAAATTAATTTTTTTCTAAGAGATTTAAGAATTTTTTTTTCAATCAATTAAATACAAATATTTTGTCTTATGTCTTCTAATGGTTTTGGGACGTTCGTCTGCATTGGGCAAAGGAAATAGCCCAGTTGCTCTTAATGGTAATATCAAGTCCTGTGTATTAAAAATATGAAGAATGTGTTCGAAAACACTGCAGCTGTCATTTGACGCTCGCTTATAAAAGTTGTTAATAGAACACATTTCCCACTAAAGAAAATAGATTTCAATTACATGATTTGTAGAATGACACTCTTTTTTCCTTGATATAGTAAAAAATTCGTGCTACTCGCTACATTACATTTTTTCAAAAAACAGCATGCTACATTACAAATTATGAGAAAAAAAAAATGCAACTAGATAAGCTTTGCTGCTTTTATAGACTATTTTTGACACTTGGACATAATGTACAGTTTAAAAATGATATAAAATCAAAAATAATATAGAATTGTTACAGAAAGAAGGCAGAAAGCATAGAAAAGAGTAGTTTCTTGTTTTTGCGACCCTCGCGATTACAATAGTGCCAAGGTTGTTAATATACCATATATAAGCCAAATATGTATAATATTTAGTTCATATATCATACTATATGCATGAAATATGAGACATATTTGTTTCTTATGAGTTATTTATGTACCATATACGTTTTGTGATTATAACTGGGTCATACACATCGTAAAATATCTTTAGATATCAAAATCTTTTATGTTGTAACGTCATTACAACTTGACGATCAAAACTTAAGGGCCGCTAAAACAAAGATATGCAAAAAAAAATGTTACTGAATGAACGTTCAATTTCCCGCAGACTGACTTGCACTCTCTTTTGTGTGTGTGTGTGTGTGTGTGTGCAAATTAGTTTTCTGTTGTAATAAATAAGAATATTTTAATCGACTGATCTGTCACAAATTTTTCAAAAAATTGCTATTTGGGCTTCTAGAAACCATTTTTAAGTGTTAAAACTACTAAAGAAATATTTCTGCTTACATTTTCGAATCATTATCAAAATAAAACTTATATAAAAAATACATTCTCTTGTACCATGCAGTGCTTTCTGTTAAATGTTCTTTAAACTATACTGGATGAAATAAATTTGTCTCAATTAATACGCATTATAAACTCTAAGTCACTCGTGTTTCATTGAATTAAAGAAGAGCTTAAAAAGATCGAAAGATAAAAAAGAAAAGGTAATATTAAATACAATATTTTATGTGATTTAAAAGTATTATATTGATTACTATAAATAAAATATATGATTGTAAATATTGTAATTTTAATGTATTCATTATATTCTCGTTCTGAGCATAAGAAAAATCCCACAATTACAGTAATTTTGACTGAAATTGTGTCAGTTTTTATTAATGTAAAAATTCAGGGCTCGTACGCTTCAAGGACTTTCAAGCCCTTTTACCAGAATTTTCGTAAAATATTAATTGGCTTACTTAATGAAAAAAAAAAATTTCTATCTTCATATATAGCGACTAGTACTTTACGAAAATTCTGGTGCTAAAACATTTAAAATCCCTTGAATACCAAGATGCGTACGAACACTGAAATTATTTAAAAAATACAAGATAATATATAATTCTTCAGAGTGGATATGTAATAATTTAAAGTGATTTATCTCAGAAAACGTACTTTAAAAAATATGTGTGCTATATTTCTTAGAGGTAAATTTTATTGGTTTACGTAAGTCTGGGCTAAATTTGTTTATAATTACAGATACAAAAAATAAATGACAGATAAACTTCGAAAGAAAATATGCATTCCACAATTGGAGGCAAAAGCATCAACTAATAGAAATTTTGCGCGAAATTTAAATAAAAGCTCATTTTTAACATTTTCAGATAAACCACTTAAAAAGTGTCTTTGTAATCATTGCTTTCGTAAGAATAACAGACACATTTGCTTTAGCCATAGCTTGAGTACTTATAAGCTTAATTTTTCTCTATTTTTTAAATCTCAGCTACACTGTTAAAAATTTCATCGTCAGAAAACGGTCATTTGAACGGCAGCATTCTGTCCAGCAATTTTACCGTATTTAAAGATAACGGTTACTTAACCATATTATACGTATATTGCCATATGACCGTAAAATATATGTAAATGGTCATTTGCCCATAATTGTATAAAATGGTCAAAATGATCGCTTGATCGTAATTGTATAAAATGTCGTTTGACCGTACAATATATATATATATATATATATTGTATTTTCGATCAGGTTATAAATGAAAATTCTTCGATAGTAATAAAAAATAGCTATACTATAAACTTATAAATAGTTTAAAAAAGCTGAAAAACATTACAGGATTGTATACATATGATTTCGAGGATTAGTATAATAGCATAAATTTAGATGATTTGAAGTACAGAGTTGTGGATTTTTTCAAGAAATCTAAAGAGAAGGATATGAGTATTGAAATATTCACCGATTTATTTCAATTTGTTGTTTAGGAAAATTACCTGTTTGAAGGGAAACAAATATATAAACAAGTGAGAGGTATTCCAATGGGGGGCAGTTGTAGCTCCATCCTTGCAGATATTTAACATTATAGATAATTATCTGTTTACATATGAAGCCGGTTTATTGTTGTAAAAAGACTTAAAGATATACAGATATATAGATGATGTTTTGGTGGTTGATCTGAATAATAATAAAGAAATTTATCAATTTAACCCTTTGATGGTCACAGACGCATATACGCGATCGAAATAAAGTCCTTCTAAAGGGTTTTGACCGCGAATAGGCGCCCAGAAATTTCTACTTTAAAAGCGTTATGAACGCGTATAGACGGTCGGCATTTGTTATCTCTAAATGGTCATCGTCGCATCTACGCGTTTGTGCTTCCCCCCATTTTTGGAGACTGGGAGTTAAAGAAGGCGTTTTTCAACCACTCCTTCTTTCCACTACATAATAGGCGTAGACTATTTGTCAAGTAGTTTATTGTAGTCGAATGCTTTAGAGATTTGGTTGAAAAATGCCTTAGAGAATTACGCTTTTTGTAAATGGTTAAGAATGGCATTATATTTCAAAACAGATACTAAGGCGAATTCAAAGAATATATACAGTAGATGACTTATAGTTTCTTTGTGTGGAACTAGACAAATTCGCAGAATATTAGTGTTCACTTGTTTTATTTTATCATTATTTTTCATAAAATTATATTTCACTATTATTATTATTATTATTTTAAAACATTTACCATGTTGAATTTATTATTTGAATGAATACATACGTTCTTTTTTTTTATTTTCTTTTTTAAAAGTATTTTAATGTTTTTCATTTACTAAATACTTAAAAGTGTTTTTTTTAATTTCTTATTTTTTATTTGCATCACTTTTGCAGTGTAATAATAATTAAAATATAAAAAAACAAAATTCATATTACGCTTTAAAAAATATTTTCTAATTTATAATTGCTGCTCAAATTTCATTCAAATTCAAGTGTAACTTTAAAACTATACCGTGAAACCTGTCTATAAGGATTCTGAAAGGATCAGCAAAGGCATCGATATAGACAAGTTATCATTATACACTGCTTCAAGACTGTTAATTGATTTAAAGTACGTAATAGAATGATTATTATATATAGAGGGATTTTTAGTTTTACTTTTTAAAGTTATCTAATTAAATAATGAAATTTAATTATTTTATTATCCATAATAGAAATTATAAACCCATAATAGGATTTTTTAATTAATATGTAAAGAATGTACAATATAAATAAATCTAATAGAAACATGTTTTTTTTATAACTTTTACCAGATTTGTAAAAGTACATGAACTCGCAATTAAAAAAAAAAAAAGAATGGGATTTACAATTTTCACTATTAAAAAGGAAAAATAAATTGTAGATAGTATTTATTAGTACATGAAATAAAGAAAAATACTTCATGTAAAAAAATTGTAATTAATTGGACATATAAATGTCGAAGATAAGAAGTGAAATATTACTTTTTTTTATTGACAGACATTATTTGACATTCACAGCATTTTTGTAATGGAAGAAGAAATAAGTATTTTCTCAATTAATTCAAACGCATGTATAACTGCCATCAAAATTTTACTTTAGTGTAATAACAGGGTGTCTTTATCAGCATTTTCACTGAATCCCAATAAAATTAATTAACTAAATTTTAATACTCTTCAATATTTATAGGGTACTTAACTATATATTGATGTAAGAAAAATGTGCACATATTCCTCTTTTTTAAAAACATTCAGTTAATCACTACGTTTAAAATTGTCATTATAACTGTTGGAAATAGATTAAAAACTTCAAGCAATTAAATATAGTAGAAAGCTTTATTAACCCCTTGGGGACGAGCAACCGGTATACGTGCCGCGTAAGGTGATCAGAATCCGTGATTATTCTTACCAGTAAATTTTTATTGTAAATTTTGCCTTATTTAATCCGAGTATTTTTCCCGATTCAATTAGGCAAAAATTTCTGTTTTGAAAAACCGTAGATAAAAGGTTAAAAATTCTGTAAAAGACGCTCGTCCCGAAGGTGTTAAATCCAATTGCTCGCAGTAATCTGCAGTGCTTATTTCACATTTTTCGTGCTAGTGATAGATAATCTTTATGATAGCGACTCTTCCTTGTTTTTACTTATATTAATAAATAAATAAAAAAAATTGTGCACTTCTTTATGTATGCTGTTTTAATTGCATACAACCTTTTTATATTTTGGAATAACTTGATACTTGTACCGTGCATTGTTGTCTTTATAAGCAGTATCTAGTCGCAGGTTTAGCATTATTGCAGCGAATACTTGCTTAAGGGGTCTCAGGACTCTTAAAATTGGAAAAATTGAAAAAAAAAAGACCATTTTCAACACTTAATATCTTAAAATGTATTTGATTTTAAGACACAATTTTAATTGGAATAAAATATATAAGTATGTTCTTTCATTTTATGTATTTAAAAAATTATAGGATGCAGAATTAGCATTTACAGGGGGCACCAAACTGTAAGACATTTGACGAGCAAAAAATCGGCATAACACATTACGCGCACGATTACAAAATAAGTATTGCAACTAGAATGAAAATTTTGGTGCCTACTTATACTTCAGATTGTAATAATTACCCTGAACCTAAATAAATTTGTATTTAAAGCTTTTATATATTTTTAATACAAAGTTGTATTTAGATAATGCAAAATTAAGAAAATTTCAACAGTATAATCACCTAAAAAGATATTGTTTTGAACAATAAAAAGGAGATTTTAGGTTCAGTTTATACAGACTAACATGAAACATATGTTTTGAAAATTTTATGAAAAAAATATTCATAAGTTTTTGAGATATCGTGCGCGTTATGCCCAAAAACGTCATTTGAAGAAAAATGGCTTCAAAGTTCCCGAAACGACGCTTCAGCTATTGAACATGTATAAATGTAAAAGCCATAACTTCAGTTCTAATAGGAATTTCAAGGAAACAATTATGTCAAAATGTTCAGAAAAAATAGCAGTTTAACATCTAAAAAATTTAAAATTTCGAAAATTTTAAAGCTTTAAGAGTCCTGAGACCCCTTAATGTGAAAAAGTTTTTTTTTCCTCCTTTGAAAGAGTTGGGGAGTAATCGAAAAACCATTCTCATGGTGTGGGTTCAATATAACGAACTCCTGTATGGAGCTCTTACACTATACAACTAACTAAAAGAGTCCCAAATCATGTTTATTCCCACAGTTCCACTCAAAAGAAGCTGAGAACGTATCCCTAAATATTCTTTTGAAGCTACGTCCAATCCCCCCCCCCCTCCCTCACAGTGTGATATCTGCAGATATCAGTATTTTTTACTTAATCATTTTACTAAATCATTGTCGTCTCTATCGTTACAATTTTGAGACGGTAATGACTAAATACAATCGAGTCGAACAAACATTTACATTCCAATGTAATTAATTCCTTTGAACGTTTCTATGGATTTTCTTTGATGGATTTCCCATTGTTATCTACTTTCATTTCCCCCCCCCCCTTTTTTTTTTCACAAGTCGTCGGATGTGGAAGGAGAGGGGTGGGGTGTAGAGAATTCCAAACTTGAACAGGGACTGTATGGCCCCAACATTTGCAATCTGTGGGTGACATCGAAATATTACTTGTAAGTGAAACTGGAATTCTCAGAAAGTTATAATTGACAAAACTGCCCCTCCCTTGTAAAGATGATTTGTAAAAATGATTTGTAAAGAAAGCAAGCTCAGAGGAATAATACAACTTCCAAATGATGGACATTTATAAGAGGCTGCGTATTGTTTTCAGTGCCACATATTTATTCAAAAGATTACCTTAGTCTTAAAAAAATAGTATTTTTTCATAAATAATTATTATTCAGATTTCTTAAATTATCAATCATTGCACAGTGTAACATAAAAAATTGTTGATATAAAAATAAAGAAAGGCATCTTTTTTTTTTTTCGTTATCTTTTTGATTTCACATCAGAGATCTGACAATAATGCCCCTCCCCCCCCCCCGCCTTAAAAAAAGTTTGTAGCCTATGAATAATTAATATTATGCTTAGTTTTTATAGTAAAAATCTTATTGCTCCTTTCTGTAGATTTTCGAATTCTACTCCATTCCGCAAACGTGCTTTTACATTATTTTAAAAAAATTTCTATTTTACCAGAATACATTTAACTAATCTCTTTTAATGATTTAGCTGAAAAAAAAAAGAAAAAAAAGATGTTTGATATTTTTTATATGCTTGATAGCTCCGATACCTTGAAATCTAGAAATAATTTCTCCGGGTAAGTATCACGCTAATGATAATTTGTAATTCTAAATTATAACGAATAATTTAGATAATAACTTTTTTGAACTAATGCACTTCATTTTTTATGCTGGAGAAAATTTTACAGAGATTCCACATGGACACATATATATGGAGAAATAATACTACAGTTGAACCTCGTTAACGCGAACGATCAAGGGGAATCTTTTTTTTTTTTTGTTCGTGTTAAGAGTAGTTCGTGTTATCTGAACTTAAATACATTACATAAAACTAGACGGGGCAATCGGAAACAGTTCTTGCTAAAAGTATTTTGCGTTAAGCGTGTTCGTGTTAACGAGGTTTGACTGTATTTGTTTAAAAATTAAAATTAAAATTATCTTGACAAAGAATATAAAAATTGGTTTCATCCAAGTCTTCCAAATCTTTAAAAAATGAAAAGAAGAACAAACGATGAAACGTAAAAATGATATAAAGAGACGAAGTGACAGTTGATTTTTTTTTTCTTTTTACAGATTTTTTTTTTTTTTTTTTTTTTTAATTTCTCTAGAGAACTTTGAAAAAATCATTGAATCTTACGGTTTTTAACATAAGAAATAAACGTATAAGAAATGTTAAATGAACAGTTTCCGAATTTATTAAAAATGGTACTTAATTTCAGTCTAGTCGAACGATTTGTTATCAGATTGGAATGGCAATGTCGTCAAAATGGCGTTTTATTTAAGGTAGTTCTCTAATTCCCTAGTTCAACAACGAGACGCCACACCAGTGGCAAAGAAGTTCTGTTCTCAAAGCTGGTAGACGGGAGGTGCTGGGTTCGAACCCAATCACGCTCATCTGCTTAATCGTTCGGAGTTTTCTGCGATTTTCTTCGAACCCTGCATTTCCTTGCGTAAATACGGGTTAGGTTTCCTTAGAAAAACTCCCACTGAGGGCAACTCCCTATTCGGGCCTATATCCTTCCTCGTCGTAGATAATTAACCATCAACAACGAGACATTTTCGGGCTCCTTTTTAAACGTAAAGGCAAAAAAAAAAAAAAAAAAAAAAAAAAAAGAAAAAAAAATGATAGACTAGACTATTGAAGTGGTTTGAAATCAAATAAAGTTTTCCCTTTAATTCGAGTTTGTTATTTGAATGAATACTAATTCAATGATAACTTTCATGTAAAAAGCTTTTATTTATTTATTTTTTCTACTAACCCATCTTCACACACACACAAACACACACAAAAAAAAAAGAAAAAAAAAAGAAGTAAAAGTAGTTTTTGGCGAAAAACAAATTAATTTTTGAAACTTTAATGTATGATTTTTTAATCAATAAATTACTTATCGAGTTCTCAGCGAATTTTGCGTGTGACAAGTTTTTTCCCTTTATCGCGTTGCCGGCACGGAAATTCGGTTCAAAACGCACACTTTCACAGTATTTTCTGGAAGATCCTTTAACAAACAATATAAAACGCAATTTAATGACAGATTTCTGAATAAGAACATGCCCATTTCATGCGTTTCCGTACATGAATAAATTTAGGAATGTGTCAGAAAGTAGCTCTTTTGAATTTGAGAACAGTGCTCTCTAATAAGCGGCTGAAAGGTTTTGCTCTCAAAAAGAGTGATGTCAACACAGATTGAATTTAATACTCACAAAAAATTTTTCTCCTAGTTGAAAGTGACATTTCAAAATCAAATGTTCAAAGCATAAATATTTTATTTTGATTGTGCTATAAGTGGCATTATTTTTTCTCATTATCGTTGCTGCCAGTATATTTAAATGTCATATAATTTTAAAATGCATTTCTTATGTGAAAATGCATTTTTATCGTCAGTGATATTTTTGTAAGATTAAAATTGCAGGAATTTAATCTATTCAATGCACTTCAATTATTTACCTCAATATAATTTATTTTACGTATATGACTGAAAATGAAAAAAAAATTGTGAAATAATGTCACTTTTCTAACCCTACACAATTAAATAAATAATTTATTTGTGTATATTTCAGACCAATTCGAAAGATGGGGATTTGGGTGAGGGATTTAAAATTCTTCTCAAAACAGTTAAAATCCATAAGATATGTACAAATTTGGTTTTGTTAAGACGAATAAATAGTGAATAAGACAAATGTAAAGACAAACGCAAACAGGCAAAATATTTTCAGCTTGCATCTGTTTCAACGATTCCTTGTTTTGTGCAAAATGAATAAGAAATAGAGCGAGGAACAATAGCAGTAAATTACGTATACATGTATTATGCTTCAATATATATATATATATATATATATATGACTGAAGAAGGAAATCCTTTTATGAAGCATTGGAAAATCTACGTGCTAAATTGGTTGATATTGTAAATTTTACGAGTAAAAATGACTGAAAACCTTTCGCAGGAGATCCTGGCTGCGTCACTGTGTAAATGTAATTATTATGTGGTTAGATTCTATTTTCAGTCAAAAAATCCATTCCATTACCACAACGTGTAAAAAAGTAATAAATTATTTCTCAAAATTCTCAAATGAAATTTAGTATAAAAAAGCAAACAAAAGAAAAGTATTCGGAAAAAAAGGCAAAAAAATTTTATGCACTTAAATTATTGTTGAAGAGATTATTTGCATGACTAATTTTATATGGATGAAATTCAAAAACAAGATAGTTTTTTTTTCTCTTTACTAATGCAATCATTTTTCTATCTTTTTTATGCTTACTCTTTTCTAGCTGGTCCGCCAGGGGTTGCCGGGGGCCGTCGAAAAGTAGCACAATACGAGAAAAAAGTCCTTTAAAAATCGTATTAAAAAATAGGAACATTTTTAAAAACGATGTTAGAATTCCGAATAAACTTTTTTCAAACTACAAAACTTAACATAATGGACCAAGATATATTAACCGGAATTCTTTCACATAAGTAAAAAACTCCCCGTAAAACGTAAAAAAAAGCAGGGGATATAAATTACTAAACTATTGTGATCGTAATTCTTTTATGACAGTCAAAAAATCTAAACTCCGACTTCGAGGTGCATAACTACCTATAGAGAGGTACCTTCTTACCAAATTTTGCAGTTATGCGTTCAGCGGTCTCTCCAGAACACATTAGAGAGACACACGCACAAACTTGTTTCCTTATTTATAAATTGTGTAATTTTAGTTAAATATATATTGTAAAATATCTAAAATAAGCCCCTCCGAAAACGCCCCCCCCCCCTCATATATGAGAATTTTTTGAAAGCCCCACCATTGGCCAAGATTTTCTGCTCTCAAAGCTTCTAGAAGGGAGGTGGTGGGTTCGAACCCAATCGCGCTCGTCGGCTTAATCTTTCGGAGTTTTCTGTGTTTTCTTCGAACCTTGGATTTCCTTACGTAAATACGGTTTAGGATCCTTTAGAAAGACGGCACACGGAGGGTACCCCCCCCCCTCCCCTTTCGGGCCTATATCCCTCGTGTTGATAATTGATCGTCATAAACAACACCTTTTTTGAAAAAGTGCCATATATAAGACCTCCCCTTCAAGTTTTATTTTCTAACGCTGTCAATCCTTCTTTTTTTTTTTTTTTTTAATACTGGAAATTCCTTAAGTTTTTTGTTTTCTTATCTCCAAAAGGAATATATCTTATGCAATTTATTTTTATCTAATCTTTTTAAATATAACTGTATCATAGAATGATCACTAAAATTTAACTCATTTGTGTCGTGAGTCTTTCATTTGGTCAGGAACTATCACAATAGCTTCATAGCCGTGGTATGGGTGGTGGTTTATCACAGTGATGTTAAATGTATCGCTGCATATTCTATCCACTGTTTTTCTTCTTTGGATGAACTTTAATTGGTGCGGGAATATCAGTCACGAACCGGAACAATATTTGTCATAATTTCACGAGTCGGAATATCATTCCCGTTTGCTTAGGTACATTTCGCGCCCTGACTTTGTGTTGCTTAACCCTTTGAGGGGCAAGGAATTGTGTTTCTGTAATGTCGAATTTACACCGGAATCTTCAAAAAAGTTTATTGCAGAATAAGGAATATCAATTTTACGACTTTTTCCACCAAAATTAGAAAAGTAAAATTTAATTAAAAAAATAATTAATAATATTAATGAGTATTAAATAATTTAATAAAATGGTATCGTTGATGAGTTTTTCATGTATGGTGGAATTTAGAAAATATCTATTAAATGTAAAGGGTTCAAAAATAATATTGTGATTCTCCTAGAATCAGACGTTAAGCTGACTTTCACATTGGTATCCTTGAAGAGGTATATCATCCCGAAGCTACAAAATAAATTGTTTAAAAAGAAAAAAAAAAGAAGAAAAGAAAGGAAAAATTAAAGTAAATTAGAAAAAATGAATCATCGTTTGTTCTAAAATTATTTTACAAATCACATTTTAAAGACAAAAATTTCTATTTTATAAGATATCATAATTAAAAAAAAATGAATTTAACATTATTTTAATCGAGTTTGAAACTTCTGCATACGAACAACACTACATCCGTACCTGATCTTAATTAATATCTAATACCATATCGAAAGTCTTAATTAAAAAGGTTAATTTTAGCTTTTTTCTATGATATCAGATCAGTTTTTATAGATATAATTTACAGTTTATAAATGTTTAGATCTGAAAATTACAATATTTAAATATTAATTTTGGAGCATTCTTTGAGTCATACTTTTATAAGCAAAACATTCTTTTGTTGTTTAAGTAAAAAATAACCATATTTTTCATACATTTTATTAATGTAAATTTCTTTAGACAGTCTAGTTTCTATGGCACCTCACCTAATTTAAAGATCTGTCTTTTACAGGTATTATTTGATCTGAAATTAAGTACATTTGATGTCAAGTAAAAAATGTCTCTCATTTTAACTTGTAAGTTTTTAGATCTGAAGATTACAATATTTAAAAAATATTTTTCTTTCATTCTACTTGAGTATCGATAAAATAGCATTGGAATCGCGCTCCTTGCTTTTAAATAATTATATTTTCTTATCTTTAAAATTGTCGTTTTTAGAAAGTTCTCAATCTAATACATCTTGCATTACTAATTATTCCTTGTAGGTTTGATTTAATAATAATCATAATAATACTAATGAATCCATATCTGTATTTAACTGATTTAATAATAATAATAATAATAAAATTAATAATAATAATGAATCCCTATCTGTATTTAACTGCTTCTGATATCATATTAAAAGATTTTGCTTTAATTAATTTATGATTATAGTGATGACGTATAGTTAATAATTAATTTAAAATATCAACACCTTGGATTATAACTCATTTATATAATGCAAGTTCTTAACGTTATAGTTTAGAATTTTTGTTTGATAACTTTTAAAAATCGCCTCAGAAATATGTTTTCTTTTCTTATTTGAGTGCAAACAGAAAGATACCTGAAGAATGAGTTCTTCGAAAAGGGGTAGAGGTGGTAATCAATCACTGTCGAAATGAATGTGAGAAGTCTACCCTTTGGAAACACATTACAATGGACTTTAGTAGGATATTGTTTGCTTGGATATACTGAAGGGGGGGGGGGAGGCAGTTTTCGCAGATTCATTGCTAAACGTTTACCAAACTAAATCATTGACCACTTACAAACATACAAAGCATTTCCCTGTGAAACCATTTTCGAAGACAAAAATTGCACAGACCTTAACCGCGAAAGGGTTAAATGTTATCCAGACACTTTGAATTTAAAGAGTGCTTTGGATAATCAGGGCAATGTCAACTACTTGGATGTTAATTTGGAGATTATAAACGGAATTTTAGTATATAGTATTTATGATAAAAGAAATTATTTTGATTTTGATACAATAAAAATATTAAACTTTAATAGTAACGTGCATGTTTCAATTTTTAGAAATATATATTTAAATGGATTAAATCGTATTGCAAATTTATGCTCAAATGTTGATAAATTGGTTGGTGAAATTTTTAACCTTTACATAAACGCCAGTAAACAAAATTACCCAATACATTTTCTGAATGATTTAACTTTCAATTTTATCAGGAAAAAAAGCTATCGAAATAAAACATTGGAATTGTTCGATGATTGTGATTTATCGATACGTGATTCCTATCGAAAATAGCTTAGCAGTGAGGATAATCAAGGACTTCATTTGACGGCTTTTGAATTAGTTTGTGGTTTTCATTTTTTCCAATCTCTATTTGTTTGGTCTTTTCAAGTGAGGGGGAATGTTGTGCACGTAAAACATGTTTAACCCCACAGTACAAGTCATAAGCCTTGGCCACTTGTGTTCATGTTTGGTTTTTTCTTAGTTACTCTTGTTTTTGTTAATTATTGTTTTAGTTACAGTTTGTTAGATGTTTTTTTCGTGTACTAAATTATATGAATTTGGATTTTTCATTATATATATATATATAAGGTCATTTGACCCTATTTTTAGAAAACGGTTATATAACCATATTATGAATAAATTTGCATTTGGCCATGAAAAATACATGGTATGGTCTTTTGACCGTATTGTTAAAAAATGGTTATTTAACCGTATTATGATTTTATTGACACATGACTGCATAATATGTACGTACGGTCATTTGATTGGATTATGAATTTATTTATATATGACCGTAAAATATACAGGGTGTTGCCGAAATCGACCGACAAATTCAGAGGGGGTGATCGTAAGAGTCAAGAGGATCAAAAATTGCCATGCAACCACTCCATGTTCTAAGCCACATTGAGTGAGGGAAAATCACAAAAATAGTTATAAAGGGTGTGACAGTCAGTGAAAAAAAATAATAAGTAGAAATACATTTATTTGACCTAAGCAGAATTACAATGCATAACAGTTCGACATCAGAAAGGTCATGACAAGGCATTTTTATAGGAATTGTTTGAAGTTGAGGCCCCGAAGGTTTGCTGTGCAATGATCTTTAAACATGAAACTTTGAACAATTCTTATAAAAATGCCTCGTATCCTTTGACGTTTAACTGTACTGCATTGTAATCCTGCTTAAGTTAAATAAGTGTTTTTCTACTTATTTGTTCCACTCTATGTTGCACTCTTCATAACTATTTTTGCAGTTTTCTCCCACTTAATGGGGTTTGTGACCACATCATTCTCTATGGGAATTTTTCAGCCTCTTGATGCCTACTATCAGCCCTCTGAATGTGTCGGCCAAATTCGGCAACACCCTGTATATATTACAGGTACATACTAATAAATCCATAATGCAATCAAATGATCGTACATAGATATTTTACAGTTATGTGTTAATAAAATCATAATACAGTTAAATAACCACTATCATCCCTTTGAATTTGTCAGTGAAATTCAGCAACACTTTGGATATGTTCAGTCAGTTGACTATAATTTTTAGAACAGTTACTTAACCATATTTTCAGTTTGTTATATAACCTTACAATACATATGTGTGATTTTTTGACTATATTAAAATAAAACAATCAAAAGTTCATACATATATATCTTAGCCATAAAACTATAAATTAAAAATCCATGTAATACGTGGGAAATAAAAATTCTGATTTTCATGTAACAAGAATATTGGAAGTACATGTAAAAATGTGTCAAATTTGTTAAATCAATTTTATTCTTTACTAATGTGTGCATAAAATTTCTTTATAAAAATAGTAGTTCTTGTATAATAAATAAATAGTATAATATTGAAAAATATAAAAATATAATAGTACATAATGTTGATTATGCCTGACCAGGAGCAAACTTTCCTTTTGTCCATATAACACTAAATTCATTACTGCATTAGACTGGAATTTCTTAATGATACAATCTAGGTTATTATCCATGATATAACATGGGCTTTTTTTTCATGTTACAATATCTACATTTATTAAACAAGAACTTCAATGTACTTAAAAATTTCATATATTTTCAAAGAATAAAGAAAAATTAATAAAATTGACCAAAATTTTATTACTTCCGAGATTTTTGTTACTTACTTGGAAATTTTTTATTTTTCTCTTAACATACAAATCTATATAAATAAATAAATAAATAAATAAATTAAAAAAAAAAAAAAAAAAAAAAAAAAAAAACCTGCTATTGTCCAGCAAATCACCTCTTTTGTAATTTTTTTAAAATGGTGTTTCATTTTTCTTGAGAAACTTCGTATATAATTTAAAACTTAGAATACTAATAATAGACTTTAATTAGATTTTAGAATAAGTTTTTAGCTGAATGAATTATGAATATTTAGTTTTCTGGTTGATATAGAAATAATACACAAATCATATCTAGAGTTTTTAAACAAATCTATCAGATAAAAAAATTCTGAATATCTGCAAATTCAAAAACTCACTTTTTTTTCTTTGTTTTTTTTAACAGACAATACATCTGTACAAAATTAAACAATTTCTAAATATCACATCTTATTCCATAAATGACACAAATAATTAGTTGTAGCATAACCATTGAATATTTAAAAACTATTCAAATTCTGATGTTTTTAATAGCTTTTTCCTCCTGAAATCAATCTACTGAAAATCCTAAAAGCAATGTTACATTATAAATATAAAGTAACATGTACAAAGTAGTTTGTAAAAAAAAACCTGTCAAAAGTGTATTGGAATCTATAGGAAAATGAAAGATATAACGAGCATGAGATATAATGAGTTGTTTCTGCATCTTTGGTGAGAATGAAACATTGATGTTCTTTAATGAAAGTGTCCATAACTACTGTAATATCAATAGGAAAAATTTTTAACCCTTTGCACTCCTATGTCGGGTCTGACTCAATATCATCTTTTTAAGCAAAATTTGTTTATGACACGAAAAATAATGGAAAATAAAATTTGTCTTTAAGTATAGAAAAATAAGTACCAAATATAAGTCGAGTCCCCCAATTCTTAAGCAAAATTTTGAAAGAAATTGAATTTTCGTGTACAAGTCGAACCACATTTCATGCAGTATGTTGAAAAATGATTTGTAATCGAGGATAAAAAAATTTCATAAATTTTCCTTAAATTAGTAAACACTTTTACGTTTCTAATCAGACTTTTTTTTTTTATTCGACATTTTAAAACTGTATAATTATGTAAAAACGAAGAAGCTTCAACTATTTTAAAACCTATTCAAATCAATTCAATGATACTTGAAAAGAAAAAATTCTTTAAAAATTCTGTTCAAGCCTTAAGTACAAAGGTAAACAACTTCTTACACTGCTGAAATATAGTACTTCTTTGTGTTGTAGGACTTACCATAATTAGATAAAAAATATTTCTGAATGTCTACATGCTAAAAAAAATTGTGTTCCCCATACTTTCTTTGCTTATTTCTTTTGTTAACAAATTTAGTATATCTGCAAAAAAATTGACAATTGTAAATATTTGCAATTTATTCCAGAAATGACTTAAATAATTAGTTGTTGAACAACCATCAATTAATTGAAATATGTATATATATTTACTTGTGTACCCAAAAGGTGCTAACAAAAGAAATATGCAAGTTTTGCAGACAATTTTTAGAAAAATAAAAAAAAGGGGGGGGGGGTAAAAGTTACAAATTGTTAAATAAAATACAATCTTCTATAGCATAAAAAAAGTTTTACATATTTCTTAAATTAATTAAAGAATATTTCCTTCTTAAACCAGTTTTAAAAAGGCAGTAAAAATATTGTTGCATATATATTTCGAAAGATTAAAAAAACAATTTGAGATAACGATTTAAAAAACAGTTGGAGAAAAACAGCACTACTGCATTATAATTATATAATAGTCTTATAAGTAGATTTTAAATTGTGGTTTTTTAACCTGAATTAATTTGACTAAATATTTATCGATTTTCAGCCAAAGGTCCATTATTCATTAGATCCTTAAAGGTATAGCATTTTGTAGATAAAATGAAGATTAATGCATCATGTACCAATAAACTAAATAATACATGAGTGAATAAGGTACAGAAATATTTATTAGACCATTTTGTATACAAGTCGCAGATACAATATAAACAAGACCAAGCCAGTATAAACAAAATTAAAACAAAATTAAACCAGTCCATGACGAATTCAAGTACCTTGCTTTGCATATTTTGTTCCAGACACTTTTTTTTTGTCAAAAAAACCATTTGGTTTTTTTAGAAAAAAATCTAATATATATATATATATATATATATATATATATATATATATATATTTTTTTTTTTTTTGTAATTTAATTGTTTTAAATTATAGATAGAAGTAATTTCTACTTTTAACACTTCATCTCAGCAGTCAACATGAGACATAATAATGAGCCTAGGTCATGTTTCTATGCATGTAGAATGAAAATTAGCATGTGCTGATGAACATATCTGGTACCCTAAAGATTTTCCTTAAAACACGTGAAATTGGAAAAGATAAAATAGATAAATAATATTCAATATTTAGCATAAAATATTTTCATTTAAAAAATGCAGATTATTTACAACAGTTAATAACAAAATACAATGATCTTTAAGATTTTGGTTAAGTTGTAAAAGAAAATTTTCTGGATTGGGATTGGGGAAGATTATCCTTAAAGAATTTAAGAGTAACTTAAGATATCAAATTGAATAACACAACTTGCAAAAATAAAATGCTAGTTATAGCATTTCAATAATACCAATCAATCTTTTCTGTTAGTCGCTGAATCAAATGGCCAAAAATGTTGACTTGGGCACATGGAGTTATCACTCAGAAAACAAAATAACCAGAAGTATTTGGATATTTAAAAAAATAATAATAATAACAACCAGAGAATAATATATTATATTCATGAAACTGCATCAAATGTTTATTGATTGATTATTATATTATTAATCAAAGGATTCTTCATGCGATTTTCAAGGTATCAATGTTTCACTGTGTAGAGCAGTTTACTTTGAACATAAGACATAGCTGTTACTAATAATGTTTAAATTAGAAATGATTTCAATTTTCTATATAATTGACTGTAATTATTTAATTTAAATATTTTCTAAAGTTATATTTCTTATATAATATCCAAAAAGGTTTATTTTATCAACAGACATGCATCCGTATGCAATAGGAAGTTATATTTAAAAAAAAAACCCGGTTTAAACCAAATAAACCGTGGTTTAAAAAAAACGGGTTTTTTGTAACCCTGCCTATAATAAACTAAAAATATAAATGTAATATAAAAATTTCAGCTTATCCACCAGACTGAATACAATTGAGCATTTAACAAATGCAGTGTTATCAGTTTGGTTGATTGTTACAATTTTTGAGATAGTATAATTTATCTTGTACTTACCTTATTTAATCAACAAAATAAGGCTAATAATACCATTTTAAAATGGTGGTAACAATCATAATTTTAAAAATGTATCCAAAATGACAAAATTGATTTTTTGAGATGAATTAGACAAGCGAAATATATTCTAAACTACATTAAAATATTCAACAATGGGATACAACTTTGTTTCATAACTATTGCTTATATATATTTTTAAAAAGTCCAGTATATTTGCATTCACCATAATTAAAAAAAAATATTTTTTTTAGCATAAAATGTAGTATCTGAAAACTAGCTATTCCACTGACACTTTAAAAAAGGTTATGTTTATTTATGAGTATACAGATATATGAGAAAGAGAAAGAATTAGTTTTAAAATAAAACAATTTTAATTAATCGGGTCATTCGGATGAACCATGACCATTTTATTAGTTACAGAATGCTTTTTTGTGCACACAGGAATCTTAATATTTAAACACAGGAATAGTTAAATGGTTTCTACAGATCCAAATTTTAACTGGACAGTCTTATACATTTGTTAGCACAACTGAATCTTTAAGTAAAACATTTCAAAAAACTTTAAAATGCTGTCTTTCTACTATGCATTACAGTTATTCATTCTAAATTTATAAGTATAATTTATATTAAAAAATATATCTAAACATGTTCCTTTATCTCTGAAAAAACTTCAAAGTCAACTGGATTTCTCTGTTGAAAATGAAAAATGTAGCAAACAGTATTGCTAGAGCTATACTCGGATCTTTAATAGACGAATTTACTACTAAGCCATCAATAAGTAGGCATATTCCTCAGAAGTAAAGTATGATGAACCTTAAAAAAGAAAGTCACTAATATGAAATATTTCATTTAATCATATAAAATGCTTATTAAATAATTATATCAGAGATGTCCAACTTTTCGACTTTAATGAGCCACATCTGTGTTACATATTTTACTAATATTAATTAGTTATTAAGCAAAAATCTTAAGCTTTCCTTTTTAAAAGAATTATAATTTAAAATTTATTAGCATGGAAGTCACAACATTTGGACTTGTTACATATTCACAAACTAAGTTAATATTTGCTTAAAGTGATAGAAAATGCTTTTATTCAGCTCGACATGTTTTATCGCTCAGATGGCAACATTCTCAAGAGCTATATTAATAGAAATATTTGAACTTTTTTTTTAATTGTAAAACTGGTAAGCAAAAATCATGAGATCTCATCAGGGGTAGAAGTGACTAATCCATAAAATATAGGACATTTTTCGCGAAAAATATAGGACATTTAGAAAATTACGTTATCGGTAATATTTTGCTATAAAAAACTTTTTTAGCACATGATTCATATTACTTTATAAATTTTCACTAATTAATGATATTAAATCAAGTTACAATCTTAAAAAACAAATATAAAACCAAACTTACCTCAACAATAGCGAATCTCCAATTTCTGAAACATGGACGACTTTTTTTTTTATTCTTAAGATTCTTGTTTAGTTCATAAAAAATTAATTAAGCAAAATACATAGGATTTTCTTTTTTCTAATTACACTTTTTCTAGATGAGCATGAATATTTACAGGTGATTATTAGTATGAATATTTACAAATTTATGAACGTCACGGATTCCCTGGAAAATATACATTGTTCGTTTGGAAAATTTCCATCTCGCCAAGAAGCCTTGAAAACAACAATGGAAAAATTCAATTCATACTTTGCAGTTTGTAAGCAATCGTTGGTTAAGTATAGTCCCAGTTCCACAAAGAGCCCTAGAATTGCTTCCGATACTGAAAGTATATTTTCTTGAAGACTTGCCCAGAGACAATCATAGACTGTTAAAAAATGATAGGTACAGTCGTAGAAAAAAAAAGTAAACACCCCTTACTAACTCCTCAACAAATTATCGTAGAAGAAAGTTACTGGTACCGAACGATCGGAAATAAAGTCTACTTTTAAATGGTGTATAGAAAATTTGCTTAGAGGGCCATCTACATATTATAACGAATCCAAACTTCATTTTTTTCAATGACAATACCCAGAGATATTTCAAATCTTCGGTTCAAACTATGCCTAGACACTGAATTTCAAGTTATTTGAATGATAAGTTTTTGAATTATAAACATTCAAAATTTAGTGCTTCTAATGTTAAATTACATTTTCATATTTTTCTTTATAACTTCTGAAATTATGCTCCTAATGGTCTAATTTTTTGTGTAGCAATAATACTAATATACCCAAACATCAATACGCTGAATTTGGAATTTTTATAACTTTATGATATGAATTATGATTTATGAAATTAATACTCGAAAAAATTATGAATTGCAACCTACAATTTTTTTGATGGAATTAGATTTATTAAGTCCTGCTTTATGGAAATCCAAAATTTCACATTTTTCTTCCAAGTAGTTTTCGAATTATGCTTAAAAAACGGCAAAATGGTGGTTTAAGGGGCCGTCTATAATAGAAGTGACTAGATACTTTGAAATTTCTTCTGCTATCCTGTAATTTAGCAGGCTTCATTGACTTCTTAAGGTGCCTTGATCAAGACGAGGGCTCTCTCGGTTAACAATCGACTTCCGAACTTCAATTTGGATACAGCCCTTAAAATACGCTCGTTTTAAAATAATTAATTTTTCAGAATCTTATGGTACGAATTGCATAAAAATTTGTATTTAGGCTAATTGAAGAGTGTAGAGTTCGTTTATGCTGTCAGAATTGGGTATTGCCATTGAAAAAAACAAAGTTACGGTTCGTTTTAATATATAGATGGCTCCCTAAGCAAATTTTATCTATATCATTTAAAAGTAGACTTTATTTCCAATCGTTCGGTACCAGTAACTTTCTTCTGCGATAATTTGTTGCGGAGTTAGTAGGGGGTGTTTACTTTTTTTTTTCCACGACTGTACGTAGGTATGTACGTAACGCGATAACTCTTGATAGCAATATCAGATTTGCTTCAAATTTTGGATATAGATTCATTCTGATAAGGTTTTTCCCCGATTAGTTTAGGGAATTCGTTAGTTATGTAAAAAGGGGGAAACGGGGGCTAATCCCCGTCCTTAATTTAGATAAATGGGTTTTTCATGCAGAATTATCTGATTTCCTTCAAATTTGGTAGACCGTGTTATTCTGATAAGGCGCTTCCCTGATTAGATTTAGAGGTGCATTGGTTAACTATAAAGAGGGGAAATGGGGATCTAATCCCCCGGTTTAATTTAACTAAATGGTTTTTTTGTCGGTTTCTTTATTTCTCGAGGGGCTTTATTCCTTGAAATAAGAGTCTAATATACAATTTCTGTGAAAAGTCTGCGAGTTCTATGCCATCAGTTTAACTGGGCAATTTTCTTTTTATTGGAATAAAAATCCCCAAAATCGCTGAATGTTACAAAAAAAAAAAAAAAAAAAAAAAAAAAAAAAAAAAAAAACAGTAATGTTAATAAATTAGAAATAATCACTCCTGACTAACTTAGCAGGAAAAATATACAATATTGATGCATTTTTAGATAGTAATTGTTCAGAAAAAAATGAAGCACAACTTTTCCTCCTTCGGCAAGCATTGCATATGACATTATTATCTCTGTAGATAGCGACAAAATAATACAAAGTAACATAGATCAGATATGATATAATTGCAAAGTTAATATGTTAATTCCATTGTATTAATTTGACATAACGAAAGTAGTATGCACTTTAAAGCAAATGAAAATACTTAAAACATTGAACATAGGGTAAAAAATAAGCCGTCATTTACTTAATATCGCATTTCATCATCTAAGGAAATTAGCTTTTCCAATGCTGGCTGTTGCAACTCATTTCTAAATATACAGTTTACGCGGCATAATTTTTTATACATATTGTGTTCAAAATATATGTTAAAATAATTGAAAATTAAATATTATAGGAAACAATTATTTAAATAGAATATTGTAATATCAAAATCAGAAAAAAAGTCAGATGATTTTCCTAAGGTTGTCTACTAATCTGTATTATAAAGGACAAACGTGTCCGTGCGTAACGCTGACGTCATTTTGAGGTTTGCAATACCTGACGATAAAATTTTCGTTGTGCAATTTTAAATATCGCAAATTTCAAACATCGGACATTTTCAGTTTTTACACCGTTGTATAGGAGAAACAAGAAAGAAAAAATCATGCATCAAGCATAAATTATGAAACACGTTCCAACAAATTCAGAATTATGTAACAAAACTGCACCTTTTAAAAAATTAAAATATTACGTCTAATTCAACTATATGGAAACGCATAACACATTTCTAAACCCATTTAAAGCTGTTCCCATCTACAATCGGAAAATTATCCGATTTTTTTCAGCAGCCCTGTATATGATATATACATTTGTATCTATTAACTACGTGCATGCAAAAATTGAGTTCACTTAAGAAACACATGTACTTCAGTTGGAAATTCCCCTTCGGCAATTTACTCTAATATGGAGAATGGTACGTGAATACTTTTGTGCAGCCCTGTATATGAGGTATAGAATTTATATATAGTGATTAACATGCAAAAAATTAATTAAATTAAAAGCGCATACCGATTTTTAAACCGTACACTCTAGCCATTATTACTCAAAGACAGAACTGTAACCGATTTATTTTGTGTATCCCTGTAAATGAATAAAAAAATGCTATGGATGCTCTGTTCTAACTTGATCATAGTGAAATTCAATGATTTATATCAGATTCAATACATTATAAATAGCCTAATGTCATTAAACTGCTCTGCAAACGATTTCCCCCCCCCCCCCCCATATACCATAATGTATTCGAATACTTTTGAGTGCCCCTGTAAAATGAATCCTACAATACAATACCAAACATGCTTTGGTGACCCTAAATAACTTTTATCAATTGCATTAAAATCCGACTCTGTTTAAGGGAGTTAGAGTGTGGATAGACGGACAAACGGTCAAACAAACCGAATGCAAAATAACTTTTCAACTTAGTTGGAAAGTGTTAAAAAAGTGCTTTCAAATGAAATTTATTTGAAAACTGTATCTTAATTTATTCATTGTGTTTTGTAAAATAATTTACAAGTATGAATTTTTAGGTGCGTTCGTAATTGTATAAATACGTAGTACCTACAGTCGTCGTCTGCCCCATCCGTCTGTCCGCGTGTAACAGATCAAAAACTACTATCCGAATGGTTTGAAATGTAATATATACGTAGAATCGATGCAGAATTGTGTCGAGTCATTTCATATTCTATTAAAATCGAATCAAAGCTTAAAAATATATTTGTAAAAGTTTTCTTCCTTCTATTTTATCCTATCACACGTCATTATTCCAATGATATCCCATGAGGGGTAATGATTCTGGTTGCCGTGGTGATGACGTACTATTGAAGATAGAATCCTATTATTTCCGTATGACTGAATTTAGTATAGATAATCGTAACAAATTTTGTATTCATGCATATTCGGATGAAAGACATAAGTATGTTTTTTCATGTCAGGTATTTAAAAAATTGCAAGATGCAGAATCAGCATTTACGAGGTCTCCAAACAGTTAGACATTTGACGAGCAGAAAATTGGTTTAATAGCTTACGCGTAGCATTGCAAAATAAATATTGGAACTAGAATGAAAATTTTGGTGCCTACTTATACTTCAGATTGTAATAATTAACCTGAACCTAAATAAATTTGTATTTACAGCATTTTTATATTTTTAATACAAAATTGTATTTAGCTAATACAAAATTTTGAAAATTTCAACAGTATAATCACTTAAAAAAATATTTTTTTAACAATAAAAAGGAAATTTTAGGTTCAGTTTATACAAACTAACATGAAACATATGTTTTGAAAATTTCATAAAACAATATTTAGAAGTTTTTGAGATATCGTGCACGTTATGCCCCGAAACGTCATTTGGAGAAAAATGACTTCAAAGTTTCGGAAACGCCGCTCTAGCTGTTGAGCGGGTATAATTATAAAAACCATAACTTCGGTTTTAATGGGAATTTTAAGGAAACAATGATATCAAAATGTTTAGAAAAGATAGGAGTTTAACATCTAAAAAATTAAAATTTCGGAAATTTTGAAGCTTTAAGAGTCTTGAGACCCCTTAAATCTATCTCCATAGAGCGCAGACTCTAATTACGGCAGAATAATAACCCATTTGCACTTAAAACAGTTCAGCATCTGTCTCCGGCTAATTTTCCATAACAAAAATAAAACTTCATCCATAAATAAACAACATAAATAAAATAAAACATAAATTTAACAAATATGTAATCGAACCATTTCAATTTTTACACCACCGAATAGGAAATAAATGTAGTTTCAAATATAATTTGTTTGAAAACTGTCTCTCAGTTTACTGATTATTTACCATTTTTTAAAAAAATTGGGGGCTCTGCCCCCTATGAGCTACGCTCGCCAACCCCTGCTCAGACGCCGCAAACATTAAAAGCGCGCTAATTTGATCGACTTTAAAAAAATTTTAGAAGAATGAATTATAATTAAAATAACAGTGGCGATCTCCCTGCTAACGCGTTGTTTTCGTCTTTGATTGAATCAGATCAGTGAAACATGTAAAAATAAGCTAATAACTATAAAATGAATTAAGTAAACAAAGTCATTGTCTCTCGGTATTTTTATAAGTTTTTTAAAATAAGACATTTTAAATGTATCGCTTTAAATCTGACGTAATTTTCACCAAAGTTGTCTTTCCCGTTTTAATAATCACGTGAAAATACTTTTGTTTTTGGAAAGGAAATATTATTTGCGCTATCTTAGAATTCTCAACAATAGTTTAAAAAGATTATCTCAAAATATCAAATTAATGTCTCGCGCAGATATATTTTTTAATTTAAACTGTTTGACAATATTATGAATTGGCAATTTTAAATAGGACGTAATTTCCTCTATATACACTTTTAACGAATATTAATGGATTTATTATTTTACAGTTTTCCTTCTGTTTTAAAATTCACGTGTAAATATATTTTTTATGGCGTAATTATAAATATCTTCCTGCTTTTAATACTTAATCATATAATTCTCATTTGAAAGTTTTATTGTTTATGATAGTCACGTAAACAATATTTAATTTGAGGGAAATATTATTCATTGCGCTGTTTTAAAATTTGGCAATAATCATATATATTAAAAAGCAGTAAGCCTTAAAAGTTCTGCTCGAGGGTGTTCAAAAACTACCCGGTGAATTTTTTTGCAAATAGGTTCATTCGATAGAGAATATTCATGCGGTGGTTTATGAGTAAAATATATAGGGATAACCATCATTTTTGATAAAGAATTTCATATTTTATTGATATTTTCGACAAAAGGGTTGCAACAACTAATTTCATGTCGACAATTATCGTTAATAAAAGAATTGAAATGGCTATATCCGTTAAAAAATAATATAAATATCTGGGGCAAAAAATGTTACTTAGTTAATTTAAAATAAAGAAAGAAAGATCAAAAATCAATTTAGTGAGAAATAATATTATGAAATGAAAATAATTAATTAAAACGTGAAAGGCATATTCGTAATGGTTAAAAATTTAAGAAAGTTTTGAATTGATACAATATTTGGCGATTTATGTTTTGCGCGCAATGTTAAAAAAAATGCATCTCAAAAGTTTTATTAGATAAAATCTGAATAACTTTTTTTTTTCTTTTTTAAAAATAATTTTATGCTGATTTTCATTTATTCTCCCATTATGTTTCTTACCGGAGAAATTAGCAGAATTAACTTTAAAAATGACTCTAACTGTGAATTGTACTTTGTTTAATTGGGAGTTTGAATTTACTTCTGTCGCCAAACAATGCGATTTTAAGCCAAAAAGGCATAAGCCGGAGTGATTTTGGCAATAATTATGGTTTTTTAAGTGTACGAGAGCATTTTTACAATATTTTTTTTACGTTTAAATGTAATATATATAAATAACAGTTAATAGCATAAAAACGAAGTAAAATATTTAAATTTTAGTCTAAATGTCTTCCACATACACACACATTGTAAAATAATTTAATTGCAAACATTTTTAATTTTTTTCCCCTATACTGTAGTACGGAGACATGCCGTATGTACCGATTGTTGTTTTCCCCAAACATGGAAATTTTTTGGGAACTGTGATATATTCAAACTTAAATTGTACAAATAACAGTTAATATTATAAAAATGGTGTCAAATAATTAAATTTCAGTGCAAATGTAGATATGGATATTGTTAAAATTTTTATTTCTCATATTAAAGAAAAAAAATCACCTTAATTTTCCAAGGAAAACTGCCGGTTTGTTTTTCTCCCAAACATTTCAGTGATTTTTGCAGACTAGAACTGAACTCACCGAATATTGTACATTGCTTTCTTTTCTTTTCTTTTTTTTTCTTTTTTTTTTTTTTTTTTTTTTTTTTTTTTTTACAATACTATCGCCAATTTCGTGTATAGAAATATTCACTGCTTCAAAAGTTAAGAACTAAAGTTTATTCTTAAAAATATTTTTTTCAATTATGCTTTATTATTATACATATATTCTAGGGGACTCTGTCCCCTGCAAGCTACGGTCGCCAACCCCCGTTCAGATACCGCAGAATCTAAAAACACGCTAATCTCATGGGATTTTAAAATATTAGAGAAGATTGAATTATACTGAAAAAAGCTGTAAAGATCTCTCTGTAAACGGGTTTTCATTTGATTGCAAAAATTTAAGGCTGAGTCAGTTGCTGTTAAGACATCCAATGGTTGTTTTCGTTTTTTATTAAAGAGGATCAGGTAAACATTTGAAAAGAAGCTAAAATAGAATGAATTAAGTATAGAGAGTCTTTGTCTCCCGGTATTTAAAACAATATCTATAACAATAGCCTAAGTCATGTGACTATCATCAACAGTTCCGGCAGACCACTTCGCTTTTTATACTCTAGATGCTATTTTGGTACTTAATGTTAGCTAGGCACAGGTGATAAGTCGCCAAATATTATTCTATCGCCATCATTTCATCTATATTATAATAGTTCAAGTCATCAACTGTCATAAACAAATACGGTCTGATCCCTTCGCCTTTCTTATGAAAGTTTGGCACATATGTCATATACGCGATTTTTCCACGACACCAATTTGGGGAAAGCATCAACAGCATAAACAACAACATACGGCTTACCATATCAAGCAAAATAACGATACTTTGGCGCTAGTTAAGTACCCGTTGCGTATATGACATTGGCGTCAGAAAAAAATCGCGCCAATATGGGGCCGTATATGACATCTGTGCCGAAAGTTTTCCATTTTGATTTTTTTTAAAAAATCGAATAAAACTACATAAAAGTTGCCATGGTCGCAAAGAATTCTTGGTACTGTTACGCTAGCCGGGTGCAAATCTCGCCAATAGCTTTTTTGAACTCGCCAGTTAGCATTTTTTTTTATTTTTCGAGTGATAAATAAAAATATTGATTTGAAGTTGAAATTAAATGTCATGGTTTGTTGAATTATTTAATATTTGGCCAGATGTCATATACTCACCGCTGGTTTGGCGTGATTTTTTTTTTTTTTTTTTTACGAAAATTTGGCAAAAACCTCGTTTTCGAATACCAGTTACATATGTATTTTTGGTACTACTAAGTTATTCCGTCGGCCAAAAATCTATCGCCAAACTATAACATTAAATGCCAATAATGGTTGATCGTAAATGTCACATTCACTTGACTTTAAGCAAGTTACACGTGTTTACGTCATCAAGTGATTTTATTTCGACGTTTTATTTGTATATTTATTAATGTTATACTAATTTATTTGTTCTTTTGTTATTTAAAATAAAAATTATGTCAATTTGTATAATTTGGCGAAATTGGTCGACGGAATAACTAAGTAGTACCGTATTTTTTAATTATCTTCTATTATTTTCAAAAGGAAATAACTAAAAAATAATTGATAACTATAGAACAAAATAATTTATATAATAAAAAAAAATAAACGCAAATAAACATTTATTATTAAATAAACAACAATAGCCGGGTTACCATGTCAATCAAAATAATGCCATTTTGGCGCCAATTAGGCACCCCGGTGCGTATATGACATCTGTGCCTAATATTTTTCCTTTCGTTTTGTTTTAAAAAAAGAAAGAAGTGAAAGCCATCAATTTTAAATGTTTCAGTTTTAAATGAAAGTTTTGTATTTTAAATAAAAAGAATGAGAGGATTATATTTTAAATGAAATTAGTTAAATATAAAAAAATGCGACGGGAAAAATGTTTGGCGTTTTATCACCTGCGTCTCGCTAACACAAAAATACCGAGTTCTTGATTTCTCTACCAGAATCTTTTGATTTGGCGAAAGATTGTTCAAGTAAATTGAATTATGAATAAAAATAACATGATAGATTTCTTATCATACATTTAAGGGAAGCCAAACTGGTCACCAAATTAGTTTAAAATAATAACCTTTTCTGAAATACGAAAAAAAAAACATCTGTTATGATTTAAATTTGAGTTGCCATCATTAGAAAAACGTATTTAAAATTAGAAAAAAATTAATATTTCGAAAACTAATTCGAATTTAAAAATTCTAATACCAGTTTTGAGATCTGCCTATCAATACGGATTTTTGGTGTTAATTTCATCGCAAAGTATTCCGTATTTTAGAAGAAATCACCGTTAAACAAAATCAGCTGTTTAGTCAGTCGTTTCATATATCCGTTTCATAAATTCGTTTCATTAGGACTTTATGTATATAGGGTAGATGTATATATATAAACATTCTGCAGTAATAATTGCTTGCTGAAATAAAACCTGGGAAAAGTTCCATATCCTGTTCTGTTTTTTTTTCCCCCGTAGCTTCTTTTGGCGAGAAATGTTTCGATGTGGTTGTTGCGATCTTTAGAATTTGGCGTTGCTTTTTTCATTACTTGATGCCACTGGTGGATAAATAATAATTTTGCATACATATTTTCGTTATAATTATTTTTTTCCGGGTTTTTTTTAAACGATATTTTTCTGTAGATGTAATATTATAAACATGTCTTAACCTTTGTTATATAAATATTATGTTTTAATTTCGCAAGTATAATAGATATGTAAAATATGAAATATATAAAATTATAAAAACATGTATAAGTATATAGTATATTTATTTACATGTGTATATAATATGTCTTTATATGTATATATATATCTATATATATATATATATATATATAATTACATACATAATATATAAAAAAAAATAATACAAATATCATGTTTATAATACAAAAATATACATTTCAAATGAAAATCAAATTTCAAAATAATTGCTTAAAAGATGCAAATTCCAACATAGTGAAAAAGATTCCATGCTGGGATTCGAATCCAGGCCATCAGTATAGCACACTGACGTTCTACCTACTAAACCACATGGAACGATACCCAGCTTGAAAAATGTCTCACTATTACATGTTAAAAACAAAAAATCTTCTTAAAACACCATCAAAAAATTTTAAATGCGCTAGGCCTTTCGAGAGATCTGCGTCTTTCTTCGTCAGGCGCAAAGAAGACGTCCTTCTACTATGGAAGCAGCAGGAAGACGTATTACATGTTAGCAAGGCTACAAACGCAGCACAAGATGGAATATTTATCGTGAGCCACCGACATGGGGCAAACACGAAACGATTGAACCATTTGAAATATTGTATGCAAGGCGATTGTTTCTCTCTGGAATAATTTCCAAGTATTAACAAAAATATATGTTTATAAAAATTTAAAACCTTGTTTTTCTGCCTCTTGAAAAATTTGCTAAAACGGTCTTTAGGCGCCATTTTGGATTTCTTCGCCAATCGCGCCAACCAGAACAGGATACGGAACCTTTTCGTAAATTTTCTATATTGTTTTTAATTCATCATTTCGTTTTAATGTTTCTGCATATCTTCTGTTTTTTTAGGAAGATATTTAAAATATATTGGACTAGTTTTCCGTAATCTTCTGATCACCAGCCAGTTGGTGTTTTTTCTATATTATTGGAAGTTTTATTTGTATTTGAAGATTACAGAAGATTGAATGGATTTTATAGTTAGCGATTAGCATATTTACGTTTTTTTTTTATGAAGAAAACGAACAAAATTTAGCTGTGCAATTTTCATCTTCTCTTTTTGTAATATCGCCAGAAAAGCAATACTCTCAATGTACGGCAAAAACTTTGTAATACCAATGCGTGGAACAATATTTTTCAATTTATCAGTTAGCGAATACAAGAAAAAGTAAATAAAACGCTGATTGGATAAAATTTGGATAATTATAAAACAATTTTGGCAGACGCACATCTCTATCAGCTAAACTTAGTGACAAATAAACAATTATTTTCATTATCAGGAATACTTAGGTAACAGATTGAAGAATAATTTAATTTTAAATATAAAGGGAATAGTAAGTGTATTTATCTCTCCGTGTTATTATGTTCATTAGAAAAATTTGAAGAAGATCTTCGGTACAAATATTTACCAAAAATATTATTATTATAACTTTTGCATAATTAATGTTGTTTTTAATTGTCAGTTTTATTTAAGTTATGGATTTTTGTTGGTGAAACATCAATAACTGTGTTAATAGCTGTCTGACATAATTTAATGGAACGTAGACTCTGTTACATTTAAAACCATATCGTTGGAAATACTTCTAATGCTTTACATCAAATTTTGCGATTGACCAATTAAGGAAGATTCAGAAGTTTTCCAGGTTAACGGTTAAATGATTGTAACAGATCTATAAAATGAAAAGCTTGTGAAAATGACGTCATTTAATTTTTTAAAATGATTTAGCTTTAAAAATCCAAGTTTTTCATGCTTCATTTTTCTTTTAAATATAGGAGTTCAAGACCGTGCTTTGTGTGCAAATAATTTATTAGACTTTGACTTTATTTATTCTGCTGGAACTCAAAGATGGAAAACTCTGATAGATCTGTCAAGAGAAGATGTGAAATGTAATACAATGTAAAGTGAGGATGTACTAAATTTCCTAGAGCTACAGATATCATCAAGCTGAGAGGTAGTTCAAAAACTATCAAATGAAAATGAACCACGTGAAAATTATTTAAACTCAATGGTCAAACTCTGCAATCATTATAATCTCTATTTTAGTTGTGTGGTGACTAGAGAATATTTAAACTCCTGTTATCATAACTGCCTCCTCTACCAAATTCTACTATAAACGATAAGCTAAACGATTTGTGTCTTAAAAGCAATAATGCTGTCCAGCGCAATAGCGTTCGTATCGTTTTCAGCAATGCAAAAGGGCACTCGAGGTCCATGTTTCTTTAAAATACAAAGTTAAATTCAAGATTTCGCATGATTCATGTTTTGTTTTGAAAAATAGACCAGCGCAGCGGGCTTAGCCTGCTAGGGTAAAATAATACCCTTTCCTAAAAGTTGTAAAAAATACCTCTGAAAATGCTGAAAAATTTAATGTTAAATTGAAATAAAGCCTCAAAAAATGAGTCAAATTAAAAAAAATAATTGCAGTCTGCACACCGGGCACTTTTAATGTATAAAATGATCTAAAAATGATTAAATTCCCGTATATAATTTTTGCTCCTATAAAACTTTTTTTATGGAACGATTTTGACCAACTTTAACATTAAATATCTCTTAAAATAATTCTTCGATTTGAAAACTGTCTGCCTCAGAGTATTTATCAAACATTTCTCTATAACACCACCGATTTTCATATTTTTGTATGCAATAATTTCCTGTCCCTGTGAATGCCGCCTTGGGTTCTTCAAAGCTGCACCATTGGGAGTCTTAATTAATTGCATCTTTTTTTTGCTCTTTTTTTGGAAACGGGACTAGATTCCCGAATTCCAGGAAAAACACAAAATGCATGGTTTGAAGGGTAGACTCCCCACATGTTCTGTTATTAGTTGCTGTTGTGCTAAGGTATTAGCTTGATATTAAACCCTCTTCAGAGAAGAAAATTATGAAAAAGATGGTAAGAAAATATTTTTTTAAGTCTTTGACTTCGTCCAAGCTTTCATTAATTCAGATATTTTCGGAAAGTATATAATTCTTTTATATTTATGTTTCTGGAAAGCTATAAACGCGCATGCTTTAGAAGGGCGCCCATATGGGGGGGGGGCAAGGAGGGGCTTGACACCCCCCCCTTAGATTTTTTATAATTCAGTTGCAACATATGAAAATTTTAACTTTATCTTGTAAAGACAAAGCAGAATAAAACCTGCATCGTCAAGATCAGAAGGCACCGGAACAATTTTGCGTTTTAGATGGGTTTCCGTCCTAGCAGGTATAACTCTTGGGAATTCATTTTGTCATACCATGAATTTTTTTTCTTTTAAAGCTGGATTCTGTTTTAGACAGGTTCTGTTTTCATGAGTTTTTAATTAGTGCTTTCAAATAGGCTGCTTCTTACAAAAAAGAAAAAACACAAGATAGGAAACAAATTCCATTTTAGACAATTTTTATCTTAGCAGGTGTTACTGTGTGGGTTTTTTTCCTACAAGACAATAACTGTTTTTCTGCATAAGCTAGGATTTCGTTGTAGACAGGATCCATTTTCACAAGTAAAACTGATTCTGCGTAAACAATACGCTGAGAAATTAGAGACAGATTTAACAATAATCGGTCATCGATCAGAAAATTCAAACATAAAAAATTTCACGGAAGAATATCTCAATTTTTGACAAATGGTCGCCGAAAAAAATCCATTTCGTCAATAGTTTCCAGAAAAAATCACCAATTTCGTCAAAGGATCGCGGAAAAGGTAGGAATTTTGTCAAAAGATTGCGAAAAAAAGCAAATTTCGTCAAAGGATTGAAAAAAAAGCGAATTTCATTCAATAATCACGGGAAAAACGAGAATTTAGTTAAAGAATAGCAGGGAAAATGCAAATTTCGTCAAAGAATCATGGAAAAAAAACACAAGTTTCGTCACAGAATGATGGAAAAAACACAAATTTCGTCAAAGAATTGCAAAAAAACACAAATTTCTTCATAGGTTCGCGATAAAAAAAAACTCAAATTTCGTCAAAAGGTCGCAGGAAAACACTCAAATTTTGTCAAAAGATCACGGAAAAAATGCAAATTTCGTAAAAGAAACGCAAAAAAGCGCAAATTTCGTTCAACAATCAAAAGGAAAACGCCAATTTCGTCAAAGAATCGCGGAAAAAAACGCAAATTTCGTTCAAGGATCACGGGAAAACGTGAATTTCGTCAAAGAATTGTGGAAAAAATGCAAATTTAATCAAAAGATCGCGAAAAAACGTAAAGTACCTTAAATATTTACTAACATGTATGGTAGCTTTGGAGGAAGTTGAGATTTTTCTCAGCCCCCCCCCCCTAAAATTAATCATATGGGCGCTCTTGATGCTTTACAGTTCGGGTAGATTGTACTTTTGTTAATGCTGTTCTCAAATCCAAATGGACTTTCAGACACTTTTTTTAATTCTTATTCAGAAGCGCATGAAATAGGCAGATTTTGTCATTCAAAAACTATGTAACTGAAAGACGTTTTCCATTCATTGATAAACGCAAAAGATCTTTCAGAAGATATTGTCACAGTGGATGTTTTGTACCGAATTTACGACATGATAGCGACAAAAAGAAGAAAAAACCCGGTCGTAACGCGATCAAAATCGCTTATAACTCAATAACTAATTCACTGGCGCAGTGAAGGGGTGGGGGGGGGATTCAGGGTTTAAACTTCTCCCAGAGCTACAAAAATTACTATAATTGTCGCTTATATGAATCACTAGTTAATTCATATAAGCGGTAGTCAAAATTAATGTTAACATTTTTTGGCTTATTTGGAATCTGTGACTTTGCTGAATGAAATTAAATTCAACAAAGTGATCCAATAAAACGGCGAATATTGTATTTAAAATTCTGAAAGCGTATATTACATGCATTGGTTAAGTGAGAACTAGTCATTTGTTTTGAAAAAGGTCAGTGATCACATTTTCGAGATGTCTTATGCTAAGAGAATAATTATTTCCTGCCATATAGACGCTTTGAGTTTAAGTATTGTACAGTGTACAGTTTTTTAATTGCATTTCTGTCTTTGCTCCGTTCGAAACGATAATGGACCATCGACTTCCAGACAAAAACATAAAACATACGCTTTATAGGCCTGTTTCAGTTTCAAACTTCTTTTTAGAAGTCCGTACAGGACGAAACTTCAGCACCCGAGCGCGAACCGATCCGTAGAAAAGAATTTCGACCCGGTATAAAAAGCGAAAATTTCGGCCCGAGCCCGGTCGGCCCGTTTTTCCATTTTTTCCGCAAAAAAATTATTGGCAAGGTATAAAATCTAAAATTTCGGCCTGGCTCATACAAAAACTTAATAACCCTGCCTGACTGAATTTCTACAAAATAGAGATTTTTACGCCATTACGGTTAAAAATTGTCTTGTAAGAGGAGTTCTGACAAAAAAATACTTATTTTAGCTTTTTTCATGTTTGTATTCACCATTTTAAAAAAATGACTTGGGCTGCGATATTTATTTTGTTATCTTGAAATTCACAGCAAATTTTCTGAAATATTACAGCAGAGGGGGGAAATTCCCTCCCGGCATTAACTACGTGTTTTTTCCGCGGCCCTTTCATGAAGTTCATGTTTTTTCCACGTTTCTTTGACGAAATTTGCGTTTTTCTGAGATCCTTTGACGAAATTTGCGGGTTTTTTTCGTGATCCTTTGACGAAATTTGAGGGGTTTTTTCGCGATCATTTCATGAAATTTGCGCTTTTTTTCTGCGATCCATTGACGGAATTTGCATTTTTTCGCGATCTTTCGACGAAGTTTGTGTTTTTTCGCGATCTTTAGACGAAATTTACGTTTTCCTTGGTCCTTTGACGAAATTTGCGTTTTCTCGATCTTTTGGTGGAATTTGTGTTTCTCGCGGTCTTTTGACGAAATTTGCGTTTTTTCACATCTTTAGACATTAGACAAAATTAGAGTTTTTTCGCGATCCTTTTTGGCGAAATTTTTCTTTTTTTCGCGATCCTTTGACGAAATTCGCGTTTTCTTCACGATCCTTTGGCGATCTTTTTCTGCGAACGATTGACGAAATTGATTTTTTACGGTGACCATTTGTCAAAATCCACGATATTTTTATGTCCGAGTTTTCGGAATGATGACTTTTTTTTTTATTATTTTTCGGAAAATTCAGAACAGAATCACCCCTTGCTATGTCGTAAAATTTTCTAAGACGGAATCGCATAGGAGAGCAGAAATGTTCATTATACACAAGTTCCCTTCTTAGCAGGTACACCGTCTGTTGTAAATGTATTATATTGTTTTAACACGTATTATTATATTCATTTTGTATGGATCAACACATTTTTTCCGTTTAAGACAGGATTTCGTGACATGCTAGTTCTTTTTCAAACGTTATATTTATTTTTATTGCCTAGAAATTGCTATCGTTTATAACATTTATTGCCTAGAAAATGACAATTCTTTAAAAATAATAAATTGAAAATTTTAATCGTAGAACAATGGAAATTTAAAAAACAATTACAAGACTTACCCTATACTACGTATCATGGGTAAGTAAAATATATGCAAGTTTTGAAAAAGTTGTTGGACCGTTGTTTTACTAATTTTTGCACGCATATATAATAATGCCAACTATATCCTGAAATTCAGTACTGTTTGGACACGTATGATGATAAACTTCACCAATTCTCGTGATATTGTTACATCTGACACAATGCAAGGTATGTCTATTGAAAATTTTGCTAAAATTGTTTAATTAATTTTTAAGTTAAGAACAAGAATTCGGGATTGTCTTGGAGTGAAATCCCGTGTATATTTTTGACTGAATACACACGGAATTATTGACTGAGCAATGGGTTAATGATTTTCCGTACAAAAATTGTTTGCTCTTCCATTTCTTAAAGTTTTCCTCATCATTTTTTAAACACTTTATATAAATCTAACATAGTAGTAGTATAGTTATTTCATTGGTGTATTTTATGTTTTGCAACTGTAATATTGTAAACGCTGTTTAAATGAATCACAACCAACGTAACAAGTGATTCTATTAACCGAGAAAAAAAGCATCATGATTTCATTTATTAACTAGACTGATTCAATTAACCGGTGATTCAAGTAATCGGCGATCACCATTGTCAACATCTCAACCCCCCCCCCCCCCACCCCCACTA
The DNA here is from genome assembly GCA_963932465.1 of Maratus speciosus. NCBI lineage: Eukaryota > Metazoa > Arthropoda > Arachnida > Araneae > Salticidae > Maratus > Maratus speciosus. The sequence continues at coordinate 282,440,422 of OZ010800.1, read as the reverse complement.
GAGTGGATTTCTGGCTGCGCCACTGACTGTTATAGATCATAATATTCCAAAAAATTTAATAAGTAAACATTTATAAATTTTAGCGAACACAACAGATATAAGATTTTCAGTGTAATTTCGCACTAAATTACCCCAGATTGCTTTCCCGAAAACTTCTGTGAAAGTCAGGGGGTAGAGTAAACTGATTGTTTATTTTTTTAAAGTAAAAGTTGCTTTGCTTTTTAAGTGTAATGTAGATTTTTATTGAGGAACAGTTTATTAAACTCGTAATTTCCGTCTAGGATTTTTTTTTTTTTTTTTTTTTTTTGTTGTTTTTTTATGTTTGGTTTAAAGTAATTTTTTTTTAACTAAATAAACAGTCACAAAAATTGTATACATTGCATTCTTTATTTTTTAATTTTCTATTAAAGCAAGTGTGGCTCTTTCATTCTCGTAAAATTCCTAATTTTCTACACTAAAATTTTCCAGCTCCATCCACTAAAAAAATATATATTGGGTAGATGTGCCAATAATGGACATTCTTAAGGAATAATTTTCTTTCTAATTAATAGTTATCATTGTTATATTCCACTTTTTTCAATATTATATTTATCAACAATATTTAACCATTCTCATAGTATCTTTTCCCAATATTAATCAAATTTTTATTGTAAATAACAGAAATATATCAAAATACCCCAAATTCTAGTAATGGACACTTCCCCTCCCCCCCCCCTAAAAAAAAAGAAAATATAATTGTTTTATGACTGTATTTAGAACCAGAATTTAATGAGACCAAATAGTCATTTTCAAATAAATTTAACAATTAGGATATCAATAATTAATAAAATATTTGTAATATTTATTCACTCTTTAAATTAATTATATTGTGATTAGTACTGGGCGATGTAGCAATTTCTTAAATCGATTTATCATCCATCTAACATCGCGATTTAGTGCTAAATCGCGATTTAACATTTTACAATATGGAAGCCTATTTTTTAATTTTTTGTAACAAAATACGGTCTTTATGCAACCCCCCACCCCTCCGCTCTCTGTATTAATTAGTATACTTAGCTTTCAATTTTTCAAATACCTTTGAAAAGAGGTATATTTTACACATAAAAAAAACTTTTGAATGCCCCAAAACGCTAGTTTTTTTTTCCATTTTTAAAATTGTGACCTATTTTAATACATTTTATAAACTCGTTCTTTAAGAAATAATATAAAAGAAAATGATTTATTTATTTATTTATTGTGTGTGTGCCTGATTGACTTGTTATGTCTGCTACAATCTAAATTCCTTATGGAGCGGGGGTTACTTCCCCTAGCCCACCCAAATAGCACTTCATTGCTAACAAACTACACACTTTTTTTTTTTTTACAGACACAGAATTAAAAAGTTATTGAGGTAAAACAGATGCAGATTCAAAATATTCAGTGATGAATTTAACTGTTCATTTATCATAAGAAAAATAGTTTTTAAAAAAAAGAGGGAAAATATGAGAAATTAGGTGCAATTTTATATCTTTTTAACTTTTAGATTACAATAAAATTTGTTTAACATGAATGCTGACATTCATATAGCGGATGGAAAAGGATTGAAAGTGTGAGCCTTGGAGCACATTACTGAAATTGCTGATTTTTTCGCAACTGTTGCCACCGTGTGAGACTAGTTATAAAATACAATCTTAAAATATATCTCTTTTTAATGATAACAAAATGTCAAAGAAGCAGAAAATCACAGATCTGCAGAAAAATCTAATAAATGCTCCCTCCACCCTCCACCCCTCCCTCATTCTACTGTAAAAATCAAGTTATTTGACTCATTACAGAACTTTATTAAAGTATTTTTAATTAATTAAAAAATAATAATAAATTAAAACTAAATTATTCCCATAATACTCAAACATGTGAAAATTAATTTTTCATGAAAATAATGCATACAAATATAAACTAAAAATGGATGAATTTGGATATAAATAGGGAATCAATTTCAGTAAGATACTCCATCCACATGGCTAGCGTTGAAATCGGATGTCAAAACCGATGCATGACTATTTTTAAAAATATTTTAATTAATTACAGAATAATAGAAAATAAAGAATATATATTAAAATATGACCCAAACATGTGAAAAATGAATTTTTCATTAAAAGAATGCATAAAAATAAAAACTGAAATTCGATGAATTTGGATTTTAAATATGAAACTTTATTCTTCTTTTTTTCAACCATAAATAATAAATTTCAGAAAAAAAATCTTATTAGCAAAAGAAAAATATTTCATGCGGATCTTAGCCAAATCGGGATGCACAAGACAATGCATGCTTTAAAATAACTTCATTAATTACAAAATAATAGAAAATAAAAAATATATGTTAAAATATTACTAAAACATGTAAAAAATGAAAATTTCATCATAAGAATGCATAAAAGTATAAACTGAAAGTCGATGAGTTTGGATTTTAAATTTAAAATTTTATTATTTTTTTTAATTATATAAAAACTGAATCAATTTCAGGAAAACAATCTTTTTAAACAATGCAGGATTCTACTTTAAAACATTTTAATTAATTACAGAATAATAGAAAATAAAAAATACATATTGCAATATTACTGAAATATGTGAAAACTTAATTTTTCATCAAAAGATTGCATTAGCATAGAAACTGAAATTCGATGAATTTGGATTTTAAGAATTAAACATTACTTTTTCTTTTCAACTTCCCACCATATAAGTTCTTAATTTCTGAAAAAAACACATTCCTATCTCATAAACTCTGAATCTCGTTTAGAAAATAAATAAATAAATATCAATTGTTACTTAAATCGTCGTTTTCTTAAATCATCTTTTCTTAAATCGGAGAGGATTGAGGCTCGATGTTTTCTTTAATTGGATCCTGCTAAATCGATTTAACACCAGCTTGCCTTAATTTTCTTAAATCGAAAAGCATTGAGGCTTGCGATGTTTGTTTAAATCGGGTCCTCCTAAATCGATTTAACACCAGCTTGCCCTGTTTCTCTTAAATCGGAAAGCATTGAGGCTTGCGATGTTTGCTTAAATCGGATCCTCCAAAATCGATTTAACACCAGCTTGCCATGTAAGTGGTAGATACATCAAAGTAGATAAATCGTTTTTCCGATGTTAGCTCTGAATCAGTATTTTGTTTTAAATCGATTTAAAACCAATGGCTAAATCGCGATTTAAGACACTGGCTAAATCGCAATTTAAGACAATGGCAGTGGTGGAAAATTGGCGCAGAGGTGGAGCATATTGACACCACTAAATTATAGTAGTATTTTGCCTCTTAACTAATGATCAAATTTCTGAGTTTTTATTAAACTGAATAATACCATAAAAATTTAGTGGTGTCAATAGGCTCCACCTCTGCGCCAATTTTCCACCACTGCAATGGCTACATCGCGATTTAAGAAAATAGCTAAATCGCGATTTAAGACATTGGCTAAACCACAATTTCCGATGTTAGCTTAAATCGATGCCTTTAAATCGATTTAAGACCCAGGCCTAATTGTGATTATCACAGGATCAATATTTTAATTATTTTAGATACATGGTTTAAAATACTAAATGTCGGGGAATTACATATATTAAATTGTTGAGACAGTCTGGTGTTAGAGGTAAAAAAAAATCTGAAAAAAAAAAGTTTTGGTATACTAGTTCACAGATTCATTTATTTTTCAGAATTTTTAACAGTTAAACTCCCAGAAATTATACAAATATGAAATAAATAATGCTTCTGGTTGAATGTTTTATATTCTAAATAAAGTAGTTTCAAAATGAAACTACAGAACTGATGTTTGAGGCAACTGATCTGCAGTTGCTGTTCATTACTGCTATAAATGTAATTAATATTGCTTTTTTTTTTATCAAAGATGAATCAGCAAAAATTTAAAACAGAAAATAGTAGTTTTATTTTTATCAACTTCTGTAACTTGTTTTTATTTAAATGGGGAGGGATGAGTCCCTCTTTTCCCTAAGCCCTTAAACAATATTCTCTGCTTCCTGATTTGTGTTATTGATTGCCAGATTGCAAGGCAGAGTTGTATATAAAAAAAAAGCTTAATTTGATTAAAATATTTAAAATTTTATTAACCACACAAAATTAATTAAAAACAGCTAGTTTTGAAAATTTTGATGTCATTACATTCTGGTTAGTGCAATTTAAAAATTAAATTGTTTTGTTTACTTAGGTTGTTATCAGTTAAGTCAAAAGATTTTATGCACTATAAACAAATTTCCTTTTTACAAATGTATACATGGAGTGTCTATTACTGGAAATTAATTAAGCGTTCCAGAAATGGACACATGTCTTAAACGTTAAAAATAAATGAAATTTTCTAAATCGCCATTAGTATATAAAATTCAAAGTTTTCTCATGCTACCAAAACAAAAATGTGCAAACTATTCAAGAAAATAAACACTATATAAATTTTTAAAGTGAAGCCAGCTCTTAGCATGTTCATAGACATTATTACTGAAAAACAGAGGAACTTCAAAACATTATTTTCTGATTTCTGATTGGTTTGATGAAGACTGTCAACAATAACACATATTATAAAACATGCAAGGGGAGTTATGAAAAAATAATAAAAGCTAACAAAAATGTCAGTTATTTTTTTTATAAGCGAAAAGCATTGAAGAGTATCCTGTCCATTACTGGCACATCTACCCTATATTTTCTCTAACTTTTTTTTTTTTTTTTTTTTTTACAAAGTATCATTGTTATCGAATACATCTGTTGTGAAGATAATCGATTCAATCCTTTATATCGATTTCTTCACACCATTATGTTTTCATCTCCATTCACTCTTTACTCCATGGTTCATTTCATGTGAGCCTTTTTAATAATCGGTTTATTTACCTTTATCGTATTTATAAACTCATTCTTTATAAGTATCGATATTTCTCTAAATTTATTTTAATTGTTAGTTTCATAATTATTTAACTCCATGTATCATCAACTTTCATATTTTACATATCTGGTATTTATTTTAATTATTTCAATCGTTGAGGTAAAAAAAATAAGCACATCTACTTCAGGCGAAATAAATTTATTTCCCGTCTATCTTCTCGTTGGTCAATCGTGGTTATTTGAGAAAGTTCTACCCAATGACTTTTGGATGTATACAGGTTTACCAATTTTGGCACACTCTTTTTTTTATTTATCGTTTTTACTCCAGTTGTTTTTTATAAGCGCAATGCTATCCACTCCTGATTGGCATGTTTTCGTCACAGACTTCGCAAGTTTAGTTTTGAGGTAACCCCTCTCTGGCTTAATTTTTCCCCCTCGTGGTTTTTCTCAGTCTCTCGTGTGAAGCCTTGTATGCGGTACGGTGGTCAGTAGTCGACGTTCCAGAGCCTAGCTCCTTCTCTAGCAACAGAGATGGTTTGAGGAATGATATTCATGGCGGTATAACCATTTTCTTTTTCACCATTGTGAACTTCTCCAGCGGCGGCATGCTAAAAAAAAAAGTAGACGTTATCAGGAACATCTCCCAGCTTCAAATACTACAGATAAGTAGTTTTTTAAAAATTATTATTTGATTACTTTATTAATTTCGCAGAATGAATAAAATATCTAAACGTACTTTGCTATTCAGTAATATCTGAGTAAGAATGTTAACCTACAATTCAGGATGCCAGTGTATGACCACCGAATGTAAGTGGTCAAAGCCAAAAGAATTTGAATATGTTAATGCATAAAAATAAATAAGTTAAGAGCTATTTTTGTTGCATGTCAACTTAATTTTCTGGCTATCTTCTTTTTGACATTTTTTCCTAGCGAAGTAAAAGAACCCTTAGTAAAGATATCTAAACAATAATCGAACCAACTATTATTAACTTTCAGTCTAATAGCTCTGTAACGAAGTAAAGAAAACCTGGATTTCTGCTAATATATTTTTTTAAACACAACATGTGGTGCAGAAACCCGCTTCGCTAGAAATGTCATGAATAAATTTCTATACTTTTAACATTTGTTGTGCCAAAAAAAAAAAAAAAATGCTTTTTGAATTTGAATACGAAGTTTTTGAATAAGTGCCTATTTAGGTGAAAATTGAAAAATAATGTTGATATATATTGTGTTACTTAACATTGTGTTTATGACATATAAGAATTCTTTTTTTACAAATGATGCACACGAAAGTTGTCACAGCATATTTTTATTTGCATAATGATATTAATAACTAGAAGAGGTTATATATACTTTGTGTTCATGAATTTGATAATTTTATACCTATCAGACATCCTGTAAGTACAAATATTAGAGAAAAAAATAAAATAAATAATTACTTAATAAAACCATAAAGAAATGAAATTGGAAAAATATTACATGGATTTTATTTGCCATTGAGTTTACTAAAGTATAATAATTGAAATTCATAAATCTGATTTCAGTTTGGTGTTGAAGGGATATACACTGCTCAAAACAATTAAAGGATATTTGAAGTTTTATATAAAATAAAGATATAAACGAAATTTTTTTGCCGAAAATAGAAGAAGAGAATCACAAATGCAAATTTTTCTGGTTTTCAAACTGTGGAGTATGCAAATTTTGAGTTCGACGTCAAAAACGTCGCTTCAGCGGCAGCGAATGAAATTTGACTTTCAACTGGATAAAAGAGAATGAAGACAAGGATGATCGGCATTGAGTGATTGCTTTGTTTCGATGAGTACGATGTCTCAGCGAAGTCATTTGACAGATTCAGAAGCTTTGAGAATTGTTGGTAGGTTAGAAGGGGGCCAAACTCAAGTCGAAGTAGCGCAAGCCATTCGAGTGTCACAAAGTGTCATTTCCAGGATCTGGAACCGTTTTTTGGAGAGTGGATGTGCAGGCCGAAGACCAGGGCAAGGTCGTAGACGGGCAACAACGCCCAATGAAGATCGGTATTTAGCGTTAACAGCTCGGAGACACCGAACCATGAACGCTACTCTTCTCCAACACCTTCGCTCGGCTACAGGCACCACGATTTCAACTCAGACTGTCCGAAACCGGCTCCATGCTGTAGGTCTGTATGCTCGCCGACCGATGGTATGTGTTAGATTAACATCAAGGCATCGTCGCGACCGCAGGGAGTGGGCAACCGAGCATGTCAACTGGAGGAGAAATGAATGGAGCAATATTCTGTTTTCTGACGAGTCCCGTTTTTCTGTGCATCCGGATAATAGGCGTATTTTCATCTGGAGGGACCGTGGCAGTAGGAATAATCCTGCGTTCATGCACGAAAGTGTCAGATTTGGCGGTGGAGGAGTGTTGGTGTATGGTGGCATCTCCATTGACGGGCGCACTGACCTCTACATCATTCGAGATGGAGCTTTGACTGGTCGCCGATATAGGGATGAGATCCTCAGACCTATTAGTCCCTTACGCTGCAGCAATCGGAGATAACTTCATTTTAATGGACGATAACTGCAGGCCACATCGTGCAAACCTGGTGGAGGATTTCCTTTTCGAGGAAGGAATCGTTCGAATGGAATGGCCAGCGTGTTCTCCAGACATGAATCCAATCGAGCACGTTTGGGACGCTCTAGGAAGACGAGTTTCTGGCCGCCAACAACCCCCACAAACTCTCCAAGAACTGGAAAGAGCTCTTCTGGAAGAGTGGGGCAGAATACCCCAACTCGTCATTAATAGCCTCATTGAGTCCATGCCTCAAAGGTGTTCAACGTTGCTGGCCGCCCGTGGAAACCATACCCCCTACTGAAAATGATTTTCTTTGAAGAAAACACCTTTTCTTATTCTTTTTTTCTCATATGCACAAATTGTGTTTTTTTCCTTTAGTACACAAATGCGCAATGAAATGCATTTTTTTCTGCCAAACATGTGTAATTTATTCTCATATAACCTACTATGTCTGTCGACCATGTATCAATCAGCTAAACAGTTTACCAGATACAAAATCCACCTAAAACTGCAATATCCTTTAATTGTTTTGAGCAGTGTATATATTGAATGAAAATATTCAAATTTTTCTTTCATTGTGTTGAAAATCATACCTAAAATAAATCTTCATATTTTCTATTTACTACTTGCTAATATGTATTTTGTGTAAATGTGTATACTGAAAATATACATAACCAGTGAAATCTTGAAGTTCCCTATTTTGTAGTTTGCAAATAAAATAAGGTGGTGTAAGATTAAAAAAAAAATGGCTAGTAAACACATTAATATTTAAATTGAATCGTTTAGTGGTGACCCTGCAACGGTCAAAATCTTTTTCGAACAGATAAAAGACATTAAAACAGTTTATAAACTTTCAGAACAAGATACATTTGCTGTATTTAAAAGTAAATTAGCTGGCCCAGCTCTACAATTTTATCTTGAAGCATGTCAAATTAACAACAAAATCAATTTAACTGAAACACAGAATGAATCTGAAAATTTTTTCAAACAAAAGCCCACTTCAATTGATTTGCATAGTATGCAAATTGAAGAAAATGAGTCGCTAATTAATTTCTCTTTTCGTTTGGATAAAGCGCTTAAGCATAAATATCCCACAATTGACCCTTCGGCACTAATGGAAATAAAAAAAAGAAATTTTCATTAAAACGTTACCAAAACGTATAAGAATTAGGATTCTTGAAGAAGAGTTTTCTTCATTTGAAGAAATCCTAAAGAAAGCAGAACAGTTAAAAAAGATTTTTGAAAAAAAAATGATTCTCCTGTCCTGAAAACAAATCAACTTAATTTCCACCTTGATAAGGAAAATTGCGAAACACCACAAACCCTTCAAAATACTAATAGAGGTCGTGGTAACAGAACTTATCACAATAATATGTCCCACCAAAACAGTAAGTGATCGCAAACGAGAATACAGGAAGATTCATATAATTCCTTTAAATACAATAAGTCTAATAACTTTTCGAGACAAAACAGGCCAATTAAGAACTGTAATTTTTGTGGAAGACGTGGTCATTTAATGCCACAGTGTTTTGATTTTTTGAAGCTAATTGGAAAAGGGGAAGACGAACACAAAACCAATTATAGAAATTGGGATAGTAACAAATCAAAATCGAAATTTTTTTTTATAACGAGAACAGAGGTTAAATATGTCTGGCGATTTGGCCTCGACTACTGAAGTTATGCCAGCAAGCTCAAAACCTCATCCTCAAAATAAACAAAAGAAAATATTTAGTAATAAATGTAATAATACCTCATTTTCTTTGTCACCCAGTAAAGGCTTATCTAAATCAATGTTAAATTTAAGCAACAATGAGAATCAAGTAGTAGAAAAATCAATTCATAGAATCTTTTCAACATTTGAAAAATCTATCAATTTACCTTGTATAACCATAAATTTTCAAAAAATCTCTCAAAATGCTCTCGTGGACACTGGATCTAGTTTGTCGTTCATAGATTATGAATGTTTTCAACGTATTAAACAACAAATTCCATATAAATTTCTATCACGTAATGTAATCATTAAAACTATAAATTCAGCAGTTAAGTTCAATGGGTGCATTCAAATAAATATGAGAATTCAAGGTAATCATTTTGCACATAATCTCTACATAACAGAGATTAACAATAGCAAATTCACTGTGATTTTGGGATTTGATTTTTTGACAAAATATTCAATTACCATTGCTCCTAACTTTAATGCTATTTTGTTTAAGGACTTTTTTGTCCTTATCCCATTTGTCAATTATAAGGAAAATTGTAATTGTGTCAATTCAATTTCCTCTAAAGAAAATATCACTAACTGGTTTGAAATGGATGTAAACAATTTTAACCATAACATAAACTCTCATAACAATGAAGCTAATAAAGATGAAATAAATCACAATGAAATATATCATCAGAATGTAACTTTACAAAATCAAATATATTCCATTGATTCAAATATCATCGCTATGGGACATGACAATGAAATAAATCAACCTCTTCCTCCTAAGAATCAAAATCAATCAGATAATAACAATAAATCAAAGTGTAAAATTTTGAATGCAAACACTACCACAATTCCACCTAAAGAGTGTTTATATATTAAAGTATAAAAACACACCTGATAATTTTTTCTTGTTTACGCCAACCTATGAAGACCCTAACTTGCATTTTGTGGACTCAATTCACTCCCTTGAACATATTAAACAAAACATGCTTTTAATTATAATTGAAAACAATTCCAAAGAATATGTTCATATCAATAAAAATGCTGTCCTTGGTTGCTATACTAACATTAATGAAAATGATATTCAAGAATATGAATCTGACACTACTTCTATTGAACATTGTAATTTGATAACACCTTCAGAAGATGTTATCAGGCTTACAAGGAGAGGGCCAACCTTGTTAATCACAGATTTTGATTATTTTAATATATGTTGTAGGGTAGAGGCCCCTTAGTGTCAGGTTCAACGGATTTTATCCAATGCTCCTTAGTTCTTGAGAAACCGGGAGGTCTAATATTAGTACACAACTTAAATACTTACTTTGTTACAACAATGATAGGTCAGTCGTAGCTCAATTGGTATGGTGTAAACCGGCTGATTGGCGGGCCCGGGTTCGATACCTGAATGCGCTACATTTGTTTTTCTCATTTTTTGTTTTATAAATTTACTTGTAAGTATAACTTAATAATCTCACTGTCAATTAAAAATTTTAATATTGTATATCAATTATAATTTTAACCTATTTAATTTTTTACTTTTAACTGAATAGTTGTAATAAAACATCATAAAACTGTTATTATTTTTAAAAAAATCACTTTTAAAATGTATTTCATATATTCTTTATCGATGCAATGATATTGAGCAATTGTGTCAATTCGTGATTTTAAAGAAACATCATTTACGCATTGCTTTAACAAAGGAAGTCAATGAGATAATACTATTATTCTGTTTTTAAAGTAACAAGCATAATCATATTAAAAATTAGCATCAGAATTAAATTACAACCGATTTTTTGCATATGAAAGATTTTTAAATTTGTAATAAGTATGCTTGCGCTTTCAATTATTTTGCTTTCCCCTTTATCTTTTTCTGCTTTTATTTCATTTGAATATTCCTTTTTTTTATCATAACTAGATGGCACCACAACAGAATTTGTCACGATTTTGAAATTTTTATCATTCAGTAATTGATCCAATTTCTTTTTAAACCTCTTTAATGGATGAGAAATAATAGTTTACAAATAAGAAATGATAAATTTAAGTTTATTAACATTATAATTAATGTTCGGTGTTAAAATTTTTAATTGAAATTATTAAATTATAATTACAACTATATTTATAAAACAAAAAATGAGAAAAACAAATCTAGCGCATTCAGGTATCGAACCCGGGCCCTCAGATCAGCCGGCAAACGCCATGCCAACTGAGCTACGACTAACCTGTCATTTTTGCTGCGAAGTAAGTATTTAAGTTGTCTACTAATATTAGACCCCCTGGTTTTTCAAGAACTAAGGGGCATTGGATAAAATCCGTTGAACCTGACACTAAGGGGTGTCTACCCTACAACATATATTAAAATATTCAAAATCTGTGATTAACAAGTTTGGCCCTCTCCTTGTTAGAAAAGAACAATTAAATGAAAGAGATTTTAAGTTATCACATCTTCCTCCAGATAAGAAAGACTCCTTGTTGGAACTTATGTTAAAGAATTTTAAGGTATTTTCTAAAAATTTAAAGAGTCTTGGTCACACAGACTTGGTGAAACCAGAAATAAATTTCATGAATTCCCATCCCATAAAAGCTTTACCGTTTCCGGTTCCACAATCACTAGAAGCTGAAGAGAAAGAGCAATTGAATGAAATGATAAATGCTGATATTATCACTCGAGCTAACTCATCATGGGCGTGCCTCATGCTCTTGGTTAAAAAGAAAAGGTTAGATCCCAGTCAAAAACAAAAATATAGGTTAGCACTGGATCTAAGGTTGCTTAATGCAATTGTCATACCAGCTTCTTATCCATTGCCAAAAATCAACAATTTAATTTCACATTTATCAAAATATAAATTCTTCTCAACTTTAGATATGCCAAATGCATACTGGCAGATAGCCTTACCAGAAGATCTACAGGATAAACTTTCCTTTATTAGCCCTTGGGGAACATTTACTTACAAGAGGCTTGTTTTTGGATTAAAAACCGCAGCTTCTACATTCCAACAGTTTGTAGATCAAATCATACAGTTAACTGAGTGTGATAACATTTTTTCCTACCAAGACGACATGGTGATTGGTGCAAATTCATTTGAACAAATGTTAGAAACTCTAGAAAAATTATTTGCTGTCCTAAGTAAACATAACATTACATTGTCACCAGAAAAATGTACATTTCACACAAAATCCATAAACTTTCTTGAATTTCAAATAAAAAACAGAACAATCTCTCCAATTGAATCAAATATAAAAAAGTAACTGGTTTTCCTGTTCCCAAAACAAAAAAACAAGTGAAATCTTTCCTAGGTTTAGCATCCTTTTACAGAAATTTGATACCTGAATTTTCTGAAACTTCAACACCTTTAATCTCGCTGACCTCTCCTAAAATAAAATTTAAGTGGACGCCAGTACATGACAAGGCCTTTTCAAAACTACAAAGAATTTCCTCAACCGACCATTCTTGCATCTCTCTGATTGGAACAAAATGTTCTATATTAACACAGATGCATCTTATAATGCAATATCAGCTATATTAATGCAATTTGATGGAGATCGGTTATATCCTATCTCATACTTTTAAAAATCCTTATCACCATCAGAAAAACGATACCCAGCTTTAAATCTTTAATTGTACGCAATTTATAAAGGAGTAACATCATTTAAACATCACTTATATTACAGAGAATTCACGGTTTTATCAGACTCTCAACCATTAGAAAAATACAAAAAATCATCTTCTCCAGCTGACATGACCACCAGATGGCTCATGGAACCATCAGAATTCCAGTATAAGTTTGAGCATCTACCATGTAAATTGAACATATTAGCAGATTATATTAATAGATTGCAAGAAGAACCTCCCCATCAAGACTTAACTACTAATCCAGAACTTGTAGAATGTGAGAATATTCTCCCAATTTCTAATGACAATCTTGATCGCGAAAACAACATACCTGCTCTTTTAATAACTGAAACAGTTACTCAAGAGAAAGCAGTAGATTCAGATCAAGTAAATTTAAATTCTAGTCACAAAGGGAATAAATGTGAAGAAATTCACAACATCAATATACCTAGTGACTCACTAAATGAGATTTCTGATGAAACATTAAAATTAGAATAAAATAAGGATAAGTTATTAAAACAAATCCTTGATGAAGTCCAACAAAATAAAAATAAAAACAAAGCATACTACATCAACCCTAAAAATGAATTGTTATGCTATAATAAATCCTTTCAGAAAATAGAAAATACATTGCATAGAGCAGTAGTACCTACTACATTAATCCCTAAAGTTATTAGGATGCTCATATCACACATACTGGTCATCACAAGACTTTGCAAAATGTACGAAAAAGATTTTCGTGGAAAAACATGATTGTAGATATCATTAATTTTGTCAACAGTTGTCAAACTTGCAAGAAATTAAAGAACCAAAATCTTCCAAAAGCTCCATTTTTACCTGCACCTGTTCCTACAGAACCAGCTCAAAAAATTTCTATGGATTTATTAGGTCCTCTAAAAAACCATTCATTTATTCTAACTGTGATAGACCACTTTCGAGACATCTAGAATTGTATAATTTGAATCAAGTCACAGCTAATGCAGTGACTAAATCATTTCTTTCTTATATCTCCACATATGGAAAGCCAAATATTGTCCTCACAGACAAAGGTTCTGAATTTACCAGTGAATTATTTCATGCTGTTACAAGAAAAATGAAAATTCATATCAGACACACAACAATTTGTAATCCACAAGCCAACGGTTTGAGTGAACGTATAAACACACAGATTAAAACTGCTATTAACACCATGTTAACAGAAGAACATGATGTCCATACAGCTATGAAAATCCACCAATCCATATATAATTCAACAATACATCCTGCAACTCAATATACTCCAAACTTTATCCATTTTGCTAGAGAATTGAATGATATCTACTCGCATTATAAAAACCAGTCTGAATGGCTTAGAATTTTATGGCTTAAAAATTTAAAAATTCTATACAATAAAATCTTCTAAGTAGGAATTGCATAGGAAAGAAGAAAAATCCGTTTTAGGCAGGTTCCCTTATTAGAAGGTTCATCCTCTGTTGTAAATACATTATATTATTTTTACAAGTACAGTAAACATCCTCTAATCCGGCATTCTAAGGTCCGGCATGCTGGATAATCCGGCACGACATCGGAAACACAACTTAATCAAGAAGAAATAAGGAGTGAGTTGAAGATTTTGATGAACCGACAGTTAAAATTTTGTATGATGAGGCCATCATTCAGAGTGTTATCAACCTAACAGCCCCCAAAGACGTTGACTGAGATGACTATGATATGCACGATCAAATAACATCATTTGAAATCAAGCAGCTGATACCTTGTATACATTTATCAGGTCTTCTGTGCGCAGCCGTTCGATCAAATACGCGGAAAGTATTAAGCTTCACATGATAAAAAATAACATCCTAATCAAATGAAGAGAAAAGACTACTACAAAAGGAACTGATATTCGAGATATGTTTAAGATGGCTTCTACGAGTAGGCCTACAGTGCACGTTTTAGTTTTATACTCATGCACATATGTTGTACAAAACTTACATTATTGAGTATTTTTAATATTCTAGTCAATCTGTTTAAAAATAAAAAACATGCTTTACTGGCCTTTTCTGCTTAATTCTAACTTCTACACGTTTTTCCCGACCAGTGTTGAATTCAGACACTTTTCTCCGAGAGGGCTTTCTGTGACTCCGGAGGGGACATTATAGAGTTCAGGGGGGGGGGGGATTGCACTTTTTGACCTTTGAAAACACAATATATCAAATCTTCTGGGGGGAGGGGGCATTTCATTGCACCGGTGGGGAATGTCCCCCCCGGGCCACCCCTTGAAATCAACACTGTCCCCACATTCATCCTGTAATCTGGAAAATTTCGTAATCCGGGATGCTGCAAGTCCCCCAAGGATTAGAGGATGTTTATTGTATTAATATCCTCATTTTATATAGATCAACATTTTTTTTTGTTGTTGTTGTTGTTAAACATGGGACTCCGTCATATGCAGTTTATTTTTTTCAGGTTATACCGTACTTTAATTTTATTACCTAAAAATGCATCTACTCATCTTAAAAAAATGAAAAATAATAATAAATATATAAATTTTAATTGTAGAATAATAGCCATTTAAAAATACGTCCAATTAAAAAAAAGTTGGGCCGGACCAAATGTTACTGATATTTTTACTGAGCAGACCAGTGATCCTGCCGGTCCAAATGATTTTCTTATGAGCTGGGTTGGAAACTGGACTGAAAATTTCTATCTCTGCAGACCTCAAGAAGAATGCAGTCCAGTCCCGACTTAAGCCGGAAAAATGGAGTCCCGGCCGATCACATTTCGAACGTCTCGAAAAAAGTAATCCCCAAACCAAGCCCGGACAGAATGTCGGGAAGGAAAATTGGGCGTGCCCGTAAAGACCTTACATTGAATAACCAAAATACTAGCTCACAAAATTTTGTAAATTTGGACGCTAAACTTCTATTATATATTTTAAAAAAACGAGTTTTTAGTGAACTTTGCTAAATTCCATAGATATGTTTTTGTTGAGCGGATTCGTTTGAAAAATTTTGAATTTGAGCGTGAACTTGACTCATTTTTGAGAAATCGTATTTGCGTTTGAATTGGCCTAGGATAAACTAGATTGACCTAGGATAAACTAGAACGTTGGCGCCGAAGCGGTCTTTGGGGTCAATAAAAGCACGCCAAATTGAATTGGCCTAGGATAAACTAGTTCAGACTAATGAATAGCAGGCTAAACTAGTTTATCCTATGAGCGTTAGGCCAAACTCGTTTGGCCTAGGAAAAACTAGTTTATCCTATGGGCGTTAGGATAAACTAGTTTGGCCTAGAAAAAACTAGTTTATCCGATACGCGTTAGGATAAACTAGTTTGGCCTAGAAAAAACTAGTTTATCCGATACGCGTTAGGATAAACTAGTTTGGCCTAAAATCGGGTTTGGCCAGTAACATATACAAGTTTAAGGTATGAGTGAACGTCTGTGAACGGATGGGCAGGCAATGTTCCTCACCCCTTTGTGTATACACAAAACCCTTTTTTCAAACTCTTTGAAATTCCTTTGGAATTTTGTAAATAATTTTCTCTTGTAGATCATGTGTTCAATTTTTTTCATTAATTTGTATTTTTTCGTCAAATTTTATATATATGTTGTATTAATTTGTGTTATATATTATCTCTTTCAACCTTTTGAAGCAATTAAAATGCAAGATATTTCTAGAAATACTAGATTTTCTAGAAATAATAGCTTTGATTGAAATTTTCTCTTAAATGGAAACGCAAATCTGGCATAGCAATAAATCTTGTAATTTTTGCTTCTTATAAAATAAAAAAAAAACCCATGGTAAAATCCTTAAATAGAATCAAAATCTAAGAAATTTTATTTACTTTAATATGCAATTAGAGTTAAGATTTTGTTTACTAAAATTTCTTCTAGTATTGAGTTTTTATAAAAAAAAATAAATAAAAAAATAAATAAAAGAATGTGCGGAAATGTCACTTAACTTATAAGTTTGTACTTTATGAAAGTTAATTTTGTTTACCTTATGCTTAACACACTATAAAGTTTTGTGTCATGGCTAATTAAGGATATTATTGTGAAAATAACTGCAAATTATTATTTAGTTACTAATTGAAAGTAAAGTAACTTCTTCTTCAATGTGTTCTGTAAAAACTTCTTGTAAAGTCATTTGACAGTTGCCAAAAGAGGTGTTATCATGCAATTTTTTTCCGCCTGGAAAAATATAACTTAAGAACACATATATTGTTAAAAATATCGTATTCAATTACATTGTACACTGCTGATTTGATCAGTTACTTATACTTTCCTCTTATATTTCAGTATATCTGACATGTAACCTACAACATGCTGATGTTAAGATACTTCACACAGCAAGATTCTTGGACTGAATAAATGTAGTGATGGTAGTTGAAGACAATATGTAACTATGTCAAGTTTTATTTTTATTATTTGTAATGACCACAGATTTTTATGTATTAGGGAAAATGTATATTTGTCATATTCCTGGTATTCCTGAATTCTGCGATATTTGTTTTGCAAGAATAGGTTATTCTTGGGATAGTTATTTGTTCATCTCTGTTTGAGATTTGTTTCCCTATAAAAAAAAAAGAATTCCTTTTCATTCCATTCTGAAATCTAGCAATTAATGCTTTCATTCATCTTGTTCATTCAAATGAATTTTTTTCTCCGACAGCAAGGAATATGTTATGAAGATAATCGATTTAATCCTTTATATCGATTTCTTCACACCATTATGTTTTCATCTCAATTCACTCTTTACTCCATGGTTCATTTCATGTGAGCCTTTTTAATAATCGGTTTATTTACCTTCATCGTATTTCTAAACTCATTCTTTATCAGTATCGATATTTCTCTAAATTTATTTTAATTGTTAGTTTCATAATTATTTAACTCCATGTATCATCAACATTCATATTTTACATATCTGGTATTTATTTTAATTATTTCAATCGTTGAGGTAAAAAAAAAGCACTACTACTTCAAGGCGAAATAAATTTATTTCCCGCCTATCTTCTCATTGGTCAATCGTGGTTATTCGAGAAAGTTCTACTCAATGACTTTTGGATGTATACAGGTTTACCAATTTTGGCACACTCTTTTTTTTTATTTATTGTTTTTACTCCAGTTGTTTTTTATAAGCGCAATGCTATCAGCCCCTGTTTGGCATGTTTTCGTCACAGACTTGGCGAGTTTAGTGAGATAACCCCTCTCTGGTTTAATTTTTGCCCCTCGTGGTTTTTCTCAGTCTCTCGTGTGAAGCCTTGTATGCGGTACGGTGGTCAGTAGTCCACGTTCCAGCGCCTTGTGAAATTCTCCAGCAACTGAGATGGTTTGAGGAATGATATTCATGGCGGTATAACCATTTTATTTTCCACCGTTGTGAACTTCTCCAGCGGCGGCATGCTCGAAAAAAAGTAGACGTTATCAGGAACATCTCCCAGCTTCAAATACTACAGATAAGTTGTTTTTTTAAAATTATTATTTGATTACTTTATTAATTTCGCAGAATGAATAAAATATCTAAACGTACTTTGCTATTCAGTAATATCTGAGTAAGAATGTTAACCTACAATTCAGGATGCCAGTGTATGGCCACCGAATGTAAGTGGTCAAAACCAAAAGAATTTGAATATGTTAATGCATAAAAATAAATAAGTTAAGAGCTATTTTTGTTGCATGTCAACTTAATTTTCTGGCTATCTTCTTTTGGACATTTTTTCCTAGCGAAGTAAAAGAATCCTTAGTAAAAATATCTAAACAATAATCGAACCAACTATTATTAACTTTCAGTCTAATAGCTCTGTAACGGAGTAAAGAAAAAATGGATCTCTGCTAATATTATTTTTTTTTAACCACAACATCTTCCACGTTGCATTCCTCCACAATAGAAATCTGATTCAAATTCCCACATAAATTTCAGTTCACCCTCTTCTTTGCAATTGTCACTCCTTCGTTTTCTCTCCCATCATGCAGACTCTAAATCTTTCAATTTTATTTTGTTTTTCAAACAATATTCTTGCCTAATTCTGACTTTGTTGGAAGTATACTTAAATCAATTATCTAAATTTTCTATAAAACATATACTTCACCCTCCTTTCCTCCAGTATACATTTTTTTTTTTTTTTTTTTTTTTAATGAAATAGGTTTTTAAATAGTTTTTTTTTTTTTTTTTTTTTTTTTTTTGCTCTATTTCTGGTTATTTTTCAGCAACAGTAAGCAATTAATCATAACATACTGCAAAAATAAATTATCAAGGAATGTTATGCATCGTTTAAGCACATGTCTTTTTTCTACTGAAATTGCTGCTTCCACCATTGTCTCAATAATCATACAAAGATATAAAATCTTTAAAACTCTTCCATTTTTAAATCTTTCTACCCTATTTTCTACTTTGTAGTGACAATAAGTTAATAAATCATTTTGAGTCCTCTTCCCAAAATGTCTGTCTGTATTTCTCTGTATGCCCCTCCCCCCTTCCCTTGCTAACAAAAATTTCCTGCCAAATCTTTTAAACTTTTGAATTTTTTAGAGATTTCGCCATTTTTTTTGTTTGCTGATAAAATTAACACAAATTCCCCTAAATATTTTCTCCTTACCCTGTCTACACAATATTTAAAATTTTAAAAGCTTTTATTTTTAAATCTCTAATTACTTCTTTGCTGTTACAAAAAATAACATAAGTAAAAGTAAAGATTAAAGTTAAAATGATTTACATCATGCAAATACCCACCCCCCCTCCCTTCCCCAAATCAAGTGAAGTTTGAAATATTTAGCATATTTTTAAAGTTCTCTGCTGTATTTATTACATTCGATAAAAATAAATAATCAATCATTTACACTTCCCCCCTCTCCTTTTCACTAGGGATTTACTGAATACCAAATAGTCGATTTGGTATTCAATGATTTGGCATGTAAACCGAATATTCGGTTTTAGCTGAATACTTTTTAAGTATATTCAGCCGAATTTTACAGTATTTAATTTAAGAAGAACAATATGTAATATTACTTGTTTTAAAAATACACGATGACGACCAATGCTCATTTGATGCTATTTTAATATGCTTCAGTGATATGTGATTATTTATAAAAGTAGGATACATTGTTACTTGTAATCAAAATTTAACATGGGCAAATTACTGTGTAAAAATAAGAATTTAAGAAAATAAATGTTTGCTATAAACACTGCTGTTAGGTGCGGATAAGTATTTTCTTGGAATCATAAGAATTCCCCTTTTACTTAGAAGTAGAATAGGCCAAGTAACAAGTGCCATTATTACGTATGTGAGTTTTCTGCAATAAAAACAAGTCAATGGCCATTTTTTATTTATTTTTTAAAGAGAACTTATTCTTTTCTAAAATAGTTTAGGGGTAAAATCAAAACAACTGGAAAAATAGAAAAAACAAAGTAAAGAAGGTGGGCTATCTTTATTTTATAATTTAATTTTAATTAATGCCTATCCTATGGCTTTTGTATCCATTAGAATTAAAACCACTGATTTTCTTTTTCTTCATTGCACACAGTTAATCATTAATAACACATAAAAGAGCCCAGAAAATAGTTAAATGCACAAATTCATATGTTATCTTTTGTATTTGAGAACATTTCTATTCAATGTGTTTATAATAATTAGACACATAGAATCAGTATAATCAGCTTAATGATAACATCAGGTTTCTTTTTAGTTGAATGAACTTTAGTTTTCTGATAATTCTTTATCCTTTTTTGTAAGATTAATATTTTCATAATTTATTTTCGGTATTGACTAGTGATAAAACAATAAAGAAGATGGATAAATGAATTTGTGAGTGAAAGAAGTCATTCAATTTTTTGTGTAATTAGATTTAGGAATAAAAATGTACATAAATTAAATTAGAAATTTAATTTAATTTAAAGTTTGTTAAAAAGCTACTGTATGCAAAAATGTTTATTAAAATTTTTTTAAGCATTCGGCTGCCCAATGCCGAATATTCAGTGGAATTCCTGCTTCATTCATTCCCTACTTTTCACCATACAGTTTCAGATCACTTTAATAATATTTTGAATTTTTCTGCATTTTTTGTTATTTTTCATTAATAATAGATAAACATCTATATCTTCTTTAACTGAAATATTTGCTCTTTCCCCACCCCACCCCCTTCTCTCTCAATGCACAAATTTAAGTACTTTAAAACTAACTTATTTTTTGTCTTACTATTTACTTTGTGTAATAGTAAATAATAACTCATGTCAATTTTTTTCTTCTTTAAATAGGTATATTTTAGAACATATACAATATCATTTTGTAAGGAAATGCATTCTTTAACGGCTTCCCTGATTACACTGAGTTATCTCAAGTTCATAAATATTAACAATTAATAATTATCCCGAGAAAAATCAGATGTAGCATAATTTGTCACTACGATTTGTTTAGCACAATTTTACACGGCCTGAAACTTAAAAATAAAGAAAACATTCTTAAATAATATAATAAATTATATATAATAATTGTTTGGCAGTTTTTGAAGTTTTGTTTTGTGAAATGCAATGATGCGACTCCAAAAAATGTGATGATTTTTTAAAGCAGTTAAATGTGTAATACATAGTACCAAAAATATCCTTTGTATTTTATATAATAATTGCCCCCAAAATTTTATTTTTTTTAAGTCCCCTTCTTCCCTTAAATGTTACAAAATACTACCTGCTCTGGGGTTATTAAAACTACATTCTTTATTATTATTATTTTAATTTCTCCAAAAGATGTAATAGATTTAGATAGATTTAACTACTGCTCGTATAATTTTCAATTTAAAAATAAGATCAGAACTTATCTGAATAGAAATTTAGACATTAAATAAATAGTAAGTTTCTCTATAAATTTTTTAATTATTTATGCATCTCAAGTTGGTTGTTATATTTCTACAATATAAAAATACTGTAACTTTTTCTGGTATGTAAATGCTCAATGCTGAAATTTTAAAGGTAAGTAAGAAAGTGAATCCACCAGAATTTATATACATCAGATTTTGACATGGAATTTAAATTTTGGTTGAGAAATTCCTTTAACTTTTTTTAGAGGGGTAGAGGGAGGGTACTTAATAATTCAGGTTTTTATTTTATTTGAAGTTTTTCATTATTGCCATTGCATATTATATTATTTATATCATAATCAGTGTAATGCTATTCATAACAGTGACTGTACTCGGTATAAGTTTTGCTGTTTGCATTATGCTTGTGTTTTTCGGGCTTTAATTCATGTATTTTTTGATAAATACTTTGGTAAGTTTGTACTATTTGTGTAATTTTAAACAAACTGGTCTTGCTTGTCAAATATGCCTAGCAGTGATTTCTGGCTTTTAACTGTTCAAGTACAATTTAGTTGAAATTATTCTGATTCGCTTTAAGTCACACATAACATAGTCTGTTTTTATAAATTCAGTTGACATGGTCAACAATCAGGGTTGCAAAAAAGCAGTCTAAAAATTAAGAAAGCCAGGCAGGCCGGTGGCTTTTATTGGTTTTAACCGGCTTTTTTTTTTTTTTTTTTTTTTTTTTTTTGCCATAATTGGCTTTTATACAATGAAGCATTGTAATTATAAACTACACATTTTAAAGTGTTTTTAATTAGTTTTAATGACATTTAATTGATTTAGAGTTTAATAAGTAACCCAATTTCTCAATAATGAGGATATTAATACTGGAATAAAATGTAGATGGTTTTGATAGTGATTTGTAATCAGAATTGCAAATATGTCAGCTAAATTTTAAAAGAGCCATACCAACTGCCAATTTTTTCATTTTTACTGCTTTATAAAATTAAAGGGGACAATGGTTACTTAGTTACATGTTTTATTATTTAATTAATTTTAAAAGCTATTAATATACAAGTCTTATTTTATATCTAGTAAACATTTAAAATTATATATAGTCATATTAATAAAAACACCATTTCTCACTATTAAAAGCATTATGAATAGCATATGCATGAATATGCTTAGCAACAAGCTTTTCAAAATTTTATTTAGATAATTTTTATTTATTTTTTCTTGTTTTAAATGCTCTGTTTTTCATACACTTATGTATCGCTCTCCTCAAATATTATATCCTTTCTAATTTCTCTTTTAACATTTATAACTTAATCTCTCTATATAGACACATGAGAATGTTTCTATTTTGATGTGATACATTTTGTCATTGTTTAATTAAATATAATCTTTAAAATGTGTAGTATATGTGAAGCTATGTAATATAGAATTTCAAAACACGAGTTTGGAACCAATGGTTCTTTTCAATGTTTATATATATATTTTTTCAGACATAATGCTTTCACAGTTGTCTTCTAGAAGTTATAAAGACTTATTTATTTGACAAAATTTAATAGAAATCTATAATTTTTTTAGTAGAAAATATTTATAAGTGTATAAAAAATTATTCATCCAAATTTTTAAAAAAACTAGCTGGCATGACCGAGCTAAGCTCGGTCAAAATTACCCTTATGCTTAATTCGATATTTCATTCTCACTGTATAATTCTTGCTGTTTAGATAAAATTGGCATTATCCTAAGCCATAGGTACGCACTAACCGAAATTTTTCGAACAAACGACATAACCAAGTCTCTTCTCGAACCCGAAAATGATAGAATACAAAATTTAGTCAAAATCGCTAAATTCATTTTACAGATAAAATTAGATTGACCCACAGTAACCCAAAAAGGACTACAAATCTAAATTTATTGAACATGTGACCTATCCCAATGGTCTTCTCGTGCTAGGAAACGCTGTAATAAGAAATTTTGTCAAAATCGTTTGAGCAATTTTTTAGATAAAATTAGCTAAACCTTGACCCATAGTGACCAAAAATGGCCGATTAATCGAATTTTCTTGAGCATGTGACCTAACCCAATGATCTTCTCGTATCCGGAAACAGTATAATACAAAATTTTGTCAAAATCGTTTGAGCCCTTTTTTAAAGATACAATTAGTTTGACCCACAGTGACCCAAAAATAACCCACTAATCGAATTTTACCGAACATGTGACTTAGCTCAATAATATTCTTATGCTCAGAAACGATATAATACAAAATTTTGCCATAATGTTTTGAACCGTTATTTTAGATACACTTAGCTTGACCCACAGTGACCCAAAAGTGACCCATTAATTGAATTTTCTCGAACATGTGACTTAGCCCAATCGTCTTCTCATGCCCAAAAACTTTATAATACAAAAGTTTGACAAAATCGTTTAAGTCGTTTTTTTAGATACAAATAGCTTGGCCCACAGTGACCCAAAAATGATCCACTAATCGATTTTTCTCGAACATGTGACTTAGTCCTATGGTCATCTCATAACCGGAAACGGTATATTAGATAATTTTGTCAAAATGTTTTGGGCCTTTTTTTTAGATTCAATTAGCTTGACCGTGACCCAAAATGATCCACTAATCAAATTTTCTTGAACATGCGACCAAGCCCAATGGTATTCTCGCGCCCGAAAACGATAAAATACAAAATTTCGTCAAAATCGTTAGAGCCGTTTTCTAGATAAGCTTTGCTTGACCCACAGTGACCCAAAAATGACCCACTAATCGAATTTTCTGTAATATGTGACTTAGCCCATTGGTCTTCTCGTAAGTCAAAACGACAGAATACAAAATTTAGTCAAAATCATTAGAGCCGTTTTTTAGATAAAATTGGTTTGACCCATAGTGACCCAAAAATGACCCACTAATCTAAATTTCTCGAACATGGGACCTAGCCCAATAGCTTTCTCGTGCCGAGAAACGGTTGGATATAAAATTTAGCCAAAATCGATTGAGCCGTTTTTTAGATATAATTAGGTTGACCATGACCCATTATGACCCAAAATGACCCACTAATCAAATTTTCTCGACCACGGGACATAGCCCAATGGTCTTATCATGCCCGAAAATGGTAAAATACAAAATTTCGTCAAAATCGTTAGAGCCGTTTTTAAGATAAAATTTACATACACACACACACACACAGAAAGACAGACGGACGGCAAATTTTTTTTCTAAAAATGTGTTTTTCGGAATCTTCAGTGTCTAAAACATGAAAATCCGTCAAAAAATTTTTTTCGATTTTAACCCTACGTATGATGGGTAAGTAATGAAAAGTAAAGTGCGCAGTTAAACTAATGGCATTGAGCTCACAGGCTATTTCACACTAATTGTATATTATACTCTAATTTCAAAGAATAATGACAAACAAACCAATTTAGCTGAATTAAAGGGGGAATAGCTCGCCTATTTCCCTCCTTTATACTTAACCAATGAATCTCCAAATCTAATATAGGGCAGCGCCTTATCAGAATAAACTGGTATATCCAGATTGAAGCAAATCGAATAATTCTACATGAAAAACCCATTTATCTAAATTAAGGGGGGCTTAGCCCTCCATTCCACCTCTTTATACTTAACCAATAAATCCCAAAACTAATCAGGGTAGCGCCTTATCAGAATGAGCCGATTTACAAAGTTTGAAGCAAATTGGATATTTCTATCAAGAGTTATCGCGTAACGTTCATACATACATATATTCATACGTTCCTACATACAGAACCTGCGGACACATTAGCTCTCAGGCTTTGATAGTCTGTGAGCTAAAAAGTTTTTTTTTTTTTTTTTTTCGGAATTGTAATTTTTCGAGAAAGATTGTTTTCTTGCGAACTTTTTGTTCGTTAAACTGAAGAAAGTACTTAAGCCTTCAAAAAATTCGTTAATTTAAAAAAATCGTTAATCTGAAATCCCTTAACACTTTCAGGGGCAAAGCACTTCCATCGCTAAAATGTTAAAAGGAATTAATGACACCGGGATTTATGAATAAATTTATTTGAAAATAAGAAAAAGCTTTATATCACAAACATAATAAATGGAAAAAATTATACCCAAAATTCTGGTGCCATTGTGGCCTTTCGGAATTGAAATTAAGTGGTTTCATGAACATACCATCGCCCTTGAAAGGTTTTAAAGTGAATAAATTTATAATCGCAAAGTATAGGCATACCCCGACTTACGTATTACGCGACTTACGTAAATTCGCAGTTACGTAATAAACCTCGAAAATTACATTTATGAGCAAACTAGTGCGTTTGATATGCATTTGCATACTTTTGATAATTATTTTACAAATGAAATACGCAGATAAAAACAACTGCCATAATGTAGTTTTATATATTAGAGAGAGTTATATTTTTTATTGGAATATGCAAATCACTAACAAATCAAACCCTCAGGCTTCAATATCGAAAGTGGTAGAAGTTATTAGAGAACAGCATTTCTTTTCACTGCCATTCACCTCAAGCTCTGACTCTCCCACTACAGAACTAAATTAGCTATTACGCGCGTCAATTCATTTTTGATTTTGTGTACAATAAGTAGTATTGTCATAGCAACTTCATATTTATTGTTAGTTATCCATAGTAGTCATCTGATTCATAATAAATATTATGCTTATGAAGGATTATTTTATTTTGTGAGAGTTATTTATTTCTCTTGCCATCGGAAATTCGTGGAAAAGAGGTAATTTATTCCTCTTTAATTATTATTATTTTTTATAGTCGTTTAATGTAGATTCAAAATTGTTATAAATCAGTTCATAATGTTAAATTTATAAATGCCGTATTCGACACAATATATTTTTTTTTCAGTTTGTTTTTATATTTTTCATATATAGTTTATATCCGAGTAAATTAAAATTCATTATAGGCATGTGTATTTTTGTTTGTATGATACATGGTATCTTAAGAATAATAGTTTTGTTAAGCTAATAACATTTATATTTATTTAATATGTTTGTGAATAATGATATATATTATGGTAATATTTACTTATTAGGATATGTTGGGTAATTCACATGGTAAATTTTGAGTGCATTAGCTTCAATAAGGTTACTATGCTGCCTTTATTTAAATACATGGAAAAATTAATTACTAGGGAAATAATATCATTTTTCATTACAACTAAATATAATTATATAATTGGCAGTAAAATGAATAATAATAATTATAAAATTGGCTAAAGATTGTAAAAATAGAAAGAGAATAATAAAAAAAAAGGAAAGGAAAGGAGGGAGGAATGGAAGAAAAAACATTCATCTATTTATTCAATTACTGTGATTTTTTATTATTTTTTTTTCTCTTTTAAATATTGAAAATTGTACGGGAAGAAACAGAAGCTTATGTATATAGATCAAAATATTTTTAAATTTACATAATAGATGGCAGCATCAAAAATTAGTTTATAAAATGTTTATGGCTTTTAACAGAGTAATATTCTTTCTTTTTTTAATCAACACTAGATTGCAGTATAGCCAAATAACAGCGATAATGTAAATTTAGAGATTTGGGAATATTTTGTTTAGTTAAATAAATTTAAAAGTGTTAATAGGTAATTTAAATACTAATATTGAAATGGTTTTCTATTTATATTAATTAAATGCATTTATCAAGGTATTTTAAAAAGAATAACTGCAACCATTAATATAATATTTGTTTTAACTTAACTGGAAAAATAATCTTAAGGTTATAGCGTTAAGGTACAACATGTGCCGGAGTGAATTCGTATTAAATAATGTGGGGTTATATAGGGTAAGCTGAGTAATATTACTTTATTTTCAATAATACAGGATAATATAAATTATTTAATAGGTTATATTGTTTTTTTTCATTTCAAGGCATTTAATATTATTTTCTTTTCATTTTTCATCTATTATTTTGGTCAAGTGGTCGTTTGGGTACAGAGGAAAAAAATTTCAACTTTTAGCTTTTTTTTCTACAGAAAACGACTGCCTTGCTTATATATGTGAATTCTGTACCCTTGATAAAGTAATTCAATACATAAGCATTTCATTTATTTTTATCGGTATCCATATTTTTCTTTTTTCTTCCATTTTAATACTCATAAGATAATACATGGGACTATAATTTTCACATAACATCTGGTGCTTATATATTTTCATTTCTGTTATTCAATTCATGTTGTTTTTACTATGATTTTGGATTCTATGTTAAGTGTGTTGGGGGGAGCTATATTTTTTTTAATTATATATTCATAATTTCACAGTTTTTGTTGGTGGTCGGTAATCTATATTTAATGGTTATATATATATATATATATATATATGTGTGTGTGTGTGTGTGTGTTGGTGTGTGTGTGTGTGTGTTAGATTATTCTAACATTGGAAGGGTTTACTAGTTGAAATGAAGTAACTGGATGTCATGATACTAATAGTGGATCACATCTAGCTGTAATAAAGTAGTGTAAGTTGTCAGAACATTTAAAGTCGATCCTGTCGACTAGTATAACGAAAACTGGAAATTCTGTCGTGTTAAAGGTTACGACATTGACGTTGTATGATGATTCGAAAATGGAGTTAACTTCGATAGATAGTAATTGAATAATCAATCTGGAAGTCGTGCATTAGGAAAAGCTAAAAAAGAACGTTTCTGTAGTAATGAACATGGTTATTCGAATTTTGTTGCAGTCAACGAGTGAAGACCATAAAACACATTTCTCCAGTGTAGTTTCTCCAAAATAATTGAGACAATACGTAAAGTCAACTCAGAATTTTATTTTAACATCTTTCGGCGGCACAGTTTCCAAAGAGATATTTAGCCATCGCTTCATAGCAGTCATTTAGGGGTAAGCAAAGTTGTAGATAATAAAATACATATGACGGTGACCAGGGGTTGGTATGACAAATGGAAATACGACCAAAATCTGAGGAAAACTGCGAGCATCGGTTTTTTGTGCGTCTAGCGTAGTAATACAAGTATGACGTAGGTCGCGCACTTACCAATTAATAATTAAGGATATCACGCCATAGAAAGAGAGCTCACTGAGCGAGTCTATGTATTTGAAGGTAAAAAGGAAAACCCCGGAATACGCGCGGTAAAGTAAATTCTCGGTAGGGAAAAAAATGGTTGCTAAAAGAACATTCTAAAAGAAAAAAAAATCAGAAATGGAACATTTAATTTAAGAATACTAAAAGTGTAATATTTAAGTAAATTAGACACGTGAGACATTAAATTAAAGGGAATTTAACAGAATTGACGATAGAGATTATTTAAGAATAAGGATTTAGTGAATATAAAGAAGTAATTTGGAATAATATAAGGAAATTGCGGAATTAAATCTAATAATGTAACAAAATCCCTCCCCTCAAAAAATGAATGAACTAGTAGGTACCGATGACCTGCGAGTTCATTGGGAGAAAGCAGATACTCGTATTACAATTTTTGTTTATAAACTTATGGTACACATTAACCGATCCCAAAAATCTTTAGAGTTCTTTAACATTCGTAGAGGGTTTTAATTTTTTAATTACATCAATATTGGCATTAGAGAGGTTAGGGTTCCATTTTTAATTTCATATCCTAAAAAGTTAGTTTTCTTTTGAGAGAAATTGCATTTAGAAAGTTTACGTTTTATGTTGTCAAGTCTACACAAATCAAAAATGTTGTTTAGATGCTGGATATGTTCAGTTAGGGAGGAAGAAAAAATAATTATATCGTCATAATAATAGCATGCGAAATCAATTTTATATTTTGTAAGGATTCTTCTAAGAGTTCTATTGGAGGAATATGGAGGGCCCAACTGTTACACCAAAGGGGAGAACATTCTACTTAAATAAACCAGAATTGGTAGTAAAAGCGAGTTTTTCAGTATCTGCAGGGTGAATGGGAATATGCCAGTAGCCGGAGGCTAAATCCAATGTGGAAAAATACTGGGCATTACACAACTTATCTAAAATATCATCAATACGGGGAAGACGTTCTGCATCGTTCTTCATTATGGAATTTAATTTTTGGTAATCTACTCATAATCTTGTCTTTTTGCCTTCATCGCGTTTCATTACTAAAGTGACAGGGGAAGAATAAGGACTAGTATTTTCTTTTATTAGGCTAGCATTTAACAAAGATTGAATTTGGGTTGAAATCTCCTTTCCACCAACTATTGATGTACGATAAGGTCTCATAGATACAGGTAGGTCAGAGTTTAAAAAATTCGCTGTGGTTCAATATTTATCTTCCCCACATCATATTTGTTTCTAGAAAAAATATCTAAGTAATCCCTTAACATTTCCCTTAAGTTATCATTATCTATAGCATTTATTTCTCCAATGAATTTACAATTATTATCATTAGATCGCGCGAAGGATTGAGGAGCCATGGTATTTCCATAATCGGGTTACATATGTTGATATTAATTTCTAACACTGAAATGAAGAGATCTTAATTTGTTTCTGGTTATACATGGATTTAAAACAGTATCTCCCTGAGTGGCATTACAACTAGCACAATTAATTTTCAAATCAAATTTTGCACAGTTTGGCAATCCTAAAATTACATACTCTAAATCGGTATCACACACAAGAAAATTAACATATTGTTCAATATTACCAATTCTAATAAATGAATCATAAGCCTTTTTAATTTGAACAAAGCCTTTGGCTTGACCAACATTAATAGGAAAAATATTCTTAAGTTTAACATTCAATAAATGTACAAAATGAAGTGGCAAAATTGAAATCGTAGAACCAGTGTCCACAACACAAGGTAATTCGCGTTTTCTCGTATAACCAGACACAATTAATTGTCAAACATTATCAGTATTTTGTGGTGGGGGAGTGGAAGTAGTATCAGACTGTAAAGGGTTAACATTATAGAAAAATTTTAAGGGGAAAACGTGATACTTAATTGCCGTTGGCAAAGGATAGAAGACTCAGATTAAGAAAATATGTATCAATTGAGATGAAATAATAAAGGTCCTACCTGTCATTTCTGTAGTAGCAGCTGGGATTTTCTTTACACCTGAAAAGTATTTTTTTATTTGTATCAATAGCGATGAGTTGTAGAGTAACTTCAATGCCGTAAGTGATTTTTCACTGAGATTCAACTTGTGAATAAAATTTTATTTTCTTGATTACTGGAAAAATAAAATATATCAGGTTAAATATTTAAATTGCATACATGGTAAGATTTATAACTGTTTTTAAACTGTATTTCAGTTCTTGAATAGAATGAATCATGGTTCTGAAGAGCTTCTTTCAGAACACAAAAGATTCCGAGAAAAAATTAGACGGATGCCCGACAGGCATGGAGATTTTGTAAAAAGTGAACGTTCTTGGGGCTGCTAAACTGAAAACAGGATACTTCATTACGTAGAATAAAGCTTCTTGTTGAAATCAGCAGTTTTTCTATTGTATGAAATAAAGTTTAATTAAATGTCTAATTTCAGAGCCGTCGGTTGCTGTCACCTACGAACAGTTATCTGAACCAGTTTTGAAGGATTGAGAAATGAAACAGTTTATGGTGTCTCCACCTATTGCAGCAATGAAGAAGTTTTTTATGAAACGCTTATTATTATTGATTGAAAACGTGTTCACAAACAGGTGCATTTTAATATAGTTTAGCAACGTATATACTGTAGCATATTTTACATTCACAAACACACATTGTTGCATATGTCACAAAACGGTGTACGTTGCAATGTAATTCACAAACATTATTTTCGCGAGTGGAAAAAATATTTATTATAGATTCTCACACAAAACTGATTGTAGGAAAGATGAATTTTAACAAACATTAAAAACACAACTACTCTCCCAGTGAAATGCATCAAGAATTCCTTGTTTCAAACAAATACTACAAGGTCTAGATGGATAATTTGCAAATGATTGTTCTGCATTCTATGATTCGAAAATCTAGAACCATGTGCATTGGAATTAGGATTAAAGTTTGTATTAGAGGGGTTGAAATTTGGTGAGCGAACCGAATTTCTGGGAGCATCATATCGTGGTTGACAAGGTCGAGCATGTTGCTGAAAAGGTCTGCCATTAGGTTCAAAAGATCTAGCATTCTGCTGAAAAGATCTATCATTTGAAAAGTTATTTCTTGTAGTATTTGGATTAGAGGTAGGAGTGACTACAAGTTGTCTGACTAATTTATACCAATCTGCAGCATTATTTGGGGAACTTACAATCAAAACATTCTGATACTGTTGTGCTAAGCCATCAGTAAGACCCTGTAGTATGATTGTCTCACATAATTTTAGTTTCCTACCAATCTCTACTTTTTTATGGAAGTAATTTTCCAAATCTTTAAGATCGTTTAATTTAAGCGAAGAAAAATCAAAAAATCTAGTTACTTCAATTTTGATAAATTTTTCTACTAAAATCTCCAAAATTTGAGCATAACTATCACAACCTTGACACTCATTGATATAAATTTCAAGACCTCTCCCCTTAAATATTTTGAAATATTTTCAAATTTCCAAGTATCATTTTGTTTACTGCAAGAATTATCAAAATATGTTAACTACTGTTGAATGTTCATTCCCAAATCGGGATAAAAAAATACAATACTAATTTCAGTCATTTCACTTTTTTGTTTCCAAGTAATAAAACTAAAATATCTAACTTTAACTCCAGATCGTAAAAGCATTTCAAAATATCCCTTAAAATCTCTATCATATTGCTTAACAGAAATATAAAACAAAAATAAAAATCTTATAATGAATAATAATTTAACACAAGAACATAAATAAAATCTCAGAATATTAAAATATTCGGTCACTTAAATACTCCTAATCATTTGTAAATATGCATAAATAAACACAGTTGGTTCCGATTTCGTAAGAACAAGTAAATAAAACACCTGTCACTTACAAGCTCATAAACTTTTGCAGTAAAAATAAACACAACTTATTTCGAATAAATAATCAAATCAAATAAAATAGGTTGATGCAATAACAAGGGATAAATATAAAATTTTCAACACAAAAATATATCATTTATAAAATGACTTAGGTAATTGTGTTTTGATTTTGGCAAGTAACAACAATTTTTTGTTGTTCTTTTTTATATTAATGGTGTTAGTTGATTTATCTAAAACTTGCTTCTTCTGGCGACCGTCATTAGTGGGGAAATACTTTTTGGGTATTTGAGTTGACATTAGATGCTTTCCTTGTTGTTTACTTTTCGTAGATGTCATTTCGAATTCTCGCTGGCTAGATGTTAGGTATGGCGTACAAGTTGCAAATTCTGCCCGGATAAATGTTAGATTATTCTAACATTGGAAGGGTTTACTAGTTGAAATGAAGTAACTGGATGTCATCATACTAATAGTGGATCACATCTAGCAGTAATACAGTAGTGTAAGTTGTCAGAACAGGAAAAGTCGATCCTGTCGACTAGTATAACGAAAACTGGAAATCCTGCCGTGTTAAAGATTATGACATTGACGTTATATCATTATTCGAAAATGGAGTTAACTTCGATACATAGTAATTGAATAATCAATCTGGAAGTCGTGCATTAGGATAAGCTAAAAAAGAACGTTTGTAGTAATCAACATGCTTATTCGAATTTTGTTGCAGTCAACGAGTGAAGGCCATGGAACACAATTATCCAGTGTAGTTTCTCCAAAATAATTGAGACAATAGATAAAGTCAACTCAGAATTTTATTTTAACATCTTTCGGCGGCACAGTTTACACCGAGATATTTAGCCATCGCTTCATAGTAGTCATTTAGGGTAAGCAAAGTTGTAAATAATAGAATACATCGTACGGCGACCAGTGGATGGTAAATGGAAATACGACCAAAATCTGAGGAAACACTGCGAGCATCGGCTTTTTGTGCGT
Source organism: Maratus speciosus (assembly GCA_963932465.1). Taxonomy (NCBI): domain Eukaryota; kingdom Metazoa; phylum Arthropoda; class Arachnida; order Araneae; family Salticidae; genus Maratus; species Maratus speciosus. The sequence continues at coordinate 282,407,073 of OZ010800.1, read as the reverse complement.
CTAGCGTAGTAATACAAATATGACGTAGGTCGCGCTCTCAACCAATTAATAAATAAGGATATCACGCCTTGGAAAGAGAGTTGACAGAGCGAGTGGATGAACTTGAAGGTAAAAAGGAGAACCGCGGAATACGAGCGGGAAAGTAAATTCTTTGAAGGGAAAAAATGGTTATTAAAAGAACATTCTAAAAGAAAAAAATCAGAAATGGAATATTTAATTTAAGAATACTAAAAGCGTAATATTTAAGTAAATTAGACAAGTGAGACATTAAATTAAAGGGAATTTAACAGAATTAGCGATAGAGATTATTTAAGAATAAGGATTTAGTGAATATAAAGTAGTAATTTAGAATAATATAAGGAATTCGCGGAATTAGATCTAATAATGTGTAACATATATATACAGGGTGCAATATGTTTTCTATCGCCGACCTTTAATTTCTCAACCGTTGATCGTAGACATTTAGTTCCAATTACAAAAACGTTTCAAATGAGGTAAATATTCATGTTGTGGCATTATTTAAAATAAAATATCAATTTTATAAAAATTACGAAATCTAATTTTTTGTACCCCCCCCCCCCCAGTTCCTATAGTTATATTTAGTAAAAGTTTACACATATCATAACAGATATTACACAAAAAGTTTGACATCTGTACTACAAAAATTGACACAGTTATTAAATTTCAAAGTTTGAGATTTTTGCACATGGTTTTGACTTTCATTGAGGGATCAGTTAAAAGACGAATTAAAGACGAATTCGAGATCAAAATCAGGGTGCAATGTCTTTTTTACGTAGAAACCACCTTTAGCCGGTATCATCAAATCGGGGTATCACCAAAGAGGTTTATTTCATCTAAAAATTTGAGAGACTTGGAAGAAGATATTTCCTTGCAAATTTATAAAACTGCATCCCTTGAAGAATTTGGGGTAAACATGTCTCAGAAAAGTAGGAAAATTGCAAAAAGCTAGCTATTAACCTGGATACTATGTTTGGCTCCTATATGTATGTGAAAGAACTTTCTCCAAAAATAAATTTTTGAAGAAAAAATATCACTCGAGATTATTGAAGACACCCACATTGAAGACACTCTTCGCCTTCTCATAAGGTGTTTACCACGTGAACCAAACTATAAAAAACTGGCTCAACACCGCAAGTGTTATTTTTCGCTTTAATATTTCAACGAATGCATGCGTTTTCTATTTTATTATGTGTATTCAAAAATTTTCAGAGCGTATACCTGTGTATGTAGTCATTTCTCAGAACGAATACCTGACTTTTTTATTTTATATTATATGTATGTGTATGTAAAAATAACAATTTAAAAGTAATAGGTACTTATATTACCCATCTGTTTTTTTTTTCTCTGGACGTCGATACAATTTTTCAATTATGCGGACCCCATTTAAAATTACTTGCCAACCCCTGGTCTATGGTTTCGAATTCGGTTGGTGCACCGAAGTATGATTAATTGTTCTTGAATTACAGTTGACATTGCAACATTTTTATAAAACTCTGCTTCCTCCTACTTTTCCTTAAGAAGCTTTAAACATTGCGTACAAATTAGAGGTAAGATCACTTAACAGATATGAGTAAGATTAGATCACCTGTATATATTAACCTTAGGTCAGATAGCACACAGAGGAAATATTTGGTTAAAAGCTAAAAGTATATACTAACCGTTTTTTTCTTACGCGCGTTGAATTCGTATAACTCATCACCAAACATGTATCTAGATTTAAAGTCTACAGTGTTTCTAGCGCTACTCATTGTGGTGTTAATATGTGGATCCATTTGGTACTACAAAAAATACATCGGTGTTTATTCCGAATTTCCTAGACTACATTTAATGAGTTTTGTAGTAAAAAGCATTTTAATGTCCAAGATTCCGAAGGATGTCCCAGCTAACGCATGTAAAAATACTATTAATATTATTATTACTATTATTATAACTATTATTATTATTATTATATGAAGCATTGGAATACTTTTCATTTATTATTATTTTTTCTTTTTTGCAAAAGTTTCTTTAAGTTTACATTAAGGTAGTAAATAATAAACTAATTATGTTTCAAAAATACACTTTATTTTATTTATTTATATATTTGGCTCTTTGATGTACATAATTTCATAAAATTTTTATGCAAGGAAATTTTTAAATATTTCAATTTGACGTAAATTCTTTAAATAAAATTATTTTACGGTGAACCTTAACGGTAACCTTAAAAGCATTCTTTCAAACAATTCTTTTATTGAAGTAAAATTACCTTGATAAATGTTTCAGTTTTTTTAGTCCCGATATGCTATTTCTTTCGGCCAGCAATTAAAATGTCGTCTCTAAAATATAACGTTACATTACAGAAGCCAGCCGTAATATAAAGCAGATGTATCATCGTACTGTTAAATACCGACTGCAGTTTTTTAAACTTTTAAGCATCGCATATTGTCAATTTTTATACCGTCGTATAGGGAAAAAAGTACTTTTAAATGCAATTAGTTTCAAAATTGCATCTCAATTTATTTTTGATATATTAATTTTTTTGTAGTTTTTAAAGCCATTTTTTTAATTTTGGCAACTGGAGTACTCCATTCTGTAGAAAGTAAAGAAAAAATAGTTGGAAAATAATAGATTATTATATCTTTTGGTTGCCATTTTCCCATAACAACTGAAAAAAATTGTAATTAAAATACGTGCTATGTTAAAAATATATAAATTTATGATATCTGATAAAACATGCAGCTATTATAAACTATATTTATTTTATGTATCCATATTAATGTTAGAAACATATGAATCATTAGATCCTTTTTTATTTTATCGAGTTTATTGAATGACGACATCGTTTTTTTCTGGATTTATGTAATATTCCGCGATAGTGACGTCCTATGCATATTTTACAGTAGATGTTGTTTAAAGACTGGATCGTATATATGGAGTTCTTCAGCGGATGCGAATGACGTCCTTTTATGTAAAATAAAAGCGTGTGTTTCATGTATTCAAACTGAATTATGCTTTGTACTATCTATATTTATATACATATATTTTTTTTTTCATCGGGGGCGACACTAAATTCTGAGTAAGCAGAATTCGTTTTTTAGTTTAATTTATTCGCTCATTTAAAGGATTTTTTTTAATTAAATTAAATTTTTTTCCATTAGTTTCATACTGAAAATATGAAATTTTATTTTTCGTTTGCCACAAATAATTTGTTTGACATGTCCAGTTCATAAATTTTAAAATATTAGAATTTTTAGTTTATATTATTATTAATTATGCTCGCAGTGCTGCTTATATACGTATTAATCCACAAAAAATACATTGGTGTATATTCCAAATTTCCAATATTAAATTTTTAGTTATGTAATTTAAAAACATAAAATAGTCTAATAGGGGTGAGTAGCCGAATTTGGACCACTTCACTTATTTTCAGGTGTAACACATTTAATTTTTGGAATATCTGCAAAAGATCATTACACAGGATCAATCTATTCATCTACTAACTAAATAAATAGTTAGATCAATTTCTTTTTGAAAATCTTAAATTTTATTTTAATTTGAAAAATCCGTCAAAAGTGGTCCAAATTCAGCAACTGGTCGCCTAAATTGGACCCCCAGTCTCCTAAATGTGACCAAATAATATCAGTTTGTTTTAATGACTAGGGAATATAACTAATTTTATTAAAAGCAAAGTTTGCGATTAATGAAACAATCAGACGAAATAACAGCAAGGAAATATAATGAAATCAAATATCTAAAAATAAGAGTAATTGGTTTAAATCAAAATGTATTCAAATGTAAATCAAAGTTATCAGTAATAAAGAAAAGAAATTATGAAACTAATTGTCAGTTACTTGAATACCGTGTAAGGAGTGATGCAAAGCTTATTTATGAATTTTGTTTACTGTTTTTGTTTTCCAGCGCACACAACATGGAACCGTATATGGCAATCTGAACACTGAATCATTTCTGCTATGTTACTTTTCTTACAAATTAGGCAAAACCAAGCATCACTGTCTAGATTTTTCTTTTTAGATTCTGAATTATCAGACTTTTTTTTTTCAACAGAAGTTTTCTTTGCATTATGTTTGTAAATCTTTTCTTCCATCATTTTCTTGCTAATTGCAGTACGCCTATTTTTTAAAACTCGATGTTCCAATTGCTTTTGTGTTGTAAAAGCTTCCTATTTGTCTTTTTTTTTTCATTTCAAGGTTTAGTTTACATGGCGATGATGTTAATACAACTGTTTTTTGGCTCGCTCTGTACTTTGATTTAACTGAATTTAGCAAGGGAAATAACATTTCTAATTTTTTTTGCTTTTGGGGAGGATTTGTAGCTGCAACCTTGTTGCAGGTGAATTTCTTCACAACTTACTGTCTGCTTCTTGTTTCCTATATCTTTAACAGCTTTGCTGTCACGGTTGATTTTCTTCCAGACAGCTTGTCTATGTATTTTTCAACAATTTCATCACGGTTTGAGATTTTATGCGTTTTAAAGGTAAAAAAGTATAATTCCACCCTCCAGAACTGTAAAAAGTCTTCCATCACAAAAATCCTGCAGGAGAAAAATGTTTGACTTCAACTCTGTAAATCAAATATGCCGTAGGAATAAAAAACTCAAAGAAAATAAATACAATTACATACAAGATAAAAAACATTGCAAACAAAATTTATTGCATAGACATGTAAAAATATTTTTATGTTTATATAGGCCTAAACTGTATAAAAAAAAGTCCTTCCGCCCAGTGCCGGGAGGAAGAGGTAGCTTTCATATTCCTTATTTTTTACAAGCCAGTGGAAACCCGATTATAGAAGATTAAATACTAATTTTTGTCAATATTGACTATGAATGAGAATTTCGCGAAATTAGTCAGCCTTATCAAAGCTGGTTTTATTAAAGTGATTTATATTTTGTCACCAAATTCGGTGATATCCCGAATTATATTAATAATTATATTAACCGGAATTATCGGTGATAGCCCGCTATTTTTAAACAACATAATGGGTGCAACAAAGCTCACCAATGAACTTGGTCGAGACCTTAGTAATTCCTGTGCACATGCTCACTCATATCTAAATCGGTTGATATATACGAGTGCTGTTTTTGCAGGCAAAAAATCAGATTTTTTAAAATGTCACACACATTCGAAATTCAAACTGCTATTATCTCGGCTTTTTTTTAGATAAAGGCAAAACGAAAAATAAACCGGAATCTTTGTAACAAGCTGAAACACATGAGAAAAAAAATCTTTTTCAATTTCTAATTTTTTTGTACCTCATTTTAAAATTTTTTTTTTAATGGCCGCCAATTTGAAACAAGATGGCGGATGAAGTTAGCAAACAAACTCGGCCGATAGATTGCTATGTACTATGCACATGCCTTGTCACATCTTAATCGGTTCATAAATACGCGTGTTATCGCGTGACAAAAATCAGATCGTTTCAAAATTTCAAAATGCCAGCCATGCTAGAAATTCAAAGTGCTATAACTCAGCCATTTTTTAAGATTTAGACGAAACGAAAAATGCTCCGAATTCTTTGTATCAAGGTCAAACCCATAAGAAAAAAATCTTTTCAATTTCTAATTTTTTTGTGCCTCATTTTAAATTAAAAAAATAATAATGGCCGCCATTTTGAAACAAGATGGCGGATGATGTTGGCCAACGTATACAGTCGAGACATTGGTATTTACTATGTACACACCAAGTTATATCCAAATCCGTTCATAAATACGCGTGTTATCGCGTGTCAAAAATCAGATAATTTCAAAATGTCAGCCACACTAGAATTTCAAAGTGCTATAACTCAACTATTTTTTAAGATATAGAGGAAACAAAAAATGCTCCGAAATCTTCGTATCAAGCTCAAACACATAAGAAAAAATCTTTTTCTATTTATAATTTTTTGTACTTTATTTTAAATTTAATTTTTTTTAATTTTAAATGGCCGACATTTTGAAACAAGCTGGCCAACGAACTCGGTCAAGACATTGCTATGTACTATGCACATGCCTTGTCACATCCAAATCGGTTCATAAAAACGCATATTATCGCGTGACAAAAATCAGATCGTTTCAAAATGTCAGCCATGGTAGAAATTCAAAGTGCTATAACTGTGCCATTTTTTAAGACATAGACGAAACAAAAAATGCTCCGGAATCTTTGTATCAAGCTCAAACACATGAGGAAAAAATCTTTTTTAATTTCTAATTATTTTGTACCTCACTTTTTAATTTTAAATTTTTTTAAAAATTTTAAATGGCCGTCATTTTGAAACAAGATGGCGGATGAGGCTGGCCAACGAACTCGGTCGAGACATTGCTATGTAGTATGCACATTCCTTGTCACATCCAAATCGGTTCATAAATATGTGTATTACCGCGTGACAAATATCAGATCGTTTCAAAATGTCACCCATGCTAGAAATTCAAAGTGCTATAACTCAGCCATTTTTTAAGATATCGACAAAACTAAAAATGCTCCAGAATCTTTGTATCAAGCCCAAACACATAAGAAAAAAATCTTTTTCAATGTCTAATTTTTTGTGCCTAATTTTAAATTTTAAATTTTTTTAAAATATTTAAATGGCCGCCATTTTGAAACTAGACGGCGGATGAAGCTGGATAACGAACTCGGCCCAGACATTGGTATGTACTATGTACACACGAAATTTTATCCAAATCGGTTCATAAATACGAGAGTTACAGTATGACAAAGATCAGATATATATATATATATATTTTTTTTTAGGGTGGTCACAAAAAATCAATTTTCGAATTTTTTGGGGGGGACCCCCCAAAAAGTTGCCAATTGACTAGAAAATGAGATTGGCTAAGTTTCAGCTCATTTGGATAATATTAACCCGTGCCTCATTGAGGTTTAAGTTTGAAAAAAGCGTGATTTTTCGCAAAAAAATGCTGTTTTTCCTTCATGAAATGAATACAATTGAACCTAGAAAAATAATGCAGGTCTCATTTTATAAAAAAAAAAGTTTTGCTTTGAAGAACCACACACCATTTTTTTCTAAAAATGTATAGATTTAAAAATATGCGCATTTTTCAGGACCAGACTTCACCTGAATCCTAAAAATTGACTTTTTATGAAAAAGTGAAAAAAAAATTTGTAACATTCCATTTCATCTGCTTTCCACCTTTTGTTTTTCTTTTTTTCGTTTTGTGAAGCCCAATAAAGTGTTTGATTAAAAAAAATTCCAAAGAAAAGGAAAAAGAATCAAAATTTAAACTGAAAGAATTTAAAAAAAAGGGGGAGGGCAAAGGAAGTATAGAAATGAGAGCAAATAATGCTCAACTGCATTTTATTATTAAAGTTGTGTTACAAGAAAGGAGGCATGATAAAGAAAATAAATTATTTTCCCTTACAACTGTCCCGTTAACCCTTTCCAGCACAGAAAAATTCGGTTCGTAAAAGGATGAAATGATTGTCTACCCCGGAATTCACAAACGACTTTTTTAGAAATTAAAATCACATTACTTTAACCTTTCATTGTAAAAGCAACATTTTATTAAAATATTATTCGTCCCGTTTGTAAGTTTGGAATTAAAATTAGGTGGTCCCGGCATGGGACACTGTGCCGAAAAGTATTGAAGTGGTAATGGTTTAGATAAGGTGGCTTATGTTGACTTTTTTTTTTTTTTTACCAAAGTATTATCTAAAAAAAAATGAATATGCAACTTGATCCGAGTTAAGATACCAAAGGCGGTTTGTCATTTTAGCAAGTGCTTTGTCTGTAACCTATTTATCAAAATTTCTGTAGTGAACAAGTGATTTTATTATTTGCAGGTCTTGAATTGTGGGCTAAAGTGGCAGTGGAAGTATTGAAGCACGCTTTTGCATAAATATTGATTAAAAATAAGAAAAGATCTCTGATACCTTCTTTTTCTAAATTTGTTATTGAAAGATGATCCCAGAAATAATATATTTTGAGAGAATGAATGGCCTGTGCCTCCATCCATCTGACATGATTAAAAGCACCAGGTGCTCAGAAAAAAAAGTCTTTTGCAGGAAGGAGTTCTATAAAAATTAAACAAAGTTAAATAAACTCTTTATAATCATCCCTGAGCTGTTAATTTTTAAGAGTTCCTGAAAAATTTGTAATTTCTCCTGAATTAACTATTTATACCTAGTATTTCATCTTCAGCAGCATTTGTATACTTACTCTGGTTTAATTTAGACCACCCAATCAGAATTGGTTTTTTTAAATATCTGGCTGAGGGGCAGTGATTATGCCCATTTTGCAATGAAGAACAGCTTTTATGAAAATTTCTAAATTATACTGGCGGCATGGTAAATACAGAAGACTTTTCCTTTAACAATTGCTATAGAAAAATGCAGGTTAACTCTGAGGCGACCTGTGTTTACTGCAGTTGTATCAAAAAACATTACTTGGATTTTACCAACTTCCTCCCACTCTTCAACTGCTGAAAATACAGCTTTCGCCTGAATTATTCCGATACTATTTACAAGTTGAGGAACTCGTAGAAACTATTCTTCATCCCTACAATTAATTAAAACTTTTATCCACTCTACATTTTCTTTATTCAAAAGATAGTGAAGCTGTTTAGCACCCCAGTGAACAACAGTTCTCTCTAAACGGGAATATTAAAATCTGTTTTTGATGAGCTCAGTTTTTTATTTACGAAACAGTTATTTGCAGAGTCGATGTCTGTGGTTAGCTAGTGGATGTATTCTAAGTCTAGCAGCTTCTCTGGCGTTCAGTTCATTTTGCGAATATTATAAAATAAAATACATAAAACTTGACAATTACTTGGCTGCTTACTGTCGATGATTTGATGAGACATGTGGCCAATTTAAAAAATCTTACATTTCTGCCATCATATCAAGAGGGGGAAGGGGTTTTACGGATTGTTTCGTCTATTCTAAAAATAGGTAACCATAACAGATAACAAAAACAGCCTTGTAATAAAAAGAGAAATTCAGAGATTCAACTTCAATACAAATCGAGAAGCTCTTTCTTACTAGACACAGAACTAGATAACTAATAATCAATTATAATTCGTGAAATATTTTTAAAGTTACAAAAATTGTTTACTTATTTTTGCCTATTAATAAAAATAATACAAAAAAATTATCAAAAGTAATAAAATTTTTAATTTGTCATTTTTTACCTATGTTTCAAAAATGCAGAGTTTGAGGGTATGGTTCACTAGATATCCTGCAAAATACTAAATGTTCATTAAATATATGTTTTCATGAGAGTAAAAGTTCAAGGCAACAACAGTTTCTATGAAATAAAACAAGAATCAGGTTTATAAGACAAATATTTTTCACGTAAGGAAAGAAAAACGACAATTTTTTGCCAAAAATTGCAAATTTTCAAGAATTCAACCTCGATGAGGCACGGGTTAATGTTATTTATTTGAGCTAAAACTTTGCCTATCTCATTTTCTAACTAATGGGCAACTTTTAGGAGGGTCAGGGTCCCTCCGAAAAAAAACGTTAAAAAAATTTTCCCCATGTTGCTTGTGACCACCCTAAATATATATTATATATATATATATCAATTTAGAACGGAGTGTGGTTTCGGGGTCTAGGGGTCATGATCGGTGAAAATATACCAAAATTTTTCGGAATCGTTTTCCTCCGAACGGCTGCAATAGGTAGCTTTTTGTAATGAAAGCTACCTAAAATTAATCCAGATACACACACAAAAAAAAAAAACAAAATTGCATGGAGATAGTAATCCATTATCTACCCTATATATATAAAATCCTAATGAAACGAATTTATGAAACGAATATATGAAACGCCTGAAATGTAACGATTCTTTGAATCGACTGATTAAACAACTGATTATGTTTCACGGTGATTTCTCCTAAAAAAAGGAATACTTTGTGATGAAATTAACACCAAAAATCAATATTGATCCGCAGATTTCAAAACTGGTAATAGAATTTTTAAATTCGAATTAGTTTTCGAAATATTAATTTTTTTCTAATTTTATATACATTTTTCTAATGATGGCAACACAAATTTTAATCAAACAGATTTTTTTTTTCTTCAGATTTTAGAAAAGGTTACTATTTTAAACTAATTTGGCGAGAAGTCTGGCCTCCCTTAAATGTATGCTAAGAAATGTATCATGTTACTTTTATTCATAATTCAATTTGTATTTCATTATCATTTTATTTAATACAAGCAGAAACATTTAAAATAAATGGCTTTCACTTCTTTATTTTTTTTTAAACGAAATGAAAAGAAAAATATTAGGCACAGATATCATATACGCACCGATGTGCCTAATTGGCGCCATAAATGGCATTATTTTGGTTGACATGGTAACCAGGCTATTGTTGTTTATTTAATAATAAGTGTTTTTTTTTACTTTATTTTCCTTTTTTTAAATTACATAAATTGTTTTGTTCTATAGTTTATTATTTTTTATGTTATTTTCCTTTACAAATAAGAATATAATAGAAAATAATTAAAAAATACGGTACTACTTAGTCATTCCATCGACCCATTTCGCCAAATTATATAAATCGCCAAACCACTCGCCAAATTATACAAATTGACATATTTTTTATTTTAAATAACGAAATTAAAAAAGAAAATAGTATATCATTAATAAATATACAAATAAAACGTCGAAATAAAAATCACTTGATGACATAAAGACGTGTAACTTGCTTAAAGTCAAGTGAATGTGACATTTATCAACCATTATTGGCATTTAATCTTATAGTTTGGTGATAGTTTTTTGTTCGACGGGATAACTAAGCAGTACCAAAAATACATATGTAACTGGTACTCGAAAACGAGGATTTCGCCAAATTTTCGTAAAACAAATCACGCCAAACCGGGTACGTATATGACATCTGGCCAAATATTAAATGATGTAACAAACGATGACATTTAATTCCAACTTCAAAGCAATGTTATAATTTACCACTCGAAAAAAAAAAAAATGCTAACTGGCAAGTTGAAAAATGGTTATTGGCGAGATTTGCACCCGGCTAGCGTAACAGTACCAAGAATTCTTTGCGACAATGCTTTTATGTAGCATTATTCAAAAAAAAAAATGTTTTTTTAAATCGAAATGGAAAACTTTCGGCACAGATGCTACATACGGTCCCATATTGGCGCTATTTTTTTCTGACGCCAATTGTTATATACGCAACGGGTACTTAACTGGCGCCATAGTATCGTTATTTTGCTTGATTTGATAAGCCGGATGTTGTTGTTTATGCTGTTGATCTTTTCCCCAAATTAGCGTCAGAAAAAAATCGCGCCAATATGGGGCCGTATATGATATCGGGGCCAAACTTTCATATGAAAAGCGAAGGGATCAGAGCGTATTTATTTATGGCAGTTACATGACTCGGACTATTATAATATAGATGAAATAATGGCGATAGAATAATATTTGGCGACTTATCACCTGTACCTGGCTAATATGAAAGTACCAAAATGGCACCAGGAATATAAAAAGCGAAGTGGTTCGCCGGGAACACTTGATGATAGTCACATGACTTAGGCTATTGTTATAGAAATTGTTTTAAAATACCGGGAGACAAAGACTCTGTACACTTAATTCCTTTTATTTTTAGCTTCTTTTCAAACGTTTAACTGATCCTCTTTAATCAAACACGAAAACAATCATTGGATGTCTTAAACAACTGATTCGGCCTTAATTTTTTTAAATCAAAGGAAATTGAATGGAAACCCGTTTACAGGGAGATCTGCATAGCTTTTTTCAGTATAATTCATTCTTCTATAATATTTTTAAAACCGATCAGATTAGCGTGTTTTTAGATTCTGCGGTTTCTGAACGGGGGTTGGCGAGCGTAGCTTGCAGGGGGCAGACCCCTCTAGTAAAATATAAAAAAAATAGTGTACAAAGCGTACCGTCCTCGAAATTCATTACTTACTTTTCAAATTTATGATCGCATATCCGGTCCAATTTAAGCAACTTAAATTGGCCCAATTACAGCAACTGCGCCATTTTTTAAAACAGTTAATTTCAAGACTAAGAACAAAAATGAAATCAAACAAATCTGCGTGAAAAATATGCGCAATAAACAGATGAATTCATATATGTATATGAAAACATAACAACTTACCTAAGTTTTAAAATATTCACTTACGTTTAGTAGGAAAAAATTAGATCAAAACAGCTAACTTTAGGTTTTTGTAAATTGTCTAAAAACAGCACGTGGTAGACGGCTGCCTCTTCTAATCATCAGTGAAGTCCTTCTGATGAGTAAGATTTCAGCGGTAGATGGAGTCTCTTCCTGTAATTAACGGCAGAATGGCAACGGTCCAATTAAAGCGGCGGACCAAATATGGCTACTCTCCCCTATTTCTAAGTTCATCCTTGTTAATTATTTTGTGACTCTTGTTATTATTTTTACTTCTTCTATCTTTACAAGAAGAAAGTATTGGATTCGTGAAAATTTTCGACTTTTGGTTTTCGACGGATTTACACGTTTTAGGGGTCAGGGGTTCCGAAAAACATGTTTTTACAAAATGTCTGTCTGTATGTGACACAAATTTTGTGGGCGCTGTATCTCGAAAACTAATGCACAGAATTTAATAAAACTTTATATTCAGTTAGTCCTTGATATAAATGGGTGCTGATTAGTTTTTGGTGTAAATCGCTCAACAGGTGGCGCTGCTATGCAACATTTTTCACGATTTCCACAATAGCTCAATCTCCAGAACTAATGCGCTGATTTTCATGAAACTTCAGATTCAGTTAGTCCTTGACATGAATTGACGTTTTATGCATTTTGGTGTAAATCGCTCCACAGGTGGCGCTGCTATGCTGTATTTTTTGCGATTTCCGCAATAGCTCTATCTCAAGAACTAATGCTTGGATTTTCAACAAACTTCATATTCAGGTATAACTGGATATGAATTAGTGCTGTTTAGTTTTTGGTGTAAGTCGCTCAATAGGTGGAGCTGCTATGTAGCATTTTTCACGATTTCCACAAAAGCCCAATCTGCAGAACTAATACACGGATTTTCATCAAACTTCAGATTCAGGTATACCTTGATATCAATTAGTGCTGTTTATGTTTTGGTGTAAATCGTTCGACAGGTGGCGCTGCTATGCTGCATTTTTCAGAATTTCCACCATAGTTCTATCTCAAGAACTAATGCACGAATTGTCATCAAATTTCAGATTCAGGTATACCTTGATATCAATTAGTGCTGTTTATGTTTTTGTGTAAATCTCTCGACAGGTGGCGCTGCTATGCTGCATTTTTCAGAATTTCCACCATAGCTCTATCTCAAGAACAAATGTACGAATTTTCGTCAAACTTCAAATTCAAATGTACTTTGATATGAATTGGTGCTAAATTGATGGAATTTCTTGTACTATTTAAATGATTTAATTGACGTGATTTATATAGAAGAAAGTTTTGTGATGGCCACAACATACTAGTTATTTTTATTATTATTATTATTGGTTACCATTATTAACAGTAGTTGTAGCAGCATTAAACCTTCTGTTATTATTATTATAATTTTTATTATAAATTTTATTTTCAGATCTTTTAATATTAAATGCCTAAAATTTTCTTCATTAGTTAAAATCTTTTTATGAGCATTTTCTTCATTTTATTAGCCACCGATATGCTATTTCTTTCAGGCAACAATTAAAGTGTCGTCCCTAAAAAACAACTTTCCGTTACAAAAGCCAGCTGTAAAACGAAACAGATGTATAATTGTACGGTTAAATACTGATAATCTCTACTACAATTTTTTTAACTTCTAACCATCGCACATTTCCAATTTTTACACCTTCGTATATGGAAAAAAAGCACTTTAAACTGCAATTTATTTGAAACCTGCATCTCAATTTATTTTTGAGAAATTCTTTATTTTTTTTTTTTTATTTATTTATTTATTTATTTATTTATTTATTTTGTAACTTTTAATGCCATTTCTGTAAAGTTGACTACTAAAGAACTCCATTTCTGTAGAAAGGAAAGGGAAAATAGTAGATTACTATATATTTTTGTTGCCATTTTCTGATAAGAACTGAAAAAAACATTGTAATTAAAGTACGTGCTATGTCAAGGATATCGTCTGCTATAAAAATGTATTATAAAGAATATTTGCATTTTCTTAATTCCTATCAAAAGGCTGAAAGAATGCAATTTTATTGTTCCGTGAATAATAACATTTTCCGAATTTTGAAAAATTATAAATGAAAGATTTCCGATATAACATGGATCTGTTATAAACTATATTTAATTTCCAGCATCCATGTTAATGTTACTAACAAATGAAGGCATATTAATCCTTATATATCGATTTTCTTGTCGAGTTTCTTGAATGACGGCATTGCTTTTTGCTGGGTTCCGCGATAGTGACGTCCTGTGCATACTTTTATATAGATGTTGTTTAAGACTGAATCTTAAATGTGAAATTTTCCAGCGGATGCAAATAACCTCAGATTAATAAAATAAAAGCGTGAATTTTAAGTCTTAAAACTGAAATATGTTTTGTACTATCTATATATATATATATATATATATTTTTTTTTTTTTTTTTTTTTTCACCGAAGGCGGCACTAAATTATGAAAAAGGAGAATTCCTGTTTTCTAGTTTAATTTATTCGCTCATTTGAAGGGTTTATTTTATTTTAATTATTTTTTTTCATCAGTTTTATACTGAAAAAAAAAAAATTATTTTTCGTTTGCCATACATAATTTGTTTGATATGTCCAGTTCATAAATTTTTAAATCTTAAATTTTTTATTAATTATTTTTTATTATTATCTTTATTATTAATTATGCTCGCAGTGCTGCTTATATACGTATTAATCTATAAATATACATTGGTGTATATTCCAAATTTCCAATATTAAATTTTTAGTTTTGTATTTTAAAACATTAAATAATCTAATATTTCTAAGTCCAGCCTTGTTAATTGTTGTGTTACTCTTATTATTATTATTATTATTATTATTATTATTATTATTATTATTATTATTATTGGTTAGCATTATTAACAGTAGCTGTAGAAGTATTAAACCTGCTGTTATTATTACTATTATAATTTTCATTATCCATTTTATTTTGAGATCTTTTAACCTGAAATTCCTAAAAAATATTTTATCAATTAAAAGCTTTTTTAAGAGCATTTTTTACATTTTATTTTATTTTACTTTATGGCAATAATCAACAAAATGATTGTTTTTTTTAATACATTATTTTCATTTCATTTCTTTATCTGTTTTCTTCTTGATTGTGCATAGTTTTGTATCGTATTTTATAAGACAGTTTTAAAGTTAAACAATTTGAAATAATTGTATAAAATAAAAATAATTTACTGTCAACTATGTTTTTAAATTTATATTTTAATTTACAATGTTAAATTCAATTAAAGTTGTTTGTAAATAATACACATTAATATGAAAACTATCAAAATCAGACAATATTTCATTATTAGATGTAAATTTCCAACTGGGCGAAAAATGTCCGGACCAGGATTCGAACCCGGGATCTCCTGGCTGAAGCCGCCAGTGCTCTGCCATCTGAGCTATCCCGGATCTGAGCTATCTAATATGATTTGTTTACCAATTACAATAATTGTGTTAAAATAATCTAGTGTAATTTCGCATCCAGCGATTTCTGGAGTTCCATAACCTGAGATTTATTCTGTTGAGCTGAACCAGGTTTCAGACCAGATGCTGTATTCTTCAAGGTTAGCTGGGTGAAAAAGTTCGACCAGAATCGTCCGGAATAGCTCAGATGGCAGAGCACTGGCGGCTTCAGCCAGGAGATCCCGGGTTCGAATCCTGGTCCGGACATTTTTCGCCCAGTTGGAAATTTACATCTAATATGATTTGTTTACCAATTACAATAATTGTGTTAAAATAATCTAATATTTCATTAATAAAATATATAGTGATTTATTCACACTTTGTCAAGGATTTCTTTTATTTATATTTTACATTTAAACTAGCCGGCCTTGGCGACCAGTTTGGTCTCCCTTAAAATTTATGTTTGGGAAAGCATGCTAAGCATTGTATCATGTTACTTTTATTCATAATTTAATTCACTTGGACTCTCTTAAATATAATTTATATAATCCCTTATGCTAATATTCAGTTTTTGTTGCATTAAAATATCACAATTTGTTGATTTTCTGTAAGCAGGTAAACCCTATTGGTTTACAATGGAAGTCTATGGGAATTTGGCGAAATATTAGAGATATCGTCAAGTTGACGTCCCTTTTGGCGATTCATTTTGGTCACCAAATTTGGAGATATATCGTCAAGTTGGCGACAAACTTGACGGCATTTGGCGACGGAACAGGGTTTTTCGTATGGTAACCCCCCCCTTATAGATATAGAGATGCATTAAATGGTGTTCAATAACCAATGAGATGCGTTTCATTCGGGCGTTGCCATTAAACAAATAACAAATAATCGCGATTTCTGCGCCACATACGATAGCGTAATCTACCTACCTATCTATCTATATATATATATTCGAAGCTTTATACACTAGAAAATTAGCTTTTTTTCCTCTTAAATCACATACATGGGGGGTTTTTTTATATATAATTTTCTGTTCACAAATTTTCAGTCTTAAAATTTTAAGATTTAATGTCAGATTCTATGTTTTTAAAATTTGCTATTACATATAAATTTCTTATTACAAATAATATATCGGTGTTTATTCCGAAAACCATTTTTTGAGTTTTGTGGTAAAATGCAGTTTAACTACTTTAATAAAATATGCATATCAAGAACAAAATTGATAAATCCATAAATAAATTAACAATAGATATCCCAGTCGATTGTTGTAACTGATATCATCATAAGAATTATCCCCATTATAAATATTATTATTATTATTACGAATCGAAACCCGTCGAATTCGATGAATGAAAATGTTTAAAAGAACAACTGATTGATTGAATTTATAAAAATAATTACAATTAATAATCAATCTTATATTGACAGGCCTAACTTGGACAATTCTCGGAAATTTACCAATAAAAAAAAATCGTCATCGTAAAAAACACAATCGATACAGTCATCGATTACTTTCGAGATTCTACAATCGATTATTAAAATCATTGTTTTTGCATATTTATAAGGCTGATTTTATTAAATATATGGTAACTGAAAACAGCAAAAAAAAACAACAATAAAAAAAACAACAAACCAAAGGGAGACTATAATGGAGCCACAAGACTTTAAAAGTCATATGATGACGCAGCCCACACTTATAAATTTTTATATTTAATAAATAATATTTACCGGAAAGTTCCATAAAAAAACATTCTCTAAAATGATACTTATTGGAGAAATCGCTACAATTTAAAACAATTTACCTCTCCCAGAATTCAACTCCGGGCAGAGAATGGTTCATAATATGAAAGAGTGGTCAAAGGATTTTCCGATGATATGTCGCAGGAGAGGTTCGGTAAAAGTTTGAATATTAATCCCCCCCCCCCCTTCGGTGCACTCTCGCGCCCCCCGGAATTAACTCACCTTCCTCTTTGAAATTTTTATATTTAATAAATAATATTTATCAGTGGGCTCCAGGTCTGGAGCAGCTTGGCAGAGCTAACATAAAAGAAACATTGAAAATTCGGGACAAAGTGACACTAAATTCAACAGTAAAGTTTGAAACTAGGATTATACAGAATTGAATACATAAACCACTATACCTCATAACCCATATCGGTTAATAGGAATAAAAAGAAACGTGCCCAGTTAAACTGATAACATTGAGCTCACAGGCTGTTCACACTAATTGTATATTATAGTCCTATTTAAAAGAATAATGCCCCTCAAAAGAAAAAAATGAAGGGGATTATCCCCCGTTTCCCCCTTTATACTTAACCAATGAACCTCCAAATCTAATCAGGGAAGCTCCTTAACATAATAAACCAGTATACCAAATTTGAAGCAAATCAGATAATTCTGCATGAAAAAACCATATCGCTAAATTAAGGGTAGGGGGGTCTAACCGCCCTTTAAACCCTTTATACTTAACTAACGAACCTCCGAATCTAATCAGGAAAGCTCCTTATCAGAATGAACATAGAAAACAAAATTAAAGTAAATTGGATAATTCTGCATCGAAATCCATTTATCTAAATTAAGGGGAGGAGACTTGCCCCCCCCTTTCCCCCTTTTATACTTAACCAATGAACCTGAAAATCTAATGAAGGAAGCACCATATCGGAATAAACCGGTATATCAAATCTGAAGCAAATCGAATAATTATACATGAAAAACCCATTTATCTAAATTAAGGGGGAGACTACCCCCCTTTATACTTAGTACATAAACCTGCAAATCTAATCAAGGCAGCTTCTTTAGCCCCCTTTCCCCCTTTATACTTAACTAATGAACCTCCAAATTTAATCAGGGAAGCTCCTTAATATAATAAACCGGTATACCAAATTTGGAGCAAATCGAATAATTCTGCATGAAAAACTCATTTATCTAAATTAAGGGGGGGGGGGTGTGACCAGACCCCTTTTTCCCCCTTTATCCTTAACCAATGAACCCCCAAAACTAATCAGGGAAGCGCCTTATCGGAATGAACAGAAAAAAAATTGAACTAAATCGGACATTTCTATCAAGAGTTAATGCGTTACGTACATTCATACGTACGTATGTATGTACACAACCGGCGGGCACATTAGCTCTTAGGCTTAGATAGCCTGTGAGCTAAAAAGAGATTGGATAAGCAGATGGACTCCTTTGAGAAATTATGACTTAAACCAGAAATGCGGTAAGTTTGACTCTGAATGCTTTATTTCTATCTCGCATTTCGACAAATTTCATCTCGATGATTCTTCTGGCATCTCGAAGCTTCCCGATGAGAAGCTTCTCGATGGTTTCACTCGCGTTTTTCAACATTTCCCGATGAGAAGCTTCTCGACGATTTCTCTCTCACTTTTCAACATTTCATATGTTGGCCGAGAATGAGAAATTTCTCGTCCTCGGCAGAGAAGAGATGTGAGAAGAATTATCGAGAAGTACCAAGGGACGAGATAGAGAAGGAGGCATGACAATGAGCTGTGAAATCAAGCCCTAATTTTCAAAGTTTCTCTTATTTTAGCCCTACCAAGATGTCACATACCTGGAGCCCTCCGTTAAAAATTATTTATTAAACATAAAAATTTCAAAGAGAAGGAGGGTCGGGTAAATTCGACGGGCGTGAGAGTGGACCCATGCGGGGTGCAATTTAAAAAAATTTACCAAACCCTGACTGTGGCATATAATCGAAAAGCCCTTTGACCACTCTTTCATATTGTGAACCTTTCTTCCCCCGAAATTGAATTTTGGGGGTGGGAATGGGGGCGAAAAAAAATTTAAAACCGTAGCAATTTCTATAATAAATATCATTTTAGATGTGGATTTTTTTTTATGGAGTCTTCCGGTAAATATTATTTACTAAACATAAAAATTTTGAAAGTGGGGGCTGCCTGAATTCCGGGGCAAAAGAGTGGACACACGGATAGGGGGTGGGGGAGGGCAATTTTCAAACTTTTTTTGAACCCGTCATGTGATATATCATCGGAAAGCTCACGGATAACTCTTTCAGATTATGAGATTTTCGTCTCCCTTTCTCAATTTTGTCCCCCACTGCGGGGGGTAGTTTTCAAACTTTTTTGCATTTTCATCATTTTAGATACATTTTAGATTTTGCATTTTCATCATTTTTTACGCAGCCATCCGGTAAATATTATTTAAAATATATGAACTTTCAAAAAGTTGGGTTGTATTCCGTTGAGTGTGGTAGTTGGCCCTCTGGGGGGGGAGCACTTTCTAACTTTTACCGACATTGCTCATGCGATATATCATTAGAAAATCCTGTGACCACTTATTCACATTAAGCACGTACCGTGCCCCTTTCCCCATTTTGCCACCGGGGCATTTTTCTAAATTTTGCTCACACCCCTCACGTTACATATTGTTGGAAAGACCTGTGGCCACTTATTCATGTTATGCGCCTCACCCCCACTTTGCCCCCACGGGGTACTTTTCTAAATTTAGCCAAGACCCCCCATGTGACATATCGTTGGAAAGGTCTGTGACCACTTATTGATATTATGCAACTCTGGTCCCCCCCCCCCCACTTTGCCCCACGGAGGTACTTTACTAAATTTAGCCAAGACCCCTCATGCCACATATCGTTGGAAAGGTCTGTGACTACTTATTGATGTTATGCACCTCCGATATCCGCCCCCCTCCCCACGGGGGCACTTTTTCAAATTTAGCCGAGACCCCTCATGTGATATATTGTTGGAAAGGCCCGTGACTACTTACTCATGTTATGCACCTCCCGCAGCCCTCCCCCAAATTTTGCCGCCATGAGGACATTTTTATAAATTTAGACGAGACCTTTCATGTGACATATCGACATTCATATAATTTTAGCCGATATCTTTCATGTGACATATCGTTGGAAAGGCCTGTGACCACTTGTACATGTTATAAACATCCGATGTCCCTCCTCCCACTTTGCCTCCACGGGGGCACTTTTCTAAATTTACCCGAGACCCCTCATGTGACATGTTGTCGGAAAGGCCTGTGACCATTTACTCACGTTATGCACCTCCCGCGCCCCTCCCCCCCCACTTTGCCCGCAAGGGGAGGGCATTTTTATAAATTAAGATCCAGACCCCTCACGTGACATATGGTTGAAAAGGCCTAAAGCCCTGTGACAACTTATTCATATTATGCAGCTGCTGTGCTCCTCCTCTCACTTTGACCCCTCCCCCCAGGGATCCGGTCCGAGGTTAGTTCGGTTCGAGATTTTTTTTTTTTTTTTACAATATTTTGTAGTGCGTGCACACCACGCCTGCTGTATGACGCCTTATATAGCGGAGAGCCAGTTCGAGATTTCATATTACAAGATTACGTATAAATTAGAGGCCCCGATTAAAGGAAGGGCCCGCTAGCGGGTGAAGCCACTTAATCCTTATTAACGCCGACTCATTCCAGTTCACCCACAGACGATTCTTGATAAATGTATGACGTATAAAAGCAATTGGCAAATTGGAGTCATCGAGAAAAATGTTACACAATCGAAAAATATCGAGATGTGCATACAATCGAGAAAATCGATAAAAACATCTCGTTATCGACCTTCACTAGGCCTAACTCTTAAAGCAAATATTATTTTTAACTAAAGTTTAATTTCAACTTCAAATTATGGAAAAAATTAATTTTATTTTTATAAGTTCTAATCTGAGTAAATTTCTGCCTCTTTATGCGCATTCGTAATAAAATATTTAGTTTTATCAAAGTAAATACTCATTTCATTTTTACTATGAAGCCATTTTCACTCACTGAAGCCTTCTGAGATGAGCGTCTCAATCTCAGTATCAGCGGCATGAAAAAAATATTGAAATATAAAAGCTTAATATAATAAGTAGTAATAATAATACAAATAGTAATATAATAAGTAAAAATGCTTTTTTTTAAATGGTGATGACATTTTCTGTTCAATATTTTTAATTTCTTCTATCTTTACAAGAAGAAAGTATTGGATTCGTGAAAATTTTCGACTTCCGGTTTTCGACGGATTTACAGGTTTTAGGGTTAGAGATCTCGAAAAACACGTTTTTACAAAATGTCTGTCTGTGAGTCTGTGACACAAATTTTGTGGGCACTCTATTTCAAGAACTAATGCACGGAATTAAATATATATTTATATTCAGTTAGTCCCTGATATAAATTGGTGCTGATTAGTTTATGGTGTAAATTGCCCACTAGGTGGCGCTGCTATTCTGCATTTTTCGCGATTTCTGCAATAGCTCTATCTCAAGAGCTAATGCACGGATTTTCATCAAAATTCAGATTCAGTTATTCCTTAATATGAATTGGTGCTGATAACGTTTTGGTGTGAATCGCCCAACAAATGTCGCTGCTATGACGCATTTTGCAGGATTTTCACGATTTCCGCAATATCTCTATTTCAAGATCTAGTGCATGGATTTTCATCAAACTTCAGATTCCGTTAGTCCTTGATATGAATTCATGCTGAATACGTGTTGGTGTAAATCGCCCAACAGGTGGTGCTGCTGTACTCCCTTTTTCGCGATTCCCGCAATAGTTCTATCTCAAGATTAATGCATGACAGTTGTTGCTGATTAAGTTTTGGTGTTAATCGTCCAATAGGTAACGCTGCTATGCTGTAATTTTCACGTCTTTCGCAGTAGCTCTATCACAAAAACCAATGCACGGATTTTCTCCAAACTTCAGATTCAGTCAAACGTTAACATAAGTTGTTGCTGATTAGCTTTTGGTATAAATAACCTAATAGGTGGTGCTGCTGGGCTGCATTTTGCTGGATTTACACGATTTCAGCGATAGTCATATGTCAAGAACTAATGCACGAAAAGCCATATTTTTAGAATTCTAAAATGGGGCATATATTGCCATTTAATTTTGATAGTGTCATAGCGAATTTTGAAGTATTAACATGTATGAGATAGAAGAAAGTTTTAGGATTGGTATATCCGACTAGTTTTTAAAGTTATTTTTAACTGTAATCTGAAAATGACATCCCTAATGATAAGGTGTTTATGATAATGATAATGATAAGGTCCCTTTGTTCCCCTTCTCTCTTCAACGATGGAAGTAACCCAATTGCCGCCAATGTACTTTGAAAATTCAAATATAAAAAGGGGATTACTTTTTAAAAAAATGGCGATTGTGGCACATCTACAAATAAAGTGCTTTCATTAAAAAACAATAATTATCAAAATCGGTTCAGTAGAAAGTTCAGGCCAGATGACTAAAAGAACAACCTTGTTTTTTAAATATATAGATTATTAATTACATCTGTACCAGTATTAAAACAACTGTGTATTTAGTATAAACATTCATTCTTTATTATTAGTATCTGAAAGCCTAATTTTTTTAATTTAATTTATTTAAATTAGTTTATTTTATTTTGATAGTTTATTTATTATTTTCCGTGCCTAAGTTTATATAATTATCGATTCACTACACATTGTTTACATTTGTAAAATTAATCATAATTTCTGAAATGTTCGTTTGTTTATATCGGTAATCTGTTGTTGGTAGAAAAATACAATTTTTTACCTTTCTAACACAATCTGTCTAACACAGCGCAGTTTGTCAAACAATTTTCTGGCAAAGACTTTTCGAGCTATTAATTTTTACAGTAGCTTCAAATGTTTCATTTTCCGAGATTTATCTGTGGCAACGATTAGCGAAAAAGCCAGCCGTCAGGAACGCGTAGCTTTTACAATTTATTTTTATTAAGGAGGATTCTTGTAACTTGCATGCACCTTTAAATACATTGTTGCTGCAATTTTTCAGCTTTGTTTTTAGCCCCCGGTATGCTATTTCTTTCTCCCAGCTTATTTTGTCTCCAATAAATAACGTTACCTTGTATACGACAGCCGTAAAACAAAAGCCGATGTTTCATTGTGCGATTAAATACTCTACAGCACTTTTTTAAAACTTCCAAGCATAGCACATTTTCAATGTTTATACTGTCGTATTGGGGGGAAAAAAAGTACTTTTTAATGCAATTTGTTTGAAAACTGCATCTCCATTTGTTTTTGAAATATTATTATTATTATTATTATTATTATTATTATTGTAGTTTTTAGCGACATTTGTTTCATTTTGGCAACTCAAGTATTCCATTTCTGTAGAAAGTAAAGGGAAAATAGCAATTATATCTTCTTGTTGCCATTTTCTCATAAAAATCGGAAAAAAAATTAATTAAAATACGTGCTATTTTGAGAAAAATATAAATGAAGGATTTGTGATAAAACATGGAGCTATTAGAAATTAAATTTAATTTCAAGTATCTATATTAATGCAAATAACGTCATTTTGCACAAAATAAAAGTGTGCGCTTTAAGTCTTAAAATTGAAATACGTTTTGCAGTAGAGTCCCGATTATCCCGGTCCCGCTTAACCGAGTTATTTTCTTCTGATGGACTGGTGGCTTCTATTATTATGAAACAGCCATTATAAATGAAGCGTTAGGTGAAGATGAAAGAAAAGCCGTAAATGTTAGAACTCTGATTTTCTGGTCAGAATGGGGAAAAAAATGGCCATAATTTTTTTAGATAATGAAGTAATGGAAATGCCGGGGGCGACTCTAAATTCTGTAAAAGCAGAATTCCTGTTCTCTAGTTGTTATCTTTCGTTGAGTTTTAATTGATTTTGCTTCTTTATTTCGAAATTTATAATTTATAAAAAATTAATTAGTTTTGCAAACCAGCTTTGCATAAAGTAGTGCAATTTAATAAATAACAATTTAAAAATTTTTTAATGTATATTGTATTTTAAATGTATTTTGAAAATACATGTATTTTGTATTTTAAATTTTTGAAATTTGAAAATATTTTGTATTTTGTATTTAAAGTTCTAAAACCAATGTATTTTGTATCGAAAATGGTTTTTCGATGTATTTTGCCCAACTGTGATTTCACGCTTTTAAATCTAGAATTTTTTCGAAACTATTTTAGAGAGCATTTATTTCTTTTAAATATTACCACAACAAATTTCAAGTTTCTATTTTTAACAGTTGTCTATAAATTGTAATATAGAACGTTTTTCGAATGCTTTTCGCGCTTCCCCCCCCCCCCCCTTTAAATTTTTATTTATTTTTTATTTTTTTACAGAGGATATATAATGTTTTCCGCTCCTGCATCCCCCAACCCTTTTGTTTGTGACACCGACATAAAATACAGCCTATGTTGGAGTAAGGACTATCACCATCATTTTGCCACCATTACGTTTAAAATCGGTTCAGTAGTTCCAGAGATTACCCTTTATAAATAAAGAAACAAACTTTACTTCTTTATAATATCAGAATAGAATAGACTAGCAAAACCAGCGGCTTTGCTTGAGTAATAGCTGAAACAGTCCAAGTAGTATTTGTATGTCTAATTTTTATTGAAAGAAGGTATACGGTTAGGAATAATTCAAAAATTGCTAATTAAGCCACAGTTTGACTAAATTTCATTATTACACTGCATTAGGCGAAAATGAGACTTTAATTGATAAGACGAACTAAAACTAATTCTAAATAACTGATAATTTAGAATGTATTTTGCAGCTTTTATGCTCATTTAATACATTTCGTACTATGTTGGAGCAGGGATTATCACCATCATTTTGCCACCATTACGTTTAAAATCGCTTCGGTAGTTCCCGAGAAGTTCACTTACAAATAAAGAAACACACAGTAGTTCACTTACAAATAAAGAAACACACAAACTTTACTTCTTTATAATATTAGTGCATATTGTATTATATTGAATTGCATCGGAATACATATTTACGTTTTACGCGAATCCCTTGTTTTTAAACATTTAAGAGGGCACAGGACCTTCGAGTTTGTCTAAATAATCAAAAACATCGCCTTCTTCAAAGTACCAAAACACAAACAATGTACAATTAAGATCTGTTTTTCCCCTTTCTGCCTAAAGCAGGCATGTCAAACACGCGGCCCGCGGGCCACAACTGGCCCGCCGACCTCTTATATCTGGCCCGCGAAGCCTTCGGCATTTTACATTTGTTTCATTTAATTGCTAGAACGCACATGCTGAAGATACCATTAGCATGAACACACTTGCACCAATCATGGTCTTAAAGATGGCGAACAAACGATAGATATGTATTTTTATGTATGTGTTAATTAATTTTTAAGATTTTTAATTCTGATGTTAAATTATTATAGCCTTTGCCTAGTGCCTGTCATTAGTCGAGTTTTCCCACTGACATTTCGGATTGCATTATTACAAAAATCGTGGGAGTAGAAATTTTAAAAAAATATATTAAAAAATTATTTCAAAAGAAGATTTTTGAGTTTCAAGAAACATGAAAAGCAGTTCAATCTGTTTCTTTCATCTCTAATAATTGATGTTCAAATTATTGTTCAGAATTTATTGCTGCAGCTAATCAAATTTTAGTACGATTCCGTATTAGCGCCTATGTAGATGGATATTGAGTTTTCAAATTTCTGTAATTATTCATCAATCGAAGACATCAATTGAAGTACAGTTTGTAACATTTTGTTATTTTTCAAATCAAAGAATGCATTACAGTGTAATAATGTAGACATAATGTGAACCAGAAAATTAAAAAATGAAATCAAATAAGTAGCGAAAATATATTACATACTTTATCAAATAGATTTTCTGATTCAAAATATGTCTATTTTTATTTTTTACATGGAGAAAACACAGAAGTAGAAGATTGACTGTTATGCCTTTGCTGAATCCAGATTAGTGTGCACAAGCAATTTTTAAAATAAACGCATTTTATAAAAGCCAATAAATTTTTTTTGTTGATGAAAGCAATTTTGCGGATTTTTTCGAAAAATTAATATAAAATAAACTATGTACTTAATGTTGGAACGGAACTTTGCGTTAAAATTTCTTTAACATTGCTATGTTTCTCACTGACAAATTTTATTCTGTGCAATGGTATTACCTTTTTTTAATATGGCCCGCGGCTTTGTATATAATGCTTAATTTGGCCCGCGGCGTTTAATGAGTTTGACATACCTGGCCTAAAGTATATATATCCTTAACTATATTCTCCAGAAAAATAAATTTTGTATGTACAAAATTAATGTTTAAATAGTAAATTTAAAAATTCATCTCACTAATGCGAGATTAAGTGCTGCGCGCATGATAAAACTCTAAATTATGCATATGGAAAACAGTTTTTGAACAAAATACACACGTACACACACGTACTTCTAACTTAAAAACAAAACATACAAAAAAGTTTTGTTTAAAATTTAATTTTAGCACAAAATTTAAAAAAAATGCAAAAATATCAAATTTTTGTTACAAATTTTTCAAATGCAAAAAAAATAAATAACCAAAATATGTATTTTTTTATATATATAATGTAGACCATAAAGAAACGCATATTTGGTTAACTTTTTTTAAGCTGTATAGCTTTCATAGTTTAAAAATAACTGTGCACGCAAACTCCAAATTTACTAATCTGAGAAAACGCTTTTTAAAGTTTCAATATATATGGACATTCAATTATACTCACAGCCTATAAATAATTACAACTCAAGAAATAATGCAGATTTTTTTAATGGGGCTCGTTGCATATTGTTGAGAAATTTTAGAATACTCAGAATAAAACAAAAACCGAAAACTGATTATTTGAAAGGTTAAAGGTCCTGTGGCCCCTTAAGAAATTGTGATTTACTCTGACCTGAGCTACCTCTATTAACGAAATTTTATTTTAAAAAAGAGCATTTCAAAAATGTACAATTTTGAAGCTTAAATCTGTATAGGACACGAATAAAATATTAATAAACCTTTATATTTTCAGTCTTTTTACTGTTCGCCCTAGATACATGCAAACAATTTCAAAAAGAAGGTTGGTGCCTCTTCTGGATTTTTCAGCCGTATCTCGTCATTTATGATAAAGTAAATTACAAGGTAAATATTCCTTACTGTTTCTCTCCACTGTAATTTTCATACATTCATATAATCTATATATATATATTACGCCATCGTACGTGGCACAGAAATCGCGATTATTTGTTAATTGTTTAATGGCAACGCCCGAATAAAATGCATCTCATTGGTTATTGAACAGCATTTAATGCATTTCCATACCTATAAGGGGACTACCATAGGGAGAACCCTGTTCTGTCGCCAAATGCCGCCAAGTTTGTGACAAAAATTATTCGCAAAAGTGGCGCCAACTTGGCGATATCTCTAATATTTCGCCAAATTCCCAAATACTTCCATTGTAAACCAATAGGGTCTACTTGCTTACAGAAAATCAACAAATTGGGATATTTTAATGCAACAAAAACTAATATTAGCTTAAGGGATTATATTAATTATATTTAGGGGAGTCCAAGTAAATACAGGATACAATGCTTATCATGCTTTCCCAAACATAAATTTTAAGGGAGACCAAACTGGTCGCCAAGGGCGGCTAGTTATATTAAAAATTACATCTCCTTTCACTCGTTTCACCGTTAGTTTCTATTATGTGTCAGCTGCTAGACATTGTACAGTCGTAGAAAAGAAAAAGTAATCACACCCTACTAACTCTGCAACTAAATATAGTAAGAAAAAGTTACTGGCACCAAACAATTGGAAATAAAGTCTACTTTAAAATGATATTTATAAACTTGCTTAGGGACCCATCTACAAATCAAAACCAGACCAAACTTTGTTTTTTTTTTTCAATGACAATACCCAAATTTGACAATATATTTTAAATCTTCGTTTCAAACCATGCCTAGAAACGAAATTTCAAGTCATTTGGATGGCAAGTTGTTGAATTAAAAACATTCAAAATTTACAGCTTCTAATGTTAAATTACATTTTCATATTTTTATTAATATCGCCTGAAATTATAATCCTAATGTGATAATTTTTTGTGTGGTTATAATACTAGAAAATACAAACATAAATACATTGAATAGAGTCAAAACACTGTATTAAACACTAGTGTCGTGAATTAAATTTTCACCTTGTTATTAATAAACTTTATAACATACTTATAACTACTTAAAAGGTGACACAGACATATAAAAGTATTATTTAATGCAACCCTGAGATCTTTCGAACACACACGCGTTCATTTTCAAAGGGAAAAGATGACTGACTGAATAGAAATACATTAAAAAAAATAGTACACATGCGCAAGCGCAGTTCAGTCCATTTCTCTGCAGAGAGGTGAAAAGATCAGTTCATATTATCAGGATGTCTTGAAATATTTAGGATATTTACCAAATCGCGGAAATATTATAAGAAAGGACATCGTTACAAACATTATCCTGTTAAAACTTAATGAGTTGGATACAACGATAAAGTTTACGTGAGAAATTGAGAAAGAGGTATTTTACCCTTTCTTGGTATTAAATTAATAAAGAATAGTTATGGAAATAAAAGGGGGCGTACTATTTATAGAAAGCAATGCAGATCTAACAACAATATTTCTTTTGATTGTAACTCACCATTTTCATATAAAATTGCTGCCTACAGGTTTTACGTTAAACGTGCCTTCGAAGTTTGAACCGATAAATACCTAGAAAACGAGATTAGTATAATAAAACAGATTGCTATTGAGAATGGTTTCCCTCCTCAATACATTAATAGATTAGTTAATCAAGCAAAACAACCAAGACAGAAAAATGAACTAAGTTTGAGCAAGTCTATTTATTGCACATTTGATTATATCCCACAGCTTTTTGAGAGCTTGAGATATGCATTACTAAAATATAATATTAATTTAATAGCTAAACCTCCAACAAAATTGAAAGAATTGATTCACAGTAAAATTGATCCTATTCCCGATTATGAAAAAGCAGGAGTTTACATGATCCCATTCAGCGCAGAACAACATAAGAGTTTATTTTATATTGGTATGACATCTCAAAAATTTAAGGAAAGATTAAAAGTGCACTTTTCTGATTTCAAGTTTAACAAACCAAGTATGGCTTTATCTAGATTGCATCAATAAGAAAATGCTAAGATAAACTTCGAGAAAGCTAAAATGATCATTTCAACGTCTAACCATTACTCTTCAATAATCCTTGAATCCATTGAAATTTTACTTAGATTGGTTGTATTTATGACGGCCAATTATCTGCACGAGGGATATAGGCCCAGGGGGAGTGCCCTTCGTGGGGATCTTTCTAAGGGAACCTAACCCGTATTAACGCTTGGAAAACCAAGGTTCGAAGAAAACCACGAAAACTCCGAACGATTAGGCCGACGGGCGCGATTGGGATCGAACCCAGCACCTCTCGTCTACCAGATTCGAGAGCAGAACCTCTCAGCCACTGGTGGGGCGAAATTTTACTTAGAAGTGATAATGTTTGTAACGATGTCCTTGTCCTTTCTTATAATTTTCCCGCGATTTGGTATAATATCCTAAATATTTCAAGACCTCCTGATAATATGAACAGATCTTTACACCCCTCTGCAAAGAAATGGACTGAACTCCGCTTGCGCATGCGTAGTATTTTTGTTTTTGTTTTTAAAATGTATTTCTATTCAGTCAGTCATCTTTTCCCTTTGAAAATGAACGCATGTGTGTTCGAAATATCTCAGGGTTGCATTAAATAATATTTTTTATATGTTTGTGCCACCTTTTAAGTAGTTATAAGTGTGTTATAAAGTTTAAATACATTGAATTTGTAATTTTAAAAAATTTATAATAAAAACTATGAATTATGAAATTAATATTCGAAAAAAATATGAATTGCAACCTACAATTTTTTTTCATAGATAAATATTTATTATGTACTGCTTTATGCGAATCTCAGTTTCAAAATTTTCTTCTAAGTAGTTTTCGATTCATGATTGAAAAACGTCAAAATGTTGGTTTAAGGGGTCATGATGAGCTGAAAGCCTAATTTGAAAAAAAATATATATTTTACTCAATTTATAGAAACATTTGGGCTGGCAATGGTTGAAACATATTAGGCGAGTGTAATGGCCCTATTGGCAAGAAATAATACATTAATAGAAATGACATAATCACCGAACTTCAATTTGGATAAAGCCCCTAAAATAGGCTCACTTAAAAGTAGTTAATTTCTCTGAAACTAATCGTACTAATTTCATGAAAATATGCTTTTAGTCTAACTGAAGGATGTAGAATTTATCTATGGTGTCAAACTTGGGTATTGCTATTGAAAAAACAAAGTTTGGGTTCCTTTTGATATGTAGATGGCCCCTAAGGAAATTTTATATACCTCATTTAAAAGTAGTCATGATTTCCAATCGTTTGTCACCAGCAACTTTCTTCTACAATAATTTGTTGCAGAGTTAGTAGCGGGTGCTTACTTTTTTTTCCACGACTGTACAGTACTGAAAGCGAATGTTTGACGTTATTGACCGGTTTTCAGCCTATGTTAAAAAACTAAAAAAAATCCGTGAACATATTATTGAAAGATGGTCTTTCAAATAAAAGAAATTAATAAGAACTAATCAGATAACACTGGTCGGAAAAAAAATAAAAACATTAGTCCCTGCAAAATATATGTGAACTGTACAGATCTAGTAGTCCTAAATCTAAATATGATACCCAAATTGCCTCAGCAACCACAATATTTCCTAGAAACAGTTTTGTAGTGACAATAAAGAGTGAAAGATTATTAAATAAATTTCCAATGGTGGATAAAATTAAAATTAGGAACACAGTCTTGGATAGTAAATCGATAATATAGAACATGAAATTCTAGTTCGTTGATACTTGTATCGTGTACTTGCTCTTTTATGCCTCCCTCCTTTTTGTGTCCGAATTCACTATTTGCTATCCACTAATATTGCCGCAGTAACTCGGGTAATGATTTTTATACAGTTATTTATAGGTAATTCACCTATCATTATATATAAAAATAGCAAATAAAGCCTTTCTGCAACAATATTAAAAAGCAGAAAAATCAACGTTTAAAAATGCACAAAAAATACATGAAAAGCAGCAAACAGCTGTTTCGAATCTACTAGCGAGATTCTTCTTCAGTGCAATATAGGGAAAAAGGAACAGCGTGCTAGATCATTGCTTTTTCTAGCACGCTGTTCCCTTCACCGGTTTACACCGACGAAGGAAAGACTGGCGTACACTCTCGAAGATTCTTGGCGTTGCGTTCATTTTGTCTGTGGCAACAACGATTCTAGCTACAAGATCTTCAACAGAGTCCACAGGCGTCTCGTACACGAAAGATTTCATGTGCACCCAAAAGTCCAATGGATTGAGGTCCGGTGAGCGAGGAGGGTAATCCACAGGTCCGCCACGTCCGATCCATCGTGCGGGATGTGTACCATTCAAGAAGTGCCGAATCTTGCTGGAAAAGTGTGCTGGTGCTCCATCCTGCATAAACCACATGTCACTATGGGCGGGGAGCGGAACAGACTGCACCAAATTTGAAAGCACTTGTTCCAAGGAGATACGGTATGACGCGCCGGTCAAACGGTCTAGCAAGATTTAAGGACCTACCACGTAATCACCAAGGATACCTGCCCAGATGTTCATGGAAAATGTCTGCTGGTGTTTACGAGGGGTAGTGCCGTGGGGATTGCTGTCAGACCAAACGTGCTGATTGCGCAGGCTGAAAATGTCATCTCTGCTCAATGTTGCCTCATCACTAAATAATACTAATGCAGGAAATCGTCGATCGTTATTCCTCTCCCCGAGCATCCGCTAAAAAGAGTCTGCACGGCGGGGATAATCATCTTGATGTAAACATTGCACCTTTTGCACGTGGGAGGGCTGTATACGTTCATCGTATAAAATGCGTCACGTGAGAAATAATCATTTCGTATGCCACCGGTCGCGTACTTGTGGGAGGAGCTTTTGCAATTCTCGCCAAGACTCGCCCTGCATTGCTGTTTGACATGGCGAACGAACTGGTTTCTCGCAGTCGTCCATCTACAGAAGGTTGCGAATGAGGGATGACTTAGAATACGACGCGCTGGAAACCGCTGCTCGTATAATCTTCGTTCTTCGCGTCCATCCCTTTTGCTTCACCATATGTGAGGTGCATATCTGCCAATTCCTCGTATATGTACGCCATTGCCTTCACGAAACGTTTCGAACGATGTTATCAAGGTAATACTTTAAAGCGTCGAAGTTGTGCAATTTTGAAAGGATAACGTTTGATCTGATTGGCTTTATACGGGACCTACTGTGTTGCTTCTTATCACTGGAAATTTGCATACGGTTTAAATTGGTTTGTCGCACTATGCTCATGTCAGCAGACGAAGTCTATTAGACCGGCACCTACTGCTTCAACTGGTTTCCGATCCACTACGAACATTCATGCCTACACTGGGATTTGAGCCCGGAACCTCTGGATTGGACGGCACCGCGCTACCGACCAGTCCATCTTGCTTAGGAAATACGCTACCTCATAGATAAACATACAAGATAGGACACTTACTGCAAAATATGTCATGGCAACAGTACTAGTCTCACTAATCACTTTTTTTTTTATCGTACTTATACCGTTCACCATTAACTTAATAAATAATAATTATAATAACAATATAAAAGAAAATCCTCAGAAAATTCTGTTGAAAACGTAAATAGGCAAGTTTATGAGATTGAATTGTAGAAAATCAAATTCAGGTATTGTGTTAATTTGTTCACATCGAATAAATTTTTATCACGTGTAATATCAGTATCTACTATTTTATAACTTTTAGATCTATTAATTCTAAAAAGTTGTAAAAAGGAATTTTTACCCATCCGTTATTTTATTATTATGTCTTGTATGTTCATAATATAAATATTATTGAACTGATTGTACGTTATTTACATTAAAAACATTCTTTTTATTTTATCTGTGAGAAAGTGAAAATGCGTAAATTTTAAAAGATTATTGAAACGATTGTTTAATACATTAAACTTCATAAATTAATAAAACATCGGCTATAAAAGTTTTCCTACCAAATGGGAATATTTATGAAATTTTCTGGGACATGTAAAGTGCAATATTTCGTATATTTTTATATTACACCATTGCTTTATGTAGCTTTAAATCCAATTATATCATATTTGCTTGATATATAACATTCAAGATGAAATTTTTAGCTTGTTTTTCGTTGCACTGATATGGTTCATCCTTCATGTGCGAAAAAAAAATATGTATCCGTTTAAGAATCGTTGAAAACGTAAACATGCAACTTTTAAAAAAAGAAAAAATACAATAAGGTAGACGCTCAATAACAAAATAATTACAAGGATGGGAAGTTTCTTCCCCATTGTCACTAAAGGTGCTGCGATCGCAATTACATTACCATTAAGCTCTATGGAAGTGTCCTATCTTGTATGTTTATTTATCTATGTGCTACCTAGGCGATAAAAAATGACGTCAGAGTAGATCATGCCACAGCCATCTCAACACAGGCCAAATCGCTAACATAACTCCGGTGGGTCACGTGATCAGTCGAAGGCGGTTAGATTGAAGCGAAATCAAAGTAACGGGCGCCATTTATTCTGTTATTGAAAATTCCATCGTTGATGAATTCAAGTCGCAGTTTTCGAATAAAGTTGTACATGGTTCATGATTTTCATCTGGATACTATCCATTTTGTTAAGATACTTAAGTTTTCTTTCGAGAAAGTGTTTCACGTATTTCTCTTGCGTTTCATGTGCCTTCCTACTAGTGTAGGGGATGATATATATGATCTGATGCGGTTTCTCTTTCTGAAAAGATATATCTCTCAAGGATTCGCAACGATAATTTTAATTTCATCTAAAAAGCTAGAATATGCATTAAATCTTCTAAAATGATATTCAGTGGATATCCTCAAGGATTAACATACCTATTGAAGTAAGTTCTGATTTAACTTTTCAAATTTATTGTCTCAATTAAAAAAAAATTATACACAGACGCTTGGTTTGAATTTTAGCAATCTAGAATATAATATCAGGTTGACATGATTGTTAAAATGTATGATGATGCAGTTATCTGTCAGTAATTATTATAAATCTCACTAGAGCAGTTGACTGAAAATGAGAAAAGAATAATAAGTCAAAAGCTCTTTCATAATAAACAAAAATATTCATTTAAATATTTAGATAAGAAATGCAATTTATCAATAAATTTAGACGCATTTAAAGACCTTTAAATGATATATTAAACCCAGTTGATGAAAACATTGTGCCAATCCTACTTTTCATTGCAGGTTATGCTCCTTTATTAACTTGTTAAAACATCACTGTTGTAATTACCGTATAGATTTTAGTAATGGTGATTTTTCATATGAATTTTTGCTGAATTTGTTATTAAAAATTAGTTAACTTTAGGTTAAAAATGTAGTGAATTACATAAATGATCATTTATGTAAATATTGTCCTCACAGGGGTCTGTTAAGATTTTTCTTTCTGGGTCCTACTTTTGAAATTGTGAATAGTTTTTTTTTTTTTTCATTTATGAAAAATCTACTTTTAATTTTGGGAATGTGAAATTATCATTATATTCAGGTTCTTGTGTATACATTTTCAACAAAGTGATTTGCATATCTATATCTTGATATTAGGTTCTTTGACGACTTCAGTTATTTTGTGACCCATTAGATTTTACTTTTAAGTAATTAAATTTGTGAAAAGCTCAGTTTTGAAATGCAAAAGTTTTGAATAAAGCTAATTGTTAAGTTGAAAAATTTTGTGAAGCATCCTGTTTAAAAAAAAAAAAAAAAAAAAAAAAAAAAAAAATGTGAAGGGTCCATTAAAGAACCCAATTTTTTTCTAAACAGATCCCTGGACTCATGACAGTTTTATTTATACTTAAAAATATGATCCAAGTTGTATATAAGATCTTACCAAATAATTACTCAAAAATAGTTATTAAAAATTTTAATTAAGAAAAGGAATGCATGAGAAAAATTTAAAAAAAAGCTGAAAAATAAATAAATCGGTATTTATTTTTAGCATTCAACCTTAGATTATATGAATTTAATTTCTTAACAATACGTGAATCATTTTTCATGTCATGTGTTTTTCATAATTTAAATATTAAATTTATCCTTTCATTTATTTTTAATTTGTGTAAATGCATTTAGCCAATATGATACGTTATTCTTTTCATAACTAAGGAGCTCCACATAAAACTTTGATCATGATGCTAAACAAAAATTTTAAACTTTCTTTACTTTTCTGATAGATATGTAATACATGAGAAATAATTTTGTTAATTTTTGATAAATATTTTTGA
Source organism: Maratus speciosus (assembly GCA_963932465.1). Taxonomy (NCBI): domain Eukaryota; kingdom Metazoa; phylum Arthropoda; class Arachnida; order Araneae; family Salticidae; genus Maratus; species Maratus speciosus. Next base: position 282,371,391 of record OZ010800.1, on the reverse strand, counting down.
ATGATGGCATACTAAGTTTCTTGTCAAAAGAAATTTTTAGTAGCAAATTGTACATTCGGTGTATGACATATTCAAAATTTTTCACGAGTTATTTTGAATACAGAATATTGCTTTTTACACATTAGTATAATACTTTATTTTGATGATGAGTCAATAATAAATCTAGTTTTATATTTTGAAACAGATTTTTCAAATAACAACCATAAAAAGCATAAATCCCTGTGAATTCTAAGGGTACTTTTTTTTACAAGCATATGATTTTTTTGTTACATAATGGTAATTTTATTTTCGATTCCTAATGTCATTTTAATGCTTTACTGCATAATTACTTGTGGTCGCGAAATGCTTAAAGGATTGGAATGTTTTGTAAATGTTGTTAGAAAACAGAAAGGCGGAAAATTATGTTATTTGAGTATGAACCATAGTGTCAAAAATATTAATTGATTGATTGAGCTTAATGAAAAATCTTTCAGTAAAATAATATTACAAGAAAACCGGGACCTAACTTTTCGCCTGGTCTTATGGAGCAAAAATATAAGGGAGATTCACTAGGCGCTCAATCACGATCAAATTATATTAGGGGGGGGGGGGGGGAAGTCCGCCTTCGGCGGCCGCCATTTTGAATGAGCACTCAGGCCTAGTGTTCAGAGGGCTGTGATCATGCTCAACGCGTTTCAACTTTGCTCTTTTCTGCCTCTAAGAGTGGAATTGCTCGTCTGAATGGGTACTATCACGACTCTTATTTTGTAAAATCAATTTAGACTCAAACTGTATACAAATAGATCATATACAGGGTTGCACAAAATATTTCTGATAATTTTCCAGCTATAGATGGGAATTGTTTAAATTTGATTCACAACAATGAATTAATTTAGTTGACAACATTACAAAAATGTAATTAAAAAATACACAAAAACTGCTGTTTAATATTAAATGTCTTCGAGATTTACAAAATATTTTTTTCAAAAAAGGTCGCACTTTTTGAAAGAAAATATATTTCCTATGGGTTCTTTTACTACGATAATAATATTTAAAAAATTTACTATCCAGACTATAAATATCGAAGACAATTTAAAGAACATACAACTGGGAAATTTGTATAAAATGTTGTAACTTTTTCTTTCATATAAATTTAACTATATTTATTAAAATATGATGAATCTTGAATAAAGGATATACTGTGACGTTTAAGTACTTGAAGAATGCGTAAGAACAATAAACAGTACAGCATGAAAAGCGTCAGATCCTTTTATCTAATTATAGCATTTACGAGAAGATTGCGTCCTTTTATTCTAAAAGCTCTAAAAAAGGATTTTTGAAGCAAAAAAAAAATGTAATTTTTGTGTTTAAAGTCTCCAAAATACTAAATTAAAAGAAAAAGGAAACTTTAATTGCGTTTCCATAAATGCACGATATAGCATTTCAAAAGAGAATTCCTGTATTTTTACTTACCCATCATACGTATTATAGGGTAAGTCTTGTAACCGTTTTAAAAATCGAAAAAAAAAAAAAAAAAAAAAAAAACATGACGGATTTACACTTTTCAGACACGAGAGATTCCGAAAAACATATTAAAAAAAAAAAAAAAAAAAATTGCCGTCCGTCTCTCTGTGTGTCTGTAAACGCTCTATCTCCCGAACAAATTAAGATAGAGATTTGGAATTTGGTGTGTACTTAGTATGTACTAATGGGAAGAAACCTATTGAATATCAGTAACCTCGATTATCCGGAACTATTTTTTTTGGACTCTCGAAATATTCGTTCTGATAAAAGGTATATACAAATTTTCGAAATAGTTTATTTTAAGGAGTGAATATAAAAGACAATAAAAAAAAACATTTTTGCGTAAAGAATTAAGTCAATCGGATAAGGAGTTACCGAGATATTTATAATCCTATTTTCCACACTCTTCGATTTTTCATGACCCTGTATTTCATTCAAATTTCAATTCAAAGATATATTTTAATTGGAAAAGAGCCGCTTAACCTATTAACGACGAGCCTCCTTGACACTTCTTTTAATTCTCCGACACCAGTTTTTGTCTCTTTGTAATTTTGAATTATTTAATCGCTCAAAATCTGAGATTAGATAATGTGAAAATTTCCGAACTAAAATACTGGTATTGAAATTTAAAAATTTCTTTCGCCTTGCATGGCAAGTTTTTTTACCAACCGGCTTTAATGAGTTAATCCGACGCAGTAAACTGTTAGTTAATATGATTATCCTTTTTGGAGTTATAAGGATGTTACTTTTACGCAATTCGGTACTACTGGATTATCCCGTCAACCCAGAAACTATCGCCAAACTATAAGATTAAATGCCAATAATGGCTTACGTAAATGTCCCATTCACTTGGCATTCAACACGTTACACGTGTTTGCTACGTCATCAAGTGATTTTTAATTCGACGTTTTATTTGTATTTTTATTAATATTTTACTAATTTATTTGTTCTTTCGTTATTTAAAATAAAAATTATGCCAATTTGTATAATTTTGAGAGTAGTTTGGCGATTTATATAATTTGTCGAAATGGGTCGGCGGCATAAGTAGTACCCGCAATTTAGCGATAGAGCATTACTATGTATTAAAAATATTTAAATATACGTCTAAATTTTATTTTGGAATTGCAATGCATTTTATAGATAGTTTACACATTTTTTATTTTCACATTTTACATAATGCATATCCATGATGGGTAAATGTTACGGTGGCCCCCTGTGACTAGTTTTTTCTCCCCTTTAAGGGTAGATTTTGAGGAAAACTTTGAAACAAAATGCAAATATGTAGTAAGAATAGTTATAAAAGTTTTAAGTTGTGTAATTTAAAATAAGTATATAATAATTAGCAAGGTATTAACTATACTATTAACATGTAAAATAATGTCCAGATTTTTTAAAAATTCTTCATTATTTTTATTATTATTAAGATTATTTCCAGTTTATGCAGATTATTCATATTTTGTATATAAATGATAGTCTTATTTTTTCAGATCTTCAGTAATGAAAATACTACTGTAAACAAGCCGTACAATTTTGATTTATTTAAAGAATTTTTCATGGACAGTCTTCTTACAAGGTCAGTATTATCGGTAAGTTCTTACATAAAACAAATCCGCTATTTTAATAAACTGAATTACGGTTTTTCGAATACAATCTTGAGGTGCGAAGAATGTTTCAGTTTTAGTCGATAAATTATTAGAATGATTCCATTCATTACTCTTTTGATCCAAAGAATAATTCTTTAGTTTTTTTGGAAAGGGGGGGGGGGGTGTTCTAACAACTATTAGTTTCGATATTTTGTTTTATTTTTCGAAAACGCCGCAAAATAATATGTTATTTTTCATTTCGAATTTTTTTCTTTTAAACTGTACAATGTTCATAGGATTCTGTTTTCGAAATAGCAAAGACATGTGTTGCTTTGTGCTTAGATTAACTTGTGTTAAGAAGAAAAATTAAAATTAAAATATTTAACCCTCTCGCTGCGTAATTGTTTTATCAAAATAGCTTCAAAAATTGTGTATTTAAGAATTCTTATTCTTTTGTCACCGGTTTTTCAAAACAAAAATTCTTGTCTAATTTAATCGGGAAAATGCTCCGATTAAATAAAGCAAAATTTACAATAAAAAAATAACTGATGGTAATAATCAAGGAGGGTTAATTAGACGGAAAAATGCATCCCCGAGGAAATCTCGGGTCCCGCAGCGAGAGGGTTAAAAGGAATTAGAATTTAAACTTTGAAAGTCCTAAATGAAAGATGAATAATTTATTTAATGGCCTAATGTGATCTAAATAGTGGTACAAAGAACATTGTGATAAAGGTAATCAACATAGTAAAATTATCTGCATGGTAAAATACAGTAAATTTTATTACCTGTATTAAATTAGAGCATCATATACTTCAATCATTACAATATAGCTTGAAATTTTTATCATGTGCAAGTGTGCCAAATTATTATACAAGATAATTCATTATATGTGAGCTTATCTATCCCATTTGCAAAATTATGCCATTTTTGAGAAAACTATTTGTAGGTTTATTAATTCGATAGAATCTTATTAATCAAATCTTATTTATTATCGCATTCCAATCCAATAATTATACTTCATATTTAATCAAAAGTCAATTTAATTTTCTTATTAATGAAGGTACGTAAATATAAACCAAAATTATATACGTATAAAAAAAATTATAATGCATATAAAGACACAATAACAACAAAATAATTAAAATAACAATTTATTGAATAGATAATATAATGCATATTTTCTTTAGTAGTACAGCATGATTAAGAATAATAAGAGTGTGTACACAACCCCTATCTTTAGTATAATACATTTTAAATTTTAAATATGGTATTACAGCTAACTACATGGCTATTATGTTAAGTATAAACGTGAAAATAAAAAATCACAAGTTTACTAAACGGTGTATATAATCTTATAAAGTCTAAAAACTAAACAAACATTAAAATAAAGTTAAGATATTCGACATTTCGATCATCATCCGTGACCTTCATCAGGAAAACGTTGACATAATGTTTCTAAAAAACAGAGCAAAACCGTTTTGAATTTAAAAGGTTTGTTATATTTCCAGTCATTTATTTCGTTATCACCTGACAGATGACGCCACGGCATTATTCTTCATTAAATAATTTCAAATTTTATGCTATTTTTTGTCAGATAGATGGTGCCACTGCATAATTTCTTGCTTGTGATTGGTTTAAGCGATAATTGACTGGAAATATAACGAACCTTTTAAATTCAAGACGGTTTTGCTCTGTTTTTAGGGTTCCGTACTTAAAAAGTAAAAACGAAACCATTATAAGATCACTCTTGTGTCTGTCCGTCCGTCTGTCTGTCACAGCCATTTTACTCGTAAACTATGGAACGTGGAAAGTTCAAATTCGGGGAAGTAATAAAGACTGTTGACCCACATATTTTCAGATTATTAAACATTTATAAATATATTTAGTAAAAATGTATAGGGGAAAATTCAGTTGCTTGAAAAAAAAAAAAATAATATTTTCTTTGTATATCGTGTGGGGTATCGTGCGAAAGCTTTCGTTACGCTGAATTCAAAAATACATTTCTTTTAATTTTAGGTAATACATTTTCAAAGATATATTCGAAAATGTAGTGCAAAAATATGTCCCCCCCCCCCCCAATCTAATTCCGAATCTACTGAAGCTAAAATTATGAAAAAGTTAGAGGGAGTAGACGCTAATTTAAACCTTGCAGGAAAATTATAGTGATTATCTAGGTCACATAGTTTTTGAGAAAATCGCATTTTTCCGTTACACACAAATTTTGATTTACGGGCATTCAGCAAAACTGCTGAGCAGCGCTCGAGGTACCTATCGTAGCAGAAGTATAAAAGCATTGTTGATCGTGATTTTCGAAAAAAATCGTCAGTAATTAGCCGAGATATAAACCCTTAAAGATATGGACGGTTTGGACACACATAATGACAGGGCGACGTACTCTATGTACCATTGGCTTTTAAAGCCTAGATAACGACTTTTAATGATATATGTGTATAATGCAATGGCCAGTAACAGTATAAAAGCAATAAACGTCAAATTGTTAAAAACAGACTAATTCAAGGGGTCTCAGGGTTCTTAAAGCTTCAAAATTTTTTTGATTTTAATTTTTTTAGATGTTAATCTTCCATCATTTCTGAACATTTTAATATAATTGTTTCCTTCAAATTCTCATTAGAACAGAATTTATGGCTTTTGGGATTATACCCGCTCAATAGCTTAAGCGGCCTTTTCGAAACTTTTAAGTCATTTTTCTCCAATTGACTTTTTTTTGGCATAACGCGCACGATATCTCAAAAACTTTTGAATATTTTTTCATGAAATTTTCAAAATATATGTTTAATATTAATCTGTATAAACTGAATCTAAAATTTCCTTTTTATTGTTCAAAAAAATATTTTTTAAGTAATTATATTGTTCAAATTTTCAAAATTTTCTATTAGCTAAATACAACTTTGTATTAAAAATATAAAAATGCTTTAAATACAAATTTATTTAGGTTCAGGGTAATTATTATAATCTGAAGTATAAGTAGGCGCCAAAATTTTTATTCTAGTTACAATATTTATTTTCTAATCGTGCGCGTAAGTTGTTATACCAATATTCTGTTTATCAAATGTCTGACTGTTTGGAGCACCCTGTAAATGCTAATTCTTCATCTTGCACATTTTAAAATACATAAAATGAAAGAACGTACTTATATCTTTCATCTCAATAAAAATTGTGTTTTAAAATCATATACAGTTTATGATATTATATGTTGAATATGGTCTATTTTTTTTTTCATTTTTTTTCAATTTTTGAGATCCCCGAGACCCCTTAATTAGAATGAGTTACATAAATACTATGGGATTCGCGACAATTTGCATTGAATGGCTCTTTCAATACGCCTCGAGTGGCTTTAAAAGTTAATTAAAAACCTATCTGAAAAACGCGGCAAGGACCAAGGCAGCGTTGCAAATTTGTGACTTCATTTCGAAGCGCGCTTAGCACAATGCCAAATGTGAACTTTGAACGAATGTTTTGTTTTAGCTGCACTTTAGAAAGAAAGATTATTACTATGATGAATTAAGTTTTATGAAATGACAAATGAGGTTTAAATATGCATTTCTTTTATTGTCAGTACCGAATTAAGTTCATTATAAAGATATTAAAATAATATTAAACTAGTCGGATGTGTCAATCCCAAAACTTTCTTCTATCTCATACATGTCAATACTGCCTGATAAATGCAGCACAGCAGCGCCACCGGTTAGGCGATTTATACCAAAATCTAATCAGGGACAACTTTCGTGAACTTCTAATTGAATTTGAAGTTTGGTGAAAATTTGTGCATTAGTTTTTGAGATAGAGCTATTATGGAAATCGTGAAAAGTTCTGAGTTACAGTGGCACCTCTTGGGCAATTTACACCAAAAACCTATCAGAATCAGTTCATATCAGGGACTAACTGAATCTAAAGTTTGATGAAAATTCATGCATTAGTTCTTGAGATACAGCTATTGCGGAAATCGGGAAAATTGCAGCATAGTAGCGCTACCTGTTGGGCGATTTACACCAAAAATTAATCAGCACCAATTTATATCAGGGACTAAATCAATCTAAAGTTTTATTAAATTCTGTTCAATAGTTCTTAAGACAGAGCGCCCACAATATTTGTGTCACACACAGATAGACAGACTCACAGACATTCATTTTGTAAAAACATGTTTTTCATTACCTCTGTTCCCTAAAAAGTATACATCCGTCGAAAACCGGAATTCGAAAATTTTCACGAATCCAATACTTTCTTCTTGTAAAGATAGAAGAAAGTAAAAATGAGTTATACAGAATAGCTGTATTTGATATTTTTTAAGTTCCATATCTCTTTGAACTTTCATAGTATATCCATTTACATTTTTCTAGTATATGCTGTTATACACAACCCTACTTTGCATAATTTTTTACAAAGTGTTAGTATTCTTTTAGCAACGGTTTTTTTAATAATACAATTACTAATTCGTATATTTATTGTACGGAACCCTCTGTGCGCGAGTAAAACTCGCACTTGACCGTTTATTTAGAAGCATTATGACAACGTTTTCCTGATGAAGGTCACAGATGATGATCGAAACGTTGAATATCTTAAATTTATTTTAATGTTTGTTTAGTTTTTAGACTTTACAACATTTTATACACTGTTTAGTAAACTTGTGATTTTTTATTTTCACGTTTATATGTAACTTTTCACGGTGTAAATGTCCAGCTCTTTTATTATTATTATGTTAAGTTTAGTTATGAAGATTATAAATATTACTATTACTTTCATTAAGAACGAATCGCAATTATCATCATTGCCATAAAGTACACTCACAGTTCAGAAAGTAGCAGGAGCGCCAACTTTTGAAAAATGCTGAGTGGTCTCAAAAATGTTTGAGTAAAATAACACAATCCCCCCCCCCCTTAGTGTATGTGTGTGCCGAGAGGGGCGGGGGAGGAGCAAATGACGAAAGATGATAATTCGAAGACAAATTATAGATTTTCTAAGTGAAATATAAAATTGCTGTAATTTAATAAATATTTGTATTAAATTACATTCTTAATATCTTCCTTATAAATACAGGGTTAGCGAAATTAAACTTCCGCTACTCAAAGGGCCCTGTAGGCCGTTCTACTACTCCGAAGAGAAAAATATTTGGACAACAGACACTTCAGAGGATGCGCTCGAGATTTCCGAAAAAAAAAAAAAATTAGTTTAAAAAATCGCTACCAGATGGCGCAGTAGAGTAGCACATTGCAGCAACATATGCAAATGTCACGCACGATAAAAGGAAGAGGTTCGTGCCCCAATCAGACGAGCATTCCAAAATGCCGAGCCGGAGAGAGCACTGCTAGTCAAACTGTGCTACCGCAACCGTGAGAATGCAGAGGCAGTCGTGAGAGAGTTCTACTGTCTCAAGAACCAACGACGTGTACTAATATCGGAGCGTGCTCTTAAAGACATGATGCTGAAATTCGCGCGAACAGGAAGTTAGGCTATTTGCCGGGAAGTGGAAATTAAAGGGTACCACCACCGTCGTAGATGATATTGCTACAGCGGTCGTGGAAGCAAGAACTGAATCGCCTCATGGAATTGTCAGTATACCGACGATTTCACGTATCTTTGATATGCCCTACTCCACTGTCCGACAATGCGTAGAATTCTGAATTTGTACCCGTATAAGATTCAAGCGGTTCAGCAACTGGAACGACAAGACCCGGACACTCGCAAACCATTCACGCTACAATTTCTCGCGAGAATGGCAGTTGATGATTCCTGGCCATGGAAATTCTGTGCTCACGTTTTGTCCTTATTGTGTTCTTTTTGTGTAAGACGACTGGTTCTTCGGTGTTTCGGTATCTCAGTTTGTCCTTTCTTCACACGCTAACTCATAGCGTCATCTAGTGGCGATTTTTTAAACTAATTTTTTATTTCAGAAATCTCGAGCGCATAATCCGAAGTGTCTGTTGTCCAAATATTTTTCTCTTCGGACTAGTAGAACGGCCTCCAGGGCCCTTTGAGTAGCGGAAGTTTAATTTCGCTAACCCTGTACATTAATATCTATTATAAATATTATAAAAATGAAAAGTGCAAAAACTATTTGTCAAGAGAAACACCCATTTTAATCAATTGAGTTCTTTATCGATTCAAGTCATTGAAGCAGATCGCAAAATATGCAGAAAATTTGCTTTCGAGAGATATTTAATTATACATCCGAAGAAGAGGCTTTCAGCTCTCCTGTAAGTCTAATTGTTGTCCTTACTATTTTTCAAACAAAATACTTTGAGAACGCCAATAAAATCAAATTTTATTTCAGCTATTAAATAAATAAATAAATAGCGAAATGAATGAATGAAAATTGAGTGGGCGGTGATATCAAATTATTGTGTAGACTCGTACCCCACGGGTCCATATAAGTTGGCTCCACTGGAGTAGTTCCGATTTTTATTCTATTCATTAGAAGGAGGATGCTAACTATATTAGCCCTCATTCGGTCCTGCTACCTACAAATGCTTTCACTAAATTTTGTTAGTCATAGGAAGCAGAAATCAAATATTTATGAAAGAGTTTATGCATTATCATCTTAGATGAGTCTCTAAACATTTCAGTTTCTTAGGGCAACAAACAATAAAATAGTGACGTTACCTTTACTAGTAGTAGATGATTGATTTAGGGAACAAATGTCACCACCATTACGAAAATGTGGTTTAAGTTCTACAGTCGATAGGTGAATATCTAGCAAATTAATACCTTGTAATAATATACTAATTTCAAATGCTAAAAGTTGTAAATTTAAACTTTAAAACCAGTAAAAATACGTTTATTTCGACTGTTGACATGTTTCGACTCGCCTCGAGTCATTTTCAAAACAAATCAATAAAACTACAGTAGAACCCCGCTAATCCGAACTAATTGGGACCGGTGCCTGTTCGGATTAAAAAAATTCGGATTACCCAAAATTCCGATAAAAATAGAAAAGAAAAAGATGCGTACTAAAAAAAGTGTAAGTTATAAGTACTGAGTAGTACAGTAAACATCCTCTAATCCGGCATCTGAAGGTCCGACATGCTGGATAATCCGGCACGACTTTCGGAAAAAATAGTATTCTTTGTTTAATCACTCCTGATGTTTATAATAATCCAATGGAATTTCGGAATGAGGAGTTAAGTAACAACGCATCAAAATCGCGAATCGATAAATAGCTCAGTCACCACGTCGACAAGGAGGGAAGAAAAAAACATTTCTACAAATAATTTGCGAAATCAAACTGTCCTAAGGAAAAATAAATTTTTATCACCTGAATTAAATACTTATTGCATTTTAGAAAATAATTTTATAGTGACTGGCAAACAAACTGATTACTCTTTTACTCCGTGTTGGCCTGTACGAGTAATATTCGTGTACATATGTTGTACTTTTACATTATGAATATATTTTTTAATTTATTGAAGCTGTTTAAGTAATAAAAAACATGCTTTATTGCCATTTTTTGTTTAATTCTATCCTCGACATTCATCCTGTAATCCGGAAAATTTCGTAATGCGGCATGCTTCAAATCGAAATTTTCGAAAATAAATTCGGTTCGGATTAACCAGAATTTCGGATTAACAGGGTTCGAATTGGCGGGGTTCTACTGTATTCTAAATTTGCACCGTCTATTAAACGCCATCATTTCAATAAATGAAAATTAAAATTCTTGTGCTATATTCACCTTGAGTTAAATAATTAAAATATACATAAAGCACAAATAACTATTCAGAAATTACTTTCAGGTGCATAAATATAATATAAAGATATTTAAAATACAAATTTAAAATATCTCAAAATACATCAGAAAAACGTAGAACGTTTTCGACCATTACAAGGCCGTCATCAGTAGGATTTAAATGTTGTTATTATTTACTTTGGGTTTATTCGAGAAGTGTCCAGAAGAAAACATTGTAATTTAAATTTAAATGATGTACATCAGATGAACGCCATCATTTCATATACCAAAAATATGGCTCGAGCTATTCAATGGTTATGAAAATAAAAACAAAATAAACATCCAAGTACAGTAAAACCTCGATTATCCGAAGTAATTGGGACCGACACTCTTTCGGAAAATCGAAATTTTCGGATAATCGAAAATGCTTCAATTTTAAGATTAAGGAGAAATATATGCAATATTTCTTATTATGGTAACAAGTACTTAATAAAAATAAAGCAATAGCAAAATATAAACAAGAATAAATTACCTGAATTTTAATTTTGAAATTGAGTACATTTTACGTATATCACAAGGGTTTGAAAAAAATGTTTTGTTTTCGTAGCTTCGATTGCCTTTGCTTTGGAGCTCTAGCACGGAGTTTTTTAATATTATTAGTTCATCGGTATCAACTTCATACACTTATTGATGGTACAATGGCGACAGACAGACATTTTCTATAAACATGTTTTTGGAATCTCTGACCCCTAACACGTGTAAATCTGTTGAAAACCGGAAGTCGAAAAAAATTTCGATTACAATACTTTTTTCTATTGAAGATAGAAGAAAGTAAAAATTACTTTTAAGCAGAGTTTCAGGAAATGCAACCTTGAAGAAAAATGGAAATAGCCATGTGATTTTGCTTTTGGTTCTAAAGCACACTATGACAGTACCATATATGAGAATGGAAAGCAACTAAAAAATATGTTTATTACCTGAATTATCGAGAATGTCCCAATCCTCTCCCAGCTCCCTTACATTTTAGGTTTGTGAAAACACGTTGTCTTATTATTAGACACAAGGTACTTTAAATATTTAAAAAAAATAAATGAAACTGTGACATCGCGTACTTAGCATTTGTTAGCCGTGTGAATTCAACAGATATTTCCAAGAGGAACAATGATAGTCTTTTGTTGAAAGGTATGTAGAAAGGAAAGTGCTTACCTATCTGTGTCCTTGGGAGGTGCTCAATAGAAGATTTCGACATTCGAAGAAATAGCGGGGTGAGTGAACAATAAAGCAGAATGATCGCCTGTCCCCTAGTGGGGGCATGAAAAAAAGAGATGTACTTGGAAAGAAGCTATCAAGCATGTTTTGGACATTAGAGACTGGATCTTGGTAAAGTGAGGTTGGATATTGTCAACGTGAGATATGAAGTACGAAACGTTCACTCATGTTGGGTGTTCGAAGTATAGATCTTGAGATGAAAAGTTAGAGTGTCTCTCTATTGATTGAAAAGTTATCATTTCATTTTTCAACTTAATTTAATCGTTCTAAATGAGAACTTTGGAAAAAAAATGTGTTATATTTGAACAATAATCCTACACGAGCTTAAAGAGTAAAAGCTTCGGCCCACTACACCACTAAACGATTACAGTTTTGACCCTTTATCTACTGACGGTACTTATAAGTAACATTGAAATAGCTTGTTATAAAATTCATTTAATACATTGATTAGTTGTAATACAGTTTAGAATGAGTTATAAATACATTATTTTATCTTGTTCCAAAAGAATTATTCGTTACACAAAATAACAATATTTTTAAAAGGAGGATTTCTTTTGCCTTTGCATCTTTTCAGTTTTCTTGACGTTGAGGGGAAGGGAGGAATTTCCAATTCGAAAATATTTCTATATTTCTATTGTAAGAACATTATATTTGTACATTTCCTAATTCTGCAAAATACTAAGACAAATATTTAAAATAAAAGATTTGAGTGGGGTTATAAATATTGCACAAAATCGCTATAAATTCAAATTTAATGAATTCTTCTGAATCCTCCAATTCTTCTAAAATCCTTCTAAAATTTATTAAATGATTAGGTAAATCTTCCAATGTAGTTTAAACAATTCACGAAAAAATGTTTTAGAAGATAAAATTTTCATGAATTCCTAATTCAGTGCATAAAGGGTTAAACATACAATATAATATAAACAAATCAATTTAATTTAGTTTTTAAACAAATTTTAATTAAAACTTTAAAAAATATTTTATTTACAACCAAAATTAATTATTTTTTTTTGCAATTTTATATTTGGCCCACTCACTATTCGTTACATACATAATAACAACCATCTAACATTTGAGTTAAATGATTCAGTGAAGGAAGTGGGGGGGGGGGGGGGGGGGCCTCTGGCGTTTGTGTGAAAATCTCAGGGATCACTTTCTGTGCGGAAATTAATACGCTACTTCATACACTGTCGATAGCAAAGTCAAAGTTATCCGCTAAATTATTTCAGCAGTGTAGCGCTACATAGAGTAAAAGAAGTAACTGCAAGTTATGATTAAGATATGATAGACTAATGAAAATCTGTGCATCAACCTGTTGAAAACACAACCATACAAAGTAGAATTTTTACAAACTTTTCACTCTACTAACATTAACAAGTCGGAAATTGTACGTCAAACGAGGCAAATGAGGTGCGTTCGTACTAAAACGAGTTTTATAACTAATCAGATATTGGTGTTATAGCTATTGCACTCTTATGAAAAAATGCATTAGTGTAAAATTTATTAGGATTTTATATATATTAAATTCAGTAATACGGAAATAATAGGACTCCATCTTAAATAGAACGTCATCACCATGACAACTTAGAATCATTATCTATCATGGGATATCACTGAATTAATTACGCATGAGGAGATTTAATAGAATGAAGAAAACTTTTATTCATATATTTTTAAGCTTTGATACGATTTTCATAAAATTTGAAATGATTCCACAACATTCTGCAACGATTTTATATATTAAATTTCAAACAATTCGGTTGGGTAGTTATTGCGCTGTTATATGCGGACAGACAGACATACGGACCACACAACGACTATAACTGCTACGTATTTACATAATTACGAACGCACCTAAAAGCGAATAACAAAATAATTTCACAATTTGTTCTAAAAAATACAAATGCTCTTCTCTAGATAGGTCAAGCGGTGGCGTATGGAGTTCCATTAATTTAAAAATAGTAATCTTTCTCTAAAATAATCGTAGAATTCTGCCAATGTATAAGGCGAAGATTACTGTGAAATAGTAGTTCCATGACGGCCACAGATGCACCACACTCATCTTCTCTCTTTTCATTTGGTAAAAGCTATTTACTTATAATTGCACCCAATCTTTTGTTTATTTTCTAATAAGGGGAATCGGTTTTATTCACTCAGTTTTCACTTTATGTGAAATGACAAAAATATGAAGTTTCAATTTTTTTTCTTAAAATGTATTTGGACGCTCCTACTACATTCTAATTTATGGAACAACCGTGTGAGATTACCTATCACAGTTCCTAAATTTAATTTATTTTTCTTCCTTTTCAACTACTTTTTTGCCTCGATATCTATTTGAATTCACTCATTGTGTTCCTAATGCGAGCGCTCGACCACATTGTTTACCTTTGATCAATCGCATTTCGTTTTTGAGAATCTGTAATAACCTTTTTAAATCTACAGTTTGTTATTTGATTTTCATTAATTTGTCGTAACTTTTAATTTAGCTAATCAATTTAAATATGCCGTGTAATTACTTTTGAGTCCCCGCACTTGTCATTTATAAACTAAAACCGGTTAATTTTCGAATTAGAATTTGCTTTGATGTTGTCTTGAAAAGATGTAGTTTTCCAAAATTAATCTAATAATCTGTGCTGCTCTTTTCTAAAAATCCAATGGAAAAATTCAAAGAATTTTTATGTTTCACTTTTTATAAGAGATTCCGACTTTTTAATATCTATGTGGTGCCTAAAAGCAAAGACCTTTTATTAATTTTACTCTACTAATGAACTTAAAATAAAGTCCTGGTTATTCTCCAAAAAAATGCCTCTTCATTGTCTTCAACAGTTCACAAGCTTTTAAAATAAAAATGTTCTTATAGTTTATTATATTTTAACGATCATCAATTTTATTAAAAGAATCCAGCAATGTACAAAATCATTTAACACATACATCTACTTTAATTGCCGCCCTAGACCGGATGATAGTAAAATGTGAAAAAGAATTTTAATGCAATTATATCAATTTAAATGTATCTTTAAATCCATTGTTCTTAGTTTGTGTATTTTCAATAAATTCGTATGATCAAATATACTTTACAATTGACGGCATTTTTTCTTTCTTTTTTTTTTTTTTTTTTTTGTTAGCCCCGATATAATATTTGTTTCAGGACACAATTAAAGTGCCGTACAGAAAAAATAACGTTACATTACACAAGCCAACCGTAAAACGAAGTAGGTATATCATTGTACGGTTAAATACTGATAATACTGCACTTTTTTAAACCTCTAAGCATCGCATATTTTCAATTTTTACACGGCCGTATAGAAAAAAAAAAGTACTTTTAACTGCAATTTGTTTGAAAATTGCATCTCAATTTGTTTTTCAGATATTAATTTTTTGGTAGTTTTTAACACTATTTCTTTAATGTTGGCAACTGAAGTATTCCATTTCTGTAGAAAGTATAGATTTCTCAATTAATAAGCAGGGGTCTTACAAGGAGAGGGCCAGCCTTGTTAATCACAGATTTTGATTATTTTAATATATGTTGTAGGGTAGAGACCCCTTAGTGTCAGGATCAACGGATTTTATCCAACGTTCCTTAGTTCTTCAGAAACCGGGGGAGGAGGGTCTAATAATAGTACACAACTTAAATACTTACTTTGCAACCGCAATGATAGGTTGGTCGTAGCTCAGTTGGTATGGCGTTTGCTGGCTGATCCGCGGGTACGGGTTCGATACCTGAATGCGCTGCATTTGTTTTTCTCATTTTTTGTTTTATAAATATACTTGTAAGTATAATTAATAATCTCATTGTAAATTAAAATTTATAATATTGTATATCAATTATAATTTTAACCTATTTAATTTTTTACTTTTAACTAAATAGTTGTATAAAGCATCACAAAACTGTTAATTTTTTAAAAATCACTTTTAAAATGTATTTCATATATTCTTTATCGATGCAATGATATTGATCAATTGTGTCAATTCGTGATTTTAAAGAAACATCATTTACGCATTGCTTTAAAAAGGAAGTCAATGCGACAATACTATTATTCTGTTTTTAAAGTAACACGCATAATTATATTAAAAATTAGCACCAGAATTAAATTACAACCGATTTTTTGCATATTAAAGATTTTTAAATTTGTAATACGTGTGCTTGCGATTTTAATTATAATTGCTTTCACCTTTACCTTCTTTCTGCTTTTATTTTTATTTTATTTGAATATTCTTTTATTTTATCATAACTAGATGGCACAACAACAGATTTTGTCACGATTTTGGAATTTTTATCATTCAATAATAGATCCAATTTCTTCTCAAACCTCTTTAAAGGGCGAGAAATAATAGCTTAAAAATAAAAAAATGATAAATTTAAGTTTGTTAACATTATAATTAATGTATGATATTAAAATTTGTAATTGAAATTATTAAATTATAATTACAAGTATTATAAAACAAAAAATGAGAAAAACAAATGCAGCGCCTTCGGTACCGAACCCGGGCTCGCAGATCAGCCAGCGAATGCCGTACCAACTGAACTACGACTAACTTATCATTGGGGTTGCAATGTAAGTATTTAAGTTGTGTACTATTATTAGACTTCTCCCCCGGTTTCTCAAGAACTAAGGAGCGTTGGATAAAATCCGTTGAACACTAAGGGGTCTCTACCCTACAACATATATTAAAATAATCAAAATCTGTGATTAACAAGGTTGGCCCTCTCCTTGTTAGTACATATACTTAGCCGTGCAAGACTTGTTGAGCTCAAGTCATTGGGTAGGCCTCCTTGCCTGGTCGGAACTTGAACTTGTTTGCTTAGAGATCATATTTTCCCCATATTAAGCAGCGAAGTTTTGTTACAGTGTTCTGTATGTGTTTGAAAGTGTTTTATAATCTATTCTAAGCATGATTTGTCCTTCTTCTTGTTAATGATGTAGTAGTATAAGTATTTTTAATTTTGTTTAATAATAGTGGAGGCGACTTGTGGAGAAAGAGAAGGAAAATGCTGAATCCAGTGTTTCACACTCAAAATTTGAAAGATCATGTTGAGAGGATAAACAAGAATGCCACTCTTTTGGTAGAAAGTATTTCAAAGCACAACAACGAGGCTTCAGCCAACATTATTAAATTCCTAAAAGTTTGCGCTTTCAGAAATGTTTATGGTGAGTGTTGTATTATTCAAAATACTAATTTTACTATTACTATCCCACTAACTAGGGAAGGTCCCCAACTGCAGATCGGGATTTTGTCGAGAATGGTGTCGTGGGAAAGTTCTTACCGTGATGATCAAAGAGATGTATACAATTTTCCGTCTGCATGCAAGTGGTGATGCGTGTTAAAGGACGATGTATTACTGTCATTTATTGATTTCTCCAGGTCACTAGCTATGCAGGAAAGACACTCTGTGTGGTAAAAAAAGGAGAGTTGACGGATTACAGAGAAGACTGTATATGCTTGGTGGGGAAAGTAACTTCATGGAAGGTTGTGCATTTCTGAATAGAAATGGCTGAAGTACGAGTGTTTCCAACACCAGGTACACACAATGAAAGGGGGAGGTTTCGCAGTTGTCACATGTGTTATTAGTTAAGTTAAAGCATGCCTGTTTAACTGTCCGTATCTCTAATTAACCCTTTATCTACTGACGGTACTTATAAGTACCATTAAAATAACTTGTTATAAAATTCATTTAATACATCGATTAGTTGTAATACAGTTTAGAATAAGTTATAGATACATTACTTTATCTTGATCCAAAAGCATTATTGATTACACGAAACAAAAATATTATTAGAATGATGATTTCTTTTGCCTTTGCATCTTTTCAGCTTTCTTGGCGTTGGAAGGGGGGGGGGGGATTTTTCAATTCGGAAATATTTCTATATTGCTATTGTAAGAACATTATATTTGTACATTTCCTAATTCTACAAAATACTATGAAAAATTTTAAAATAAAAGATTTGAGTGGGGTTATAAATATTGCACAAAATCCCTATAAATTCAAATTTAATCAAACCTTCTAAATCATCCAATCCTTCTAAAATCCTTCTAAAATTTATTAAATGATTATGTAAATCTTCTAATGTAGTTTCAAAAATTCACGAAAAATGCTTTAGAAGATAAAATTTTCATGAATTCATAATTCAGAGCATAAAGGGTTAAAGCCTTTTGAAAGGCATACCGACACATGTCATCGAAGGTGGGCGAGGAGTTAGTTCCTGATGTTCTTTAAAGCATACTCCAAGTCAATGCAGTCCAATTAGTTATATATGATTGTGAAAATGTGGTCACAATCTTCTGTTTCTTACTGGAGGGAACATGGAACCTTCACCAACTTCACACTGGCAACAACAGATTACATAACTGTACTGTAAGCTGTCTTTTCTACCACACAAAGTGTCTTTCCTGCATAGCTAGCGACCTGGAGAAATCAATAAATGACAGAAATATATCGGCCTATGACTCTTCACCTACTTGACATACAGATTTAAATTTCTCGAAAATTTTAAGAAAGAATTAGCTCTAGCTGTCTCCTCAACAGTTATAGTTTTAGGTAACTTCATCACAATATCATTAATATTCACGTCACTCATGTCAATAGTATCAGGAAATAAAAATGTCGTTTGATTGTGCTTTTTTTCTAAAAAAATTTATTTACACAAACGTTTTACTACTAGTACATATAGTACAAGTATAGTACTAGTACATATAGTACTAGCATTTTTAGGTTTCCCATATAGAGAAACCTAAAAATACCATTTCTTTCTTAACTGTCATTGGGCTTGTTTTCAAAGAAACTTATTTTTCACCTCTTTTTGCTACTATATTAACCCTCTCGCTGCGCAACCCGAGATTTCATCGGGCAACGTAAAAGTAGCAAAATTTGCGCAACCCGAGATTTTCTCGGGCATGCATTTTTTCGTCTAATTAACCCTCTTTGATTATTCCCACCAGTTATTTTTTTTTATTGTAAATTTGGCCTTATTTAATCGGAGCATTTTCCCGATTAAATTAGAGAAAAATTTTTGTTTTGAAAAACCGGTGACAAAAGAATAAAAATTCTTAAATGCTCGTCGCGAAGGGGTGAAATACGCAATTTTAGAAGCTACTTTGATAAAACAATTACGCAGCAAGAGGCTTAAGTGGTGTGCACTGTCATTAACACTGTTTCATCGCAGTTATATATTATATTTGGTATAATTTTATAGTGATCCATAACTGAGTGAAGGTTTTAAAAGAATGTATCAAGATTAGCTTTGTTGCAATTTGTACTTCTTGATAAACTAGTGACTTCAGGTTTCCTACGGGAATGTGTTGGATTTCGTTGCAAAAATTTTAGAACAAATCAATTCAACTTGCTTGTTTGTTTGCTAAACATATAGGCGTAATTGGAGAGTTCAAAGCAATTGAATACTCATATGCCAATTTCCTTGTTTGCACAGCCATAGTTAATATTAGATGCTTTAGGCAAATATGAAACTAACTCTTTTTCTTGAGCGTTACTTAAATCTTTTCTGCTACCAAAAAATTGGGCATAGTGAAATTCATTTGATTGTGAAATCTTAAATTTTAGAACGAATTACGGCAGCTATCATTTCTTCTTCAGTAGTTCGATTTTTAGCCCCCGATATGCTATTTCTTTCGCCCAGCTATTAAAGTGTCGTCTCTAAACAAAAACGTTAAGTTACAGAAGGCAGACGTAAAACGAAGCAGATGTATCATTGAACGGTTAAATACTCTACTGAAATTTTTTTAACTTCTAAGATTCGCACATTTTTTATTTTCATGTATTAAGAAGAAAAAAAGTACTTTTTAATGCAATTTCTTTGAACACTGCATCTCAATTTATTTTTGAGATATTAATTTTTTTGTAGTTTTAAGCGCCATTTGTTTGATTTTGGCAATGCAAGTACTCCATTTCTGTAGAAAGTAAAAGAAAAATAGTTGGAAAATAGTAATTATATCTTTTGTTGCCATTTTCCCATAACAACTGAAAAAAATGTAGTTAAAATACGTGCTATTTTGAAAAAATATAAATGAATGATTTCTGATAAAACATGGAGCTATTATAAACTATATTTAATTTTAAGAATCTGTATTAATATTACAAATACATGAAGGCATACAAATCATTAGATAGCCGATTTTTGTTTTGTCGAGTTTCTTGAATGATGATATCTCTTTTTTCGGATCTGTGTATTATTTAGCGATAGTGACGTCCTATGCATACTTTACTGTAGATGTTGTTTAAGACTGGATCGTAAATGAGGAATTCTTCCTCCGGATGCGAACGAGGTCATTTTATATAAAATAAAAGCGTGTGTTTTAAGTCTTAAAACTGAAATATGTTTTGTACTAAATATATTTATATACATATTTTTTTCCATCGGTGGCGACACTAAATTCTGAAAAAGCAGAATTCCTGTTTTCTAATATTTATTATGTCCTGCTTTATGCAAATTCTCAAATTCAAATTTTTCTTCCAAAAAGTTTTCGTTTAACTTATTTTTCACATCGTTTTGCTACTATATTAGGTAGCGTGCACTGTCATTAACACTGTTTCACCGCAGTTATATATTCTATTTGGTATAATTTTATAGTGATCCATAACTGAGTGAAGGTTTTATTAAAATATATCAACATATACGCTTTGTTGCAACTTGTACTTCTTGATAAACTAGTGGCTTCAGGTTTCCTATGGGAAAGGGTTGAATTTCGTTGCATAAAGTTTTAGAACAAACCAATTCAGCTTGCTTTTTTGTTTGCCAACATATATATTTAGCATATTTGGAGAGTTCAAAGCAATTGAATACTGATATGGCAAGTTTCTTGTTTGCACAGTCATAGATAATATTAGATGTTTCAAGCAAATATGAAGCTAACTCTTTTTCTTGGGCTTCACTAAAAACTTTTCTATTACCAATGAATTGGGCATAGTGAAATTCATTTGATTGTGCATTCTTAAATTTTCGAACGAGTTACCAGCTATCATTTTTTCTTCAGTAGTTCGATTTTTCTCTCTTTTCTTTTTAGGTGCGTTCGGAATTATATAAATACGTAGCACCTATAGTCGTCGTTCGGTCCGTCTGTCTGTCTGTCCGTCCGTCCGCATATAACAGAGAAAAAACTACCTAACCGAATGGTCTGAAATTTTAAACAAAAAAAATTTTGTTTCAAAATTGTGTCGAGTCATTTCAAATTTTATGAAAATCGGATCTATAGTTTAATGAAAGGGCTAATCAAAATTTTTCCGCTACATTATGGCCAATGGGTTATGATGTTACAGCCTTTCGAACAGAATGAAATGGATATGCACATATGAAGTGCACTAAAATGTACATTCAGTACAATATGCGGTACAAAAAATATTTATAAAACTAGTTATAGTACGGACAAACCTCATTTACCACGTTTGACGTGCAATTTCCAACTTGTTATATTTACGAGGCATATAGACTTTTCAGTTATTTCTGGGGAAAAAGAAAATGCCTACATCGTAGGTATATTGTATTGCAATATTTGTATACTTTTGTTGTGCATAATTTCTTTCTACATAATATAAATTGTGAATAGTACGATTATACTCTTTGTGATCTATGTAAGTGTTATTTATCTTATTACACTTAATTTCAGAATTCCTAACTGACATAAGAACGATTACACTCTTGCTGTTCTATTTAAGTGATATTTGTTTTATTACACTTTATTTCAGAATTCCTTTTTGACCTCAGTACCATTACACTTTTTGTGTTCTATTTAAATGCTATTTACTTTATTACGCTTTATTTCAGAATTCCTAACTGACCTGAGTACGATTATACTCTTTGTGTTCTATTTAAGTGCTATTTATTTTATTACAGTTTATTTCAGAATTCCTAACTGACCTGAATACGATTACAGTCTTTGTGTTCTATTTAAGGGCTATTTCTTTTAATACACTTTATTTCAGAATTCCTAACTGGCCTGAGTACGATTAAGCTCTTTGTGTTCGATTTTAAGCAACTATTTCTTTTATTACACTTTATTTGAGAATTCCTAACCGACCTGAATACGATTACACTCTCTGTGTTCTATTTAAGTGCTATTTCTTTTATTACGCTTTATTTCAGAATTCCTAACTGACCTGAGTACGATTGTACTCTCTGTGTTCTATTTAAGTGCTATTTCTTTTATTACGCTTTATTTCAGAATTCCTAACTGACCTGAAGTTACCTGCCGATGAAAGCAATCCTGAGGTGGACGACTTAATAGACTGTGTAAACAAGTAAGTGTTTTCATCACAACTTATTTCCTAAATGTGGTCTTTTTTAATGTGCACAAATGTGAGAAATGTTTGTACGTCAGTATAAACTTATGTATGAACAATTAAAAAATAGCTAACCTAAAGTCTATGGAAAATCTATACAAAAGACAAGGTTTTTTTTTTTTGTTTTTTTTTGTTTTTTTTTACATCTGGCCTGATCTTTTTACTGAAACGATTTTGATAATTATTATTTTAAATGAAAGCACTTTATTTGTAGATGTGCCCGCACTCGCTATTTTTTAAAATAATCCCATTTTTATATTTTAACCCTTTATCTACTGACGGTACTTATAATTACCGTTAAAATAACTTGTTATAATATTCATTTAATACTCCGATTAGTTGTAATACAGTTTAGAATGAGTTATAGATGCATTATTTTATCTTGTACCAAAAGCATTATGGGTTACAGAAAAGAAAAATATTTTTAAAAGGATGATTTTTTTTGCCTTTGCATCTTTTCAGCTTTCTTGGAGTTGGGGGGGGGGGGGGCGGACTTTTCAATTCAGAAATATAGTTCTATATTTCTATTGTAAGAACATTATATTTGTACATTTCCTAATTCTACAAAATACTAAGAAAAATATTTAAAATAAAAGATTTGAGTGGGATTATAAATAGTGCACAAAATCCCTATAAATTCAAATTTAATGAATCCTTCTAAATCCTTAAATCCTTCTAAAATTCTTCTAAAATTTATTTAATGATTATGTAAATCTTCTAATGTAGTTTAAACAATTCCCGTAACATCCTTTAGAAGATAAAATTTTCATGAATTCATAATTCAGTACATAAAGGGTTAATTTTAATTTAAAAAGTCCTTTATGAAATTTCTCCACATTGGTGCCATTCGGGCTACTTCCATTGTTGAAGAGAGAAGGCTAACAATGGGAATTACCATAACATTACGGATACCATTTTCATACTAAAATTAAAAATAATTTAAAAAAAATGAACTTAAAATGACGTCACTATTTAAAATAACGCATTTTTACTCATAAAGCTGTTACATTAAAAAAATTTCCCTTTCCGCTGTTACTGAAAGTCAGAGGGCTTCAGTGAGTGAAAATGATGTCATAGTAAAAATGAAATAAGTATTTTCTTTGATAAAACTAAATATTTTGTTGCAAATGCGCCTAAAAATAAATTTCCGGATTTCGCCGTCACTCAGATTAGAACCTCAGGCAACAGCGCAAATTTTTACATCCAAAGTTGTAACTGGAAAACGTGACATCAAGCTTGGGAATATATTTATTAATAATCTATTGCACGTTAAAATATTTTTAAATAGTGAATATTCGTTGAAAGCTAAAATTATAATTGTGTCGTAGTTAGGGTTGCCAGAATTATCTTAGAAAAAAAAAAAGGAAGATTATGATTGACACTAGTTAGAATTTGTTTTATTGCGCTATCGTCCTTTTTATACCATACCAAACTATGTTGAACAGTACTGAACTATGTGACAGTAATGTTTTCGTTAACAAATTTGTTTTAAAACAGATTATTAATTAATCGATTTAATCATTGTCACGATTGAATTAAAACGCATTTTTCCTCATAAAGCTGTTACATTTCAATATATTCCTATTTTTTTTTTCATTCTACTGATACTGAGATCGAGACGCTCATCTCAGAGGGCGTAAGTGAAAATGACGTCATAGTAAAAATTAAATGAGTATTTTGTTTGATAGAACTAAATATTTTACTACGAATGCATCTAAAAGTAAAATTCGGGATTTGGCAGCAGGCAGATTAGAACCTCAAGTCAAGAGTGCGAATGTTTACAATGGAGTTAGGAATAAAGAGGTGGGGACATATAGTGTACTGTCTACGAGTTGCGAGTGAAGTAACTAAGGAGGTTGTCACAAGATGGCGGCTACTTTTTTTTAAATCCGATTGACAGTTTCTGAATACCACAGAGGCAAATTTCCCACCAGCAAAATTAAATAGAAAATTTTGTCTCATTTAAGCGTCTTATGCATGGAAATATTTTCTCACAAATATCCTAAAAACTTCTATTTCTTTTTACTGGTGTCAGTTTGTCTTTTAAAACAGTCAGTTTGTTTCACCGGTTGTCACAATATGGCGGAAACGCAAGGCCTGAATACTGAAAAAATAAACTTCTACAAGTAAAAATGAAAATATCTTTCAGCTATTATTTATGACTGAAATTTTGCATTACTAAGGCCAATAAATACGGAGAAAATTTCTATATAAATTTACTGGTCGAAGTTTCCACCAGATGTAATCCGCACTTGCGAAAGCGGTTACAGTTGAAGCTTCACAATTTTTTGGATACGTCAGTTTCTTTTTATTAAGAGTTCCATGATGTTTACATGCAAAATTTTAACTGGCAAACGTGACATCAAGGTAATTTAAGTATTGCGCGGCAGCGCAATACTTATTTATTTCCAGTGTCACTTCTCAATGTTAATTTAACATAGAAAGCCTATGAAGATGATAACTTTTTCATTTTTTCTTCCCACCTTTTTGTCCCTGATGCCACTCATTTTTTATTCTTTACTAATTCTAATAATATTATAAATTTAAAGTTTAAAAACGTTTGCCTGACGTCAGGGTCAAAACGAATGGCAAAATACCTTCGCATATGGGTGAATTATAACCCAGAGAGAAACAAGGGCCAATTGTTTTGTATATTATTCAAATATGTTTCTTATATGTGATATACCTTAGTTAGCAATTTTATTAGAACACCACGAGACCACCAAGTTAAAGTAGTAGTACTATTACATAGTATGTACTGCCATCAGGTGCAAACCTATAAAATACATTACATGCCCTTTTTTTTAAATAAACAAGAGAGTTATGAAGGCAATGGATATTTAAAAAGTATTAAAAATTATAAATCATTTAAAGTTCTAAATTTAACATAGTTTAGTTTAGTTGTCTCTATAGCGTTGAGGTTTTACAATTGTTCTTGAAGATTTCCGTAGAGGCACTTGAGGCAACACCGTTTGTAACTTAGCTGTTTTATTATCTATTGTATCTGAATCTGTAGTTGCTGGATAAAAATCTTCTACTGATCTCACAGATTGACTTAATTCGGCTTTATCAGGGCGGATGTAAAATCTGTTTCTTCTGTAAATATTACCATCTATCCCATTAATAATGTAGGATCGAGGTTGAGGACCAACCTGGATGACAGTTCCTTGCTTCTATGGTTCGTTAATCTTTTGGCGAAACCAAACTCTTGCCTTATCTTTTAAATTTGAGAGTTGTGCACTATTCTTGTTGGCATATTTATTTTGAATCATCTGTCGCTTCTCTAAAGACTCCTTCGCTTCAGCTAACGGAAAATTTGGCCTAAGTGTTTCTGGATGACATGGCAAAAGAGACCTCAGTCGTCTGCCCATTAATAGTTCAGCTGGAGAGGGGGGATCTTGAGATGGTTGAATACGATAGTCTAATAAGACCATATATAGATCTTTTCCATCCTGTAATGCCTTAATTAGGGATCTTTTTATTGTTTGCACGGCTCTTTCAACTTGACCGTTAGCTCTAGGAAAGTATGGTGATGTGAGATTATGTTCCACATTCCATTCTTTAAAAAAAATTTTCACTTCCTCTGAATTGAATGGTGGCCCCCCATCGCTGACCAACTCCTCTGGAATTCCATGTCTTGCAAAAATAGATTTGAAGGCAATTATGACATTTGGTGCAGTATTATTCTTAACTATTTGGACTTCAGCATATTTTGAGAAATAATCAATTAATAACAGATATTGCTGGCCTTTTAGATAAAAAAAATCACAACCAACCTTTTGCCAGGGCTTCTATGGAACATCTTGATCAAGCAAAACTTCCTTTTGATTGTTACGCTGATGTTGCTGGCAAGTTTTACATTTCTCAATAAAAGTTTCAATGTCACAGTTCATTGATGGCCAATAAAAATATTCTCTTGCTTTCGTTTTACAAGACATTATACCCCTATGTGTTAAATGCAACTTTTGTAATATTTCTGCTCTTGCGACCTTTGGCACAACAAGTCTTTTACCGCGACAAATTATACCTTCATCTGTACAGTACAATTCTTCTTTGCAATGCCAATAGGGCTTAGCGAAATTTCGTGTATTTTTTCTTTCTGGCCAACCATTTTGCATGTGGTATAAAACATCTTGCAATTCATTGTCATTGGTCGTAAATGTTGCATATTCTTTCCACTTGTTAGCTGATGCATGAGATAGCAGATTTATCTTAACACTTGTGTCTGATTCTTCCTCATCGGCAAAATATTCTTTGACTAACTGAGCACGAGAAAGTGTATCGGCTATCAGAAGAAGTTTTCCGGGGACATATTCAAGCTTGTAATCATACCTATTAAGCCTGAGAAGCATACGTTGAAGTCTCGGTGATATGGCATCATACTGCTTTTTGCTTAATCCCAACAATGGCTTGTGGTCTGTCTGCACTGCAACTGGTCTTCCATATGTATAATAATTGAAATGTTCAAGGCCAAAAACTACAGCCAGTAACTGTTTTTCGATTTGAGCATACCGTTGTTGTTTTTCAGTTAATGATGCAGAACCATATGCAACTGGTTTATTATCTTGCAGTAAAACAGCTCCCAAGCCATAACGGCTGGCATCCACTGAAACGGTTACAGCTTTGTCTTTATCAAAATACTGCAAACATGCAGCTTGTACTAAAGTACCTTTTATTAGTTCAAAGTCCCGTTGAACATTTTCATCCCACAACCACTGTGTATCCTGTTTCAAAAGCTGTCTCAATGAATGTGTTAGATTTGAGAGATGAGGCGTAAACTTAGCTAAGCATGTTATCATCCCAAGAAACCTTTGAAAGTCCTCTCGATTCTTTGGCGCAGGAAATTCAGTTATAGCCATTATCTTTTTAGGATCTGGTTCTATTCCTTTGTCAGATAATATGTGGCCTAAGTAATTCACAGAAGATTTTGACAACTGGGTCTTGGCAAGGTTAAATTTAAGATTTGCTTCTCTAGCACGTGTTAAAACTTTATGTAGTAACTGGCAGTGATTTTCAATAGAGAATGTTCCAAGGGCTAGATCATCAAAGTAAGGGTTTACTTCAGGCATATCTTCAAACGTGTTCTCCATAGCCATCTGAAACTCTTCTGCAGCATTATTAAGCCCAAAAGGCAGAACTAAATATCTGAACCGTCCCCAAGGTGTTGTAAATGTAGTTAAATATGAAGATTCTCTATCTAATGGCAATTGCCAAAAACCATTTTTTGCATCTAGGATAGTAAATATTTTACATCCTTGAAGTCGTGCAATAACACTATCAGCTGTTGGTATAGGGTAGTGAGGTCGACGAATTACTTCATTTAGAGGCCTTGGATCTAAACAGATGCACAATTTTTTAGGCGAGTTAATGACAACCATATTATTTACCCATTCTGTTGGTTCATCCACTTTTGCAATTATTCCAGATTCTACCATATTCTGCAACTCATTCTTTACTTTGTCATGTAGAGCTAGTGGTATCTTACGTGGGGCCGCTATGTGAGGAATATAGTGGTCTTTTAATTTTATTTTTACAACACGGTTCAAGCGACCAATTCCTGTAAATACATCAGAAAACTGCTGGACAATATCTTCTGGTGCTTGATGAAAAAAATTATACATGGGCTTTATAACATTATTAAGTCTTTGGATAAGTTCTAATTTCTCACAGGCTTCGAGCCCTAATATTGGACTAGCATTTAAAGAGGTTACTAAAAATTTACATTTCATATCTTTCTTTAAGGTTTTGCAATTAAGAAAACACTCACCTAGAATTGGTACAACGTTGTCACAGTAATCCAGTATAGGTTGTTTGCATTTTCTTACCATTGGCTTTTCACTCCATTTTAATATTTGACTCTTTGGAATAACATTGACTTGAGAACCTGTATCTAGCTTAAATATAACATCATTTCCATTTACTTTTAATTTTTGTAGCCATACAGAAGTTGATTTTTTACTCTCAAGTTGATTTATATATTTCAGTTCACCCAAATAAACAAACTCTGTATCACTGTCATTATTCCGTTCCACTGCATTTAGTCGACGCACCTGTTGACTGTTGTTTATTTTATTCCGACATACTTTCGACCAATGGTTTTTCCTTCACAGTTTCTGCATTTTGTACCGAAGGCTGGACATTTCTTTGGTTCGTGAGATCTGCCACAGTATTTACAAAATATTTCTCTTTTATGATATCGTGCACGGCCATCCTTCCACTTCACTGCATCGACATTCAATCTGCTGATTTTATCGCACATTTCCGCGGCCTGCACTTTACTATGCTCGGCCGTTTTACATTCAGCAACAATTTCTTGCAACGTCTTCTTCTTTCTACTAGTTTCGCGAATTAATCGCTCTTGTAGCGATTTATCAGCCAACCCTTGAATGATTTTATCACGAAGCATCCGATCCGCAAGGTTGCCGTAATTGCATTCAATAACGGCTCTACGTAAACGTGAATAATAGTCCGCAAATTTTTCTCCACTTTCTTGCTTGATTTCTAAAAATTTAAATGAAGCATATATCTAATTCACATAGTCCTGAAAATATTTATCAAATTCGTCCAAAATTTGCTTCAATGTTATTTCACTGGCTCCTCCTTCTGGCTTCAGATCAAATGCACGAAATTGCTTTTTTAACTCATCACCGCCAACATGCCGGAAGAGCGCTGTTTTTGTTTTTTCGGATTCACCTGCATATTTCAAAGCTTCTATGTAATCTTCAAAATCTTGCCTCCAATACCGCCATGACTCGGATGGATTTGATCGCGGTTCAAATGCTGCAATATTAGGTAAACTTCCTGCCATATTGCTTCAATTTCTTTTGTAATATTTAACAAAAATACATGGATCACTATACTTCTGACACCACGATATATCTTAGTTAGCAATTTTATTAGAACACCACGAGACCACCAAGTTAAAGTAGTAGTACTATTACATAGTATGTACTGCCATCAGGTGCAAACCTATAAAATACATTACAAATAATTCCAAATTTCACTTTTTTCATTGAGAATCAACGGACATTTTTAATAGAAAATTAACATTTTCTCTTCATTGTTGCAAAAATTTCAAAAGCCGTAATAATAATTTATTTGGTTTTAGTAGAAAGATTCCCACGTGAAAAATTTTAATTGAAATAGTTTTTTTTTCTTTTAAGAATTAAAAAATATGGCATCATAGTGGAAATAAAAAGAACATTTTCAAACATTTCTAAATATTACAAAGAGTATTAATATTATTAAATACAGAAAGCAAGTGAAAATGACGTCAGATGTTAAACAAAAAATTGAAATATATCTTACTCATACTGATTTTAGAACACGAATTTTAATTATCGTTAAAATTAATAAGAATAGTGAAGGAGCTCATGACTAAAAAAAACAGCATTGTCTTAAATATACTTATTTATTTCCAGTGTCACTTCTCAATGTTAATTTAACATAGAAAAGCCTATGGAGATCATAACTTTTTGATTTTTTCTTCCCACCTTTTTGTCCCTGATGCCACTCATTTTTTATTCTTTTTTAATTTTAATAATCTTATAAATTTAAAGTCTAAAAATATTTGCCTGATATCAGACAGAAAATGGATGACAAAATGCCTTTGCATATGGGTGGATTATAACTCAGAAAGTACTACAGGCTATGTTTTATTTAAATTATTCAAATATTTTTCTTCATAATTACAAATTTCGCTATTTTCATTGAGAATCAATGGACATTTTCCCATAAAATTTAACATTATTTCTTATTCTTGCAAAAAATTCAAATGCCGTGATAAATTTTTGTCTCCAGCAATTAATTTTTAGTTGAAATATTTCCATGTGAAAAACGGAATTAAAATAATTTTTTTTAAGAATTAAAAATAAGATGAATATGGCGTCATAGTGAAAATAAAAGTAATACAAGAAACATTAATATGAGTAAATATAGAAAGTAAGTGAATATGACGTCAAAAAAATTAAATAAATCTTACCGATATTGACTTTTAAACGTGGCTATAAGTTACGTACAGACGAGCGCGTAGTTCGACTAAAAAGACGTTAATTATGTGATTTATTTATGTTTTCTTTTATTTATTTATAGATGAAGTTTTAATTTCGTTAAGTAATATTAGCTCGAAACCAATTCTGGACTGTTTCTATTGTTTTAAGACGGCGTATTAATTGAATTTTTCAGACGTTTAGAAGTTAATCAATTTTCAAATAAATGAAATTTATTTTGCCGGTTTCATCGTCAATATTTACGTCAGTGTTACACACGGACATTTTCGCTGTGTAATATATGTATTGTTCATAGGCAATTTCTTTTTTGTATCAACAAGAAATAAAAAATAATGGATCCCATCAGTGTGACGTCACATGCAACTCAATTCCGCGTATGAACCGCAAATTGGATCCAAACAAACCCAGAAAGTTAAGAGTGTATAAGAAATGCACTATGCGTCAAAAAGGCTTGCAATATGAAGCCAAATATCGCCGAAATCATTCGGCCCAAATAAGACGAGCACGGGGAACCAGGATTGAATTATTTGGAATGGGAGAGATTTTTAAATGTACCCTCAATTGTTTGGACCGAATTGTGACAGGTTTTAATTGATTTCAAGGTTACATTTTTAGCTTCATGCGGAACAATCACGTTTCCTCACTATTTGTCTCTGAAATCTGTGGTTTATTTGGATCCAATTTATTGTTGGTACGCGGAATTGAGTGGCCTTTGACGTCACCACTGATGGGGTCCATTATTTGTAAATTTTAACAAGATGGGGACTTTTAACATTATGTCTATGGCATTTTTTATCTAAAATTTTCCCTCTAGGTCTTTTTTTTTTTTTTTTTTTGTCATTTTTTTGCCTGGCACAGAAATTACAGGTGTTGCAGCAAAATAAATACCAGAACTTTAACTTAGGTAACAATTTCCTTTTGAGTTTACATCGTTCCCTGTGAGCAAAAAGGGTAAATATTTTAAGTAAATAAAGGGTAAAAGTGCAAAAGGCAAAAAGGGTAAATACTTAGAATATAACACACATATCTGTGTATTTTGTATATTACACAAAAATATGTGTATTTTATACATTACACAAAGATATGTGTATTTTGCATATTACACAAAAACATGTGTAAAAACAGAATATTACACAGATATGTGTGTAAGAATATTACACAGAAATATGTGTATTCTTGTACAATTTACACATTAAAGTATGTATTTCAAGACTTATCACCTAATTTTTACACATTTGGACTTTTCATCAAATTACACATTAAAATGTGTATTTTAAAATTTACACATTAGGCGTGTATTTTGACAATTTACACACCAATTTACACATATAGACAAATCGTTTTTGTATCATCGATATACCTGTTTTTGTGTGTAAATTTACACTTTTTTTAGAGTGTGCATTTGTGTAAGCATAGCACTCATATTCGTGAAGATGTTAACGTTTTCGTGAAAAATTCAAAAGTTTTTTCTTTATAGCATACAGAGTTTCAACCAAATTTAACACAACTTTCCAAAAACCTGACAAAGAACAGTAGCAACAGTATACTGCAATTAAAACATGAATATATTGAATATTTGATGAGATATGGGCACTTGTATCACATAATTTTTAACTGCGCATGCGTGTAAGATTTCAAACTTTTTATTTCATAATTTGGTAGCCAGCTATTTTGCGTAACATCTGTAAAAATTCCAGTCAAATATTGTGAAAACTCAGAAAGATATAGTGAGCTGATTGAAAAGTTGTGGAAAAATCCTTATAATAAAGCTATTTTTAGAAAGTAACTCACTATATCTCCCCTATCTTTATGAAAGTTCTCGATATTTCACTGGACATTTTAGATAAGTTGCCCTAAATAGCTGACTACCAAATTATGAAATAAAAATTTTGAAATCTTCCACGCATGCGCAGTTAAAAATTATTTTATACAAGTGCCCATATCTCATCAAATAATCAATATATTCATGTTTTAATTGCAGTATACTGTTGCTACTGTTCTTGGTCAGGTTTTTGGAAAGTTGTGTTAAATTTGGTTGAAAAATCTGTATGCTATAAACAAAAAACTTTTGAATTTTTCACAAAAACGTTAACATCTTCACGAATATGAGTGCTATGCTTACACAAATGCATACAAACGTTGAACAGGGCCCAAATAGTTATTTACCACACTGACAAACCATTTCCAGCCTTTTCTGTTACATAGGTGATCGCAAATATTATTTTATTATTAAATTTATTATTAGCCCCCTAATTGCACTCCCCGATAAATCTTCACCGAGAAATATAAAATCGAACATGTTCTTTACATCCTAGAAGTTCAAGAACAATTCGCCAATAATGTTGGTAGATATTCGGCAAACCGTGTACAATCGAAACCATCCAGTCCCTGTACCTTAACTTTTGGAGGCCAGTGTATTTTTGTATACAAACAGAAGTAAATTGTATATAAAAATATATATAATTTTCTTTTCATAGTTTTTTATATCATTTGGCAAAAAATCTCAATTCTGAAGCCCAAATTAGGACAAACTTTAAAAAAGTACGCCAAGGCCCCTATACGGGAAAAGTACCGGGCTTTATATAGTCGAATACAAAAGTTAAGTTCTCGGTAATTTTCCACTAAAGGAGCCTTGGTGAAGAAGAAAATTTGGCAACATATTTTCTGGGAGCCTATTCACTGTTTCATTTTACAAACGCATTTTTTTTTATACTTATACAATTTATTTAACATAAAGAAGCTATTTTTCTAATTTTATACAGAAACAGAAGTAATTTGTACATAAAAAACAATAATATACATATAAAAATCTCACTTTCTGATGCCCGAATTACACAAAGCTTTTTTTTAAAAATGCCAAGGTCCTATAGTGGAAAAGTACCAAATTGTCTATTATTTTGCACTATCTGCGCTATAATTTGTACTATATGCAAGGGGGAGGACGAAAAGTTTAAATATTAAATACTAAAATTTCTATAAAGCACTATAAGACTAAAAAATTAACAATAAAATAAATGTAAAATAAGACTAAACTAGTCGTTGGGGGCCACCGTAATACTTACCCATCATGTATATACATACAGATGGGTGACAAAATAATACGAACACCCATGAAAAAGGCATGAACTATTTCAAAGAAGCAGAACGCATATGTCAATTTGCATTCAATTCTTCCACTTAGTGGTTATGAAAGGAAAGGTATTGGAAGTTCAACATCAGTCATAGTTGTTGCATGCGCTTACCATATGCTCTGGAAAATTCAATAATCACTGACCTGTCAGAGTTAAAAAAAGGAATGATTATTTGAATGCGATGCGCCGGTTGCTCCGTGACAAAAACAGCCAATTATTTGGGGCGTGCAAGGAGTACTGTGTCAGTTGTTGTGACAGTGTACACCAAGTGCGGTAAAGTGTCATCTGCGAAGTATAACAGTGGACGGAAAAGAAAGTTTTCTGAGAGGGATAAAAGAGAG
This sequence comes from Maratus speciosus, assembly GCA_963932465.1. Lineage (NCBI taxonomy): Eukaryota > Metazoa > Arthropoda > Arachnida > Araneae > Salticidae > Maratus > Maratus speciosus. The sequence goes on along the minus strand of OZ010800.1, from coordinate 282,337,583 downwards.
TTGACCCGGATAGTGGTCCGAAAGCTCAGGCAATCTTTATCCCAGATAACGTCAGAGGTAAATAGTCATCTCCAGAATCCCATTTCAGCAAGAACTGTCCAAAGGGAACTTCATGCTTCGAACATTTATGGAAGAGCTGCAATTCGTAAAGCCATTGGTGACATGACGTCATACTTTTCAGCAACGCGAATGGTGTAAAATACGAAAATACTGGACTCCTCAACAGTGGCAACAAGTCATTTGGTCTAATGAATCAATCTTCACCATATTTCAGGCAACTGGACGCGTTTACGTGTGGAGAAAGCACGCAGAAGCATTTTCTCCTGACTGCCTTTTGCCGACTGTGAAGCATCGAGGTGGCTGCCTTATGGTATGGTATGCGATATCTTGGGGCGGCCTTGGGCTGCTTGTTACTCTGCATGGAAAGCTTACAGCTGCTCACTATGCCGGTATTCCGGGGAATCAGATGCATCCTTTTGTCCAGACTTTATTTCCAGGTGAATGTCTTTTTTATCAAGACGACAGTGCTCCTATCTACACTGCTAAAATCGTCCAAAAATGGTTTGAAGAGCAGGAGGAGGAAGTAGGACATCTTGTTTGGCCCCCTCAGCCTCCTTACTTGAACATTACATAACATTTTTTGAGATATTTGGAGTCATAACTCCGTGCTCAATTTTCTCCACCATCTACACTTTTGGAATTACAGACTGCTCTCAGTGGCGTAGCCAAAGGGGGGTCCAGGGGGTCCGGAACCCCCCCCCCCCCACGAAAGTAGACCTGGTTTACTGAATTATGGATACAAATACAACGGTAAAAACTGCTAAGACAGCATCACAAAGGATCTATAAAAATTCCGCTTTAGAGAGGTATTCGTCTTAGAAGGTATAATTCAAAGGTATGTCTTTCTTCGGGACTATGAACTTTACCGTTTTAGGCAGGTTTCCGTTATAAACACTTTCCGTTTACACAGTATCCGTTAAAACTGCTAAAACGTACTCATTTCCCAAACTTTTTTCTTTCACTTACCCCTTTTTTAGGTTTTTCATTTCGGAGTACCCCCATTTCTCAAAAACACGCCCCCCTTCCCACCTCCACTCAAGGAAATAACTCAAACATGCTTTTTTCATTAGTAATCTTCTTATCACAACCATATAATAAATAGATGCAAATTACATTGATATTCCTAACATTTTTCACATACCCCCAGCAGACCTGCCACGTACCCCCAGGTGTACGCTTCCCCAGGTTGGAAACCGCTGCTATAACACCACCTCTGAAGAGCATAAATCTATTACAGGAAAAACTGTGAAGATGACCTATCTCAAAGGAAAACAATTCAAGGTTCGACGAAAAGAACACTATATATTTGTGTTTGCTAACGTTCGAAACCTACCTGAAATGAAACTTGTTCCAATTGTGAATCCTTCTTGGCAGGTTTTCTGAAAACACGGAATCCTCTCATAAACAAAAACATTTTAATGTCCCGAGACGGAAGGATAACTATGCAAGTATACCTGCTATTCCGTTTACACAAATTTACTGTAACTAGATTAAACGTAAAACTTCTTTATCTTGGACTTCGGTGGGGTTCTGTTGTCGCCACTTATGGGAAAGAACGAGTTTATACGAACGCAATAACGGTACATTGGTTGAGTTCCGTGACCCTTATCTTTATTCACTTTATAACGGACAATATTAACAATTACTTTAAATCTGCTGCCTGCAATTAATAAAAGTAACTTTATTTTTGGACTGGTTATTTGTTACCACTTTCAAAATACACTGCGAGAAAAATTAAAGGAATAACCATAAAAAGGTGCTTTATGTTAATTCTATTAAGATAATTTCCAGAAAGGTAACTCAATGTCAACGTTATCACGTAGTCCAATGGGATTAACATTCGCTACAGAAATACATTCAAATTTTTCAGCCTCAGCCCGTTCTTTCGGTTCACGTATGAAAAGGAGCGCACGTGGGTAATTTGAAGTCTAATTTTAAGGATTGTACGTGTAATTAGGTAAAACTTTCACTTCTAGTAGGTGGAATATGTTGTCGAGAAGACATTTGACCGATTTTAAGAAATTGCGTGCGATAGGGAGAATGGAAGCAGTACAGATACTCTTAGACGTCTGTAAAGACTTAAAAATAGGCAAAAGTGCCATGTCAAGATTCCAAAAACGGTTTAAAGACACTGGTATAATGTCCACAGGCAACCAGGCCAAGGTAGAAAACGCACCACAATAGGCTCTCAGGACTGTAATTTGCCAACGATTGCTAAAAGAAATAGGCAATTGGCGCCAGTTCAGATTGCAGGGAGTTTGCTGCAGCAACAAGAACTCGACTATCCTGGTTTACTGTGAGTGACAGTCTGCATGCAAGGAAACCCATGATTAGTGTTCTACTAACTCCGGTAGCAAAATGCGCTCGTTTAAAGTGGTGCAAAGATCATCGTCATTGGAGTACCACGGACTGGAGCCGAGTTCTCTTTACCGATGAATCCCGGTTTTGTTGAGAGAGTTACTACAGACGTGTTACCATATGGAGGGAGAAAGTCACACGCAATAAGGCTGCAAACATCCGTGAAAGGCATCGATACAAAGGTCGAGGAATCATGGTATGGACGGACATCATTTTGAATGGCCGCAGTGACCGACACATTTTTACCAGTGCAACTGTGAATGCTGAAAGATACAGAGATGAGGTTATTTATCCTCAATCAATTTGTTTAAGGGTGCAATCGGAAGATTCGGAATTTTATAATTATTAATGGTCTAGAAAGGCGCTATCCCCTTCCACGGAATTCCTAAGTGTCTCTTCCAGAGCTGCATAAATCCGACCTGTCCGAAGCTTACTGCTGAACTTGGAGAATGTTCTAAAACTGTTTCGAACCGTCTAAAATAAATTGACTGATAAGTACAAAAACAGAAACCACCATGAACCATTTTTTACACATTCTAATACTTCCAAAAAAGTGCTAATCCATCACAAATAAACTTATTACAAAAATTTAACTTCCTTAAAGACGACCAGATATCGGAAGCAACTATTAGACCGAATATGGTATCAAAAGTGGCGAGACATGAAACATGGAAACCCAAAAGAATTATCGCTGAATAAGACAATTGTAACAAAACTGCTTTTTCCAGCATGAACTATATTTGATGTGTGTGCTTCTTACATTACTAGTTTCTGTAGCTGAAAATGCAAGATCTTTTTCTTAAAGTTAAAACCTTCCCGCATATCATTTTTAATTTGCCGAAAATTTGCAACAGTCTTGCTCTGAAAACCTGCAAAGTTGCAGTAAGCTCAGCATGACAAGATTGAAAGTTCATAACAAGACTGCAGCAGCAAGATAACGCAAACGCCGAAGTCACCACACTTTGAACTTGCAGCTAACTTGTCGTGCAAGTTAAATTCATATTATATCAAATTTATTGCAAACTAACGGCAAACAAGCAATCAAAAATACTGTAAACTTACTGCAAAGAAGTAATCTTTCCATGTCACACTATAAGTTTAACCCCTTCGAAGGGGTCCATAGACCTGATCAAGTCTATTGATGCGAAAGCGCCGTCAGAAGGTGCATGCATCGGTTTTATCACTATAAACAAGTTTAGGTAATATTTGTACTTTTCATTTCGACCTTTTTTTTGGTATTTAAAAAGTATAGCGTTTAGAAAAAGCGGTGCCTACCGAATAAAATTTCTACAATTTCTGCGTATGTGCTGATTGTCTATTCTCTCAACAGAGGGATTTTTTGCTTTCGTCACTTTCGTGAATTAAAGACATTCTTGCATCAGTTTCACAACAAACTACTCATGCAAGTGGGTGATGGTACACCTTGCGGGAAATTTGCTGCGAATTTCTCAATTCAAATTTGTCACAGCAAGATAATGTCAGAAAAAATCAAACTTGCTGCTAATGTTCCTGCTATCTGGGTTATCTCAAAAATCCCATGGGGAGTGCGACGGATCACATGAACGGCTCATGCTATTGACACTTATGTGAAATCATTATCCAATATCTATTACAGCACAAGTTCTTAATTCAATGGCAAGAAATTAAACATGGAAATTGCAGTTTTAAACTTAACCACTTGATCTTAACTTTATTATAGGCAAATGCTATGTAATATGAAACTTGATTTAACACATTCGCTGCCAAAACTATAAAGTAAGATTTTTCAAATTTTTTGTTAAAAGTCGTTTGCTACCACAAATTCAGAAAGATAAATTTCGCTGTACTAATACAGCGAAATTTCCGCCAATAAATGAGGCAATTGTTTTAATTCTAAAATAGTGGTGACAAAGTAATTAATAAATTAAAGCCACGAGTATACTCGTACATGACAGCGAATGGGTTAATTAAATTTAACTCTTCAGTATGCGCTCAGCTTTTTACATCATAGTGAATCTTTTTCATTGGTAAATATTAATGTAACTTCAATGTATTATTAGTTGCAGTTATAGAGATCGGCCTTACATTTTTTTCCATGCTTTTTTTTTAAATTAAGAAATTAAATAAGGATATACCTAAATTCTTAAAGTTACTCGAAATACTTCTATTATACATACACAGTCAAGACAAGATTGCAAGGGACTGGTAAAAAGCTCTATTTTAAACAGGCTTCCATAGAACGAAGTGTAATTAATTATGCTTCTAAGAAACACTACCTCAATAAGATCTATTGTTCGTTTCGCAGGGATTCTGAAACTCTTCTGTTTGAGACAGGATTCCGTTATAGAAATATTCCGTTTTCACAGGTTTCACTAAAGAACGATGAAAATCCCCTTTCAGACAGGTTTTCAACAAATTTAATTGTATCGCAATTCATATTAAGACCATGTAACGCTTCCGTTAAAGAAACGATTCTGTTATAGACAATTACTATTTTGACAAGCTTTATTCTATTGATATGACATAAATAAGTATATTTATATAAATACACAAAACTTGTAAAAATGGAACCTGCCTATAACGGAATTCTGACTTAAACAGAAATGTTCCATAGTGCTACGGAAAAGAATACTATACAAATACACCTAATCAGGGCTTAATTTGCGCCGGAACCCACCGGAGCTCAGCTCCGGTACTTCTCTGTTTTTAGTAAATATTTAAGTATTAGCAAATAAAGCCTTTGTGCAACAATATTAAAAAGCAGAAAAACCAACGTTTAAAATGCACAAATAATATATGAAAAGCAGCAAACAGCTGTTTCGAATCTACTAGCGAGATTCTTCTTCAGTGCAAAAGGAACAGCGTGCTAGAAAAAGCTCGCTCAGCCTTGCTTTTTCTAGCACGCTGTTCCTTTTGCACTGAAGAAGAATCTCGCTAGTAGATTCGAAACAGCTGTTTGCTGCTTTTCATATATTATTTGTGCATTTTAAACGTTGGTTTTTCTGCTTTTTAATTTAAGTATTGTTCGGAATTCACCGGAGCTCATAAAAGCAGGGCTCCGGAGCACAGTGCAATAGCGATTCCGAAAACCGAAGCCTAAATTACCCTTTCTGCTCCCTGCCATCTCCAAGTTTCTGCATTCTTTTCGATCAAAACACTTAGATGTGACGTAATGTGTCGCACACGTAGGAGATGGAGATTAAACGGCGCGTAACATTTTCTGAAAATTTTTGTTGAATGTTTTTGCTAGTTGTTCATTCATTTTATATGTATATAGCTGCGAACAATTCCTTTTTTGTGTTAACACCATTTCCGAATCATAATCCTTACCTTATTTAATTGCAGAATTCTGCGATTAATTGCCACTAAAATGAGGCAAAGATTTCTATTCGAAAGGAGTGATAAACTAAAAAAGGGAATAATCACAGTTAATTATATGCAGCTAGATATATGTAAAATTTTTATTTTGCTAAAGAAAAAGAAGGTAATTTAAATTTTGCAAATAATGTATGAAATATAAATATGCAGATTGGAGGGATGGCGAAGGGGGGGGGGGGGGCTCTAAGGTTTTAGTACCGCAGAATATTAGGGCTCCGGTACTTCTTTTGTCAGAAATTAAGCCCTGCACCTAATAACACGAAAACCTGTGTAAAACGAATTTTTTTAGCAATATTTACGATTTCATCTTGACAGGTTTTACTATATATATAACCTGAAGGAAAATTTTTGGACCCCCACCGAAACGAAATCCAGGCTACGCCACTGACTGCTCTCCAGGAAAAATGGCTTCATATTTCTTTAAATATTGTTCATAACCTCTATGAACCCATCCCACATCACATACAATCTGTAATTAAGTCAAAGGGTGGTCCAACCTCCTATTAATAAAGCTTTTCTCTTATTTCATAGGTGTTCGTATTATTTTGTCACCCATCTGTAATATAAAATATGAAAATAAAACATGTGGTATATACTAAGCATTGTATCATATTACTTTTATCCATAATTTAATTTACTTGGACTCCCTTACATATAATTAATATAATCCCTTAAGCTAATATTACTTTTTGTTGCATTAAAATGTCTCAATTTGTTGATTTTCTGTAAGCAAATAAACACTATTCGTTTACAATGGAAGGCTATGGGAATTTGGCGAAATATTAGAGATACCACCAATTTGGCTTGACTATTGGCGACTAATTTTTGTCACCAAATTTAGCGATATATTGCCAAGTTGGTGACACACTTGGCGGCATTTGGCGACAGAACAGGGTACCCCCTATGGTAACCTCCCTTATAGGTATGGGGATGCATTAAATGCTTGACATTACGATAAGACATTATTTTCATTTAATCTTTAGTTTGGCGATAATTTTTGGTCGGCGGAATAATCGAGTAGTACCGAATTGCGTAAAAGAAACATTCTTGTAACTCGAAAAATTATAATCATATTAACTAACAGTTTACGGCGTCTGATTAAGCGTCTCATTTCCAGTTAAAATAAATCTTTGAATTGAAATTTGAATGAAATACAGGATCATGAAAAATCGAAGAGTGGAAAAGTAGGATTACAAATATTTCGGCAACTAATTATTCGATCGACTTCATTCGTTATGCAAAATTTATGTTTTTTTATTGTCTTTTATATTCACTCCTTCAAATAAACAATTTCGAACATTTTTGTGTACCTTTTATCAGGACGAATATTTCATGAATCCGAAAAAAATAGTTCCGGATAATCGAGGTTACTGATATTCAATAGGCTTCTTCCCATTATTACTTCCTATGTACACACACCGAATTTCAAGTCTCTATCTCAATTTGTCCGGGAGATAGAGCGTTTACAGACACACACACACATACACACCCAGACGGACGGCAAATTTTTTTCTTCTAAAAATATGTTTTTCGGAATCCCTAGTGTCTGAAACGTGTAAATCCGTCAAAAAAAAAATTTCGATTTTCAAAACGATTACAAGACTTACCCTATACTACGTATGATGGGTAAGTAAAAAGAGCTGTTTGACTAAAGAATTAAAAACAAAATATATGCAAATTTTTATTTATTTATTTATTTTTTTTTTGTTTATTTTTTTTTTTTTAAAGACATGCTTTCATAAAATTACCAAAAATGTAGTTTAAAAAAAAAAATTTAAATGCATTAAAAAGTAGAAAATAATATTTGGGTTTGAAAAGAAATTGTTTTATTTTCTCATGCACTGATGTAAAAAAAAATACGGCCAGTTTTCCTGTAGGAATCGAAAAAATAGTTGCCCTTATCGTACCGGAAAAATTTCCGACCCAGCTCGGAATAAAATCCGTAAAACCGGAATAAAATCCGTAAAATACCGTTTTATTGGCTATTTCCTTTTTTTTTTTTACGGATTTTATTCCGAGCTGGGTCGGAAAATTTTCCGAAACGATAAGGGCAACTATTTTTCCGATTCCTACAGAAAACTGGTCGGATTTTTTTTTACAGTGTGCCCAAGGGAAATAAAAATGAAAGCGTGTGCGCCAACTTTATATAGATATATACGTATATAATGTAATATCACAAAGAAGACTTACATAAAACTTAAATTGCATTGGCGCCCACACTTTCATTTTTTTCTTGGACACGAGAAAATAAAACAATTTTTTTTCAAGCCCAAAAACTAAAAAAGAGATGTTTGACTAAAAAATTTAAAACAAAATAAATGTAATTTTTTAAATTAATTAATTAATTAATTTATTTATTGAAAAACATGCATATAGTATTAAAATTCACATAAATGAAATTTAAAAAAATATTTTTTAATGCATTAAAAAGTAGAAAATAATATTTGTCAGGGGAAATATGGCCACATATATGTTGCACCACACGTATAATTTCAATTAATAATTATGTATATTTAATAAACAATACAATTAATTAATAATTTTTTATATTTATGTATGTATTAAAAAAATTACTTTAAAAAAATTTGGCCGTTTTCGTTCTCGGCCGAAAATAGGAAAATTACCGAAATTCGGCTTCGTTTTCGGTCTTAAAAATTTGTTTCCATCGATCCTTTCATAAGTTAGTTTAAGTATAAAATATGTAAAATCTAGATATGATAATAATAAGAGTTAGCAAATATAAGAAATAAGAGTTAGCAGAAATTTAGATCATTTTTCACTTTAAAATATTAACTTATGAATTGAAAATTCAAAATAAGGGTAGTTGTCAAACTATGGAAATAGGCAATTATCGGGATTATCTGGTATTTACTGTACTAATATGATAATGCAAACCTTCAGAAAATAATGAGGACATACTATCAGTATAGTATATGATAAGTGTCAGAACATTGATTGATGTGAAAAAAAAAATTGTAAATAAAATAAATAATACTGTCAATTATTAGTTATCTTGAAATAAAATTTTGTTTCCGTGTCCCTGTCATGTGTCGAAAATTAGATTAAATGTCGAATTTTACACCATTTTCTGAAAATACATTTATCTTTGTGATGAAATGGGAAACTATGCTTGATGTCTTAGTACATAAGCAAGAATACCTGGAATAACGAAAATGACTTTGGGAATACGTCAAAAATTAGCAAATATAGATTTAATAAATGATGACCTTTTCTGTAGTCAAATATTTTCGTAAGGGAGAGAGGGGAAGGCTTTAAAAGAATTTCGCCCTTTTCATTTTAATTATTTAATGATTTGTATATTATCTAATGTTTCCAATTTATCGAACTAGCTGTATACTTTGAAATTAAAGAAAGTTGTAAAAGAAATTTCCACTGAAACATATATATATAGGATCCACTTAAAGAATGGGATATGCATAAAAAAGCAGTTCCCTAAAAAGCACTAATAATTCTCTGAGCGAAGCGCAGGCTAATACACAGCGTAATATTACTTACCGGGCAAAAACAGCTACCGTGGAAGTGGATATTAAAACTTTTCGTTGTCTGAGTGAAGCGAAGGCTAATACACAGCGTAATATTACTTTCCGGGCAAAAACAGTCACGATGGATGTAATACCTTTCGTCAAGCATAACTCAAAAAATATTTGTCGGATTTCAGTTCTGATTGTACCGGAAGGTACCTATGAGAGTAAACTACTGAATGCACCTACTATGAAAAATAAGTTCCAATTCGTTTAAAAATTATATAAAAAAACTGATTAAAAAAAAAAACAATTTATCTACATACGTCACGGAAATTTGGTGTATGTCATTTTCACCGGCTGGATGTTTTCGTAGAAAACCGAGTTACAGCACATGGAGCAAAGAAAACATGCACTCACTAATATTAAAGTGCAATAAAACATATTTAAATTTAATCAAACAGGAAAAAAAATCTGGATTTTTTTTTTCTATTTCAAAGAAAAAGCCGAAATAACTTAGGATTTCAGATTTTACGATAATCTACTCAATATCATTTTTTAATCGATAAAAGCAACTTTTATATTTTGCGTGTGAAAATTTGAAGCAGTTATTTGATGTTTAAATAAACAATTTTGATTTGTGGCATCATTTTTTTCTTAATTAAATTATTTTTTTTTTTCAATTCCTACTATTAGTTCACACTCTCCCTATATATATCTTGTTCAAATTTTCAATCGTTAATAAAATACTTATTATTTATCCACTCAAAATCAAATACATTTTTTTAAACTTGTAGTTAATGACACTTGATGTTAATAAAGTTTTTCAAATATTAATTCATTAATTAAATTTAATTAATTTTAGTTTTATATGGGAGAAAAAATGTCGGCCATTGGCTATTGAACAGCATTTAATGCATCTCCATACCTATAAGAGGGGTTACCATAGGGGGAACTCTGTTCTGTCACCAAATACCGCCAAGTTTATCGCCAAATTTGGCAACCAAAATGAGTCGCCAAAAGCGATGTCAACTTGGCGATATCTCTAATATTTCGCCAAATTCCCATAGACTTCCATTGTAAACAAATAGGTTTTACTTGAGTTCATAAATGAGTTATGCATTTTTACGCGGAACTGCATTTGGTTTACTAAGAAATGCTTGTAGAACATAGATAAAAGGACATACAGGGTCACGCAAAGAATTGGACACATGGCCGTCTATAAGTGATAATTTCTGGAAATAAGATTTCAGTAGTTTTAAGAGTGTTTTACTTTGAATTAAACTTTAGCTAAATAGTGGCGTGTAATAAAGGTACAAGGTTAACTACGGGGCTGTACAAATGTATACAAGTATATTTTGATCTATTAGTATAAATTGCTCAAAGAGAAATTTCAACCTGTTATGCGTTTTCTTGCTAAACTAAATTTTCCCATTATATAGTACATATATCAACCTACAGATCAAATACAGGACTGTTCAAAAGAATTGGAATAAATTTTTGGCTATAGACGGTAACTGCAGAAATCAGTTTTTCAAATGTTTCATGCGTTTTCTAAAATGGTTACTTAGTTCTCTTATATACCTTATTTCTCTAAATAACGAAGTTTTGTTAAAGCTTTCAGGAAGTGTTGGAAAGTGTTTCATAATCTATGGTTAACGTGTGATTTTTCTTACTTGTTTACATATGTTTCTAGTGAAGCTCGATCATCAAGGGGCTAATTATTCATCCATGCAACCGTTATATAAACGAAAGTTTAAAATTTAAATGTAAATATATGCAACCTCGCATCCCCCCCCCCCCCCCTCCAAAAAAGAATGTTACAACAATGAAATTTAATTGGAGTTAAGCGAAACTTTTTAAAATACGACATTGTTTGAAAACCAGATTACGGAATATTCCTATAATATTTGAATTAATCACAGTACATTTTTTTAGCCCGGTTTAAATTTATCCAAGAGTATATATTTTTTAGTCAAAAGCCGCCTTTATTCCGCACGTGTAACTTGTGTTGATGTTGAAATAAATGTTTTGACTTATGCTATTATCTCTTCTTATATTTTTCTATTCCTACTATTAGTTCACACTCTCCCTATATATATATATATATATATATATATATATATATTGTTCAAATTTTCAATCGTTAATAAAATTCTTATTATTCATCCTATCAAGCTGAAATAATATTTTTTAAACTTGTACTGTATGACAATTGATGTTAATGCAGTTTTTTTCAAATATTAACTCATTAATTAAATTTTAATTAATTAATTTTAGTTTTATATGGGGGACAAAATTGCGGCCATTGGTTATTGAACAGCATTTAATGCATCTTCATAAGGGGGTTACCATAGGGGGGACCCTGTTCTGTCGCCAAATACAATCAAGTTTGTCGCCAACTTGACGATATATCGCCAAATTTGACTACCAAAATGAGTCGTCAAAAGTGACGCCAATTTGGCGATATCTCTAATATTTCGCCGAATTCCCATAGACTTCCATTGTAAACCAATAGGGCTTACTTGCTTATAGAAAATCAACAAATTGAGATATTTTAATGCAACAGAAACTGATATTAGCTTAGGGGATTATATTACATTTTTCTTTGATGACCTAAGTAGGAATTGACTTTAAAAACAAAATTTTTATATTACTTGTTATTTATTTACTTACTAGCCGCCCTTGGCGACCAGTTTGGTCTCCGTTAGATGTGTTCTAAGCATTGTACCACGTTACTTTTATCCAAAATTTAATTTACTTTCTCAATACTTCGCCAAATCAGAAGTTTCTAGTAGAGGAATCAAGAACTCCTTATTTTTATGGGTACTACTTGGTTATCCCGTCGACCAAAAATATATCGCCAAACTATAAGATTAAATATCAATAATGGTTGATCGTAAATGTCATATTCGCTTGTTTTTAAGCCAGTTACACGTGTTTACGTCATCAAGTTATTTTTATTTCGACGTTTTATTTGTATTTTTATTAATGTTACACTAATTTATTTGTTCTTTCGCTATTTAAAATAAAAATTATGTCAATTTGTATAATTTGGCGAGTGGTTTGGCGATTTATATAATTTTGCGAAATTGGTCGACGGTATAACTAAGTAGTACCTTTTTATGCTAGCCAGGCGCAAGTGATAAATCATCAAACATTGTCTTTCCAATCGCATTTTTTCATATTTCATTAAATTCATCTAAAATATAATAATTTCACTCATTTTATTTAAAATACATAATTTTAATTTGAAATTCATTACTTTCACTTTTTCTTTCCCTTTTTTAAGAAAAAGAAAAGAAAAATAATAAATAATACCAAAAACCATGACTTTTAATTTCAATATCAAAGCATTGTTTTAATTTACCACGCGAAAAATAAAAAATGTAAAAAATGGTCACCTGCCATATAAAAAGCGAAGCGGTCAGCCCGGAACTATTGATGACAGTCACATGACTTAGGCTATTATTATAGAGATTAGCATTTTTAATTAAATGAGTCAAATCGTGTTTTTAGGTGCGTTCGTAATTATATAAATACGTAGCACCTATAGTCGTCGTTCAGTCCGTCCGCATATAACAGAGCAAAAACTACCCAACCGAATGGTCTGAAATTTTAAATATATGATTGTTGCAAAATTTTGTCGAGCCATTTAAAATTTTATGAAAATCGGATGTACAGTTTAATTACAGGGGCAGTCAAAAGCTTTTCTTTACATTACGGCCAATGGAAAAAATTATTGCAAGTGCATTTTAATGATGTGCCATCATGCCTTCCGAATGGTCTGAAATTTTAAATATATAATTGTTGCAAAATTTTTTCGAGTCATTTCAAATTTTATGAAAATCGGATGTATAGTTGAATTACAAGGACAGTCAAAAGTTTTTCGTTACATTACGGCGAATGGGGAAAAAAATTATTGCAAGTGCATTTTAATGATGTTACAGACTATGCACTTATGAAGTGCAAAACAATATACATTCAGTACAATATGGGGTACAAAAAATAATTATAAAATTAATAGTACGAACGCACCACATTTGCCACGTTTGACGAGCAATTTCCAACTTGTTAAATGTATTTAATGTGTGTATTTTAAATTAAAAGAATGCATTACGAAAGATGGCGATAAGAAGAATATTTGAGGATTTATCACCTGCGATCACCTAAATCCTTTACTTCCATGCATTTAATACCCTTCACAGTATTTCATTGTTATATGGACTTTGCTTTTTTAAGAAAGCTTGAGGCAATTCGAGTTTAAGAAAGTGAGATTTTTTTCCAAATTATATAAACGACTAAGAAAGTAAAACTGAAAAAGTATTATACTGGTTTATGTATGTATTTTAAAAAATGCATCTGCTAACACGTATTAGATAAGAGCACAGATGTCATATACACCCCATATTGGCGCGAATTTTTTCCGACGCCAATTTGGCGAAAAGCTCGTTTTTGAGTACCAGTTGCATATATAGTTTTAAAAAGGGGAATAACAATAAATTAAAAAAAAATTTGATTAATATATATAGAACAAAACATTTATATAATTTAAAAAAAATGTAAATAAACAATTTATTAATAAATAAACAACAACATCCGGGGTACCATATCAAGCAAAATAACGACACTCTTGCCAACGCCCTTAACTGGGAGATGTGCTGGTTTAAATTTGATATGATTTGTTTTTTCAGATTCACTAATCAAGATATTTCATCATTTGAATTTGTAGACAGTATATGGCCAATTAAAGACAGCATCTCATTTTCTTTACTTGCAACAAGTTATTATTAAATCTGAGTTCTCGGCAATATCGCTCAGACTAATCCCTCTGAGGGAAGTCCTAGTAATAATAATTGTCTGAGCGAAGCGAAGGCTAATACGCAGCGCAATATTACTTTCCAGGCACATACAGCTACGATGGATATTAAAGCCATGGTCTGCTAAAAGAATGCCTAATAAAATTCTTTCGTCAAGCATAACTCAAAAAATATTTCTCGGATTTGGTTTCTGATTACACCAGAAGGTACCTATGAGGGTAACCTATTGAATGCACCCACTATCAAAAATAAGTTCCAAACACTTTAAAAATTATATTAAAAAAACTGATTAAAAGCACAATTTATCTGCATACGTCACGGAAATTTAGTGTACGTCATTTTAACTGGCTGGATGTTTTCGTAGAAAATCGGATTGCAGCACATGGAGCAAAGAAAATATGAACCCACTAATATTAAAGTACAGTAAAACCTATTTAAACAGGAAAATAAATATGGATTTTTTTTCTATTTAAAAGAAAAAAGCCGAAATTTCTAGTCTATACTAATATTATAAAGAAGTAAAGTTTGTTTGTTAGTTTTTTTGTAGGAGGTAGTCTCTGGAACTACCGAACCGATTTCAAAAGTAATGGTATCAAAATGATTGTGTTTATCCACATTCGAACATAGGCTATATCTTAAGTCGATGCCACTACGCCAAAGGGAGTGTATATATCTAAATATCTAAATATGATATATAAATATCAATAAATTTAATTGACAAAATTAATTGCAAAAGAAAACGCATGTTCTAAAAAGTTTCTGACCATCTTGGCAAGTTTGGGGGAAAATGGTGTTATAACAGAAAATGACAGTGATCAACCATATCTACAATCAGTGTTTTGTTTTTGAACATTTAAGAATAAATACTGCGGTGCAGTGACGTGGCATAGACTCAAAGAACGGTTGAAAATCGTCTGGGTAAGTTTTTTCCACGGTTTTTGTAATTTTGGGAAAATTCTGCTGTATTGAAATATTTATAATTACGCACATATTTTCAAGTTCGTTCCAAAGATTTTCTATTGTTTTCTGATCGGGTGATTGGGCTGTCCATTTCAAAAGCGGAATTTTTTCATTGACGATCTTGCGTGTACGATTTGGGTCGTTATCATGCTGAAACAAATAGTTGCGACCACAATTTTTCCTCCAATAAGGCAGCAAATGATCTTGAAAGATACCTTTATGCATTGCACCATTCATCTTGCAGCGAATTTCAACTAACGGACCGACACATTTTCCAGAAAATGTTCCCCACAGCATAACGTGTCCTCCGCCATGCTTCATTGTAGGAATAACAGATCCCGAATCTTATCTTTTGTTTTTAGGTCGTATGACGTAGAGTCTGCCATCATTCCCAAAAAGGTTGAATTTTGATTCATCGAAAAATAGTACTTTTTCCCAGTTTATGGTTGACCAGTCTTCGTGTTCCTGGGCAAACGACAGTCGGGCCCTCTGACTTTTTTACTTATGAAAGATTTTTTAACACCGACTCTTCCATAAAGTCCTACGACACGTAAGCGTTTTGACACGGTAGACCGACTTACTTCAACAAAATTTTAAGACCGTAAATCGAAAGGACTTGCAGCGGCATTTTTATGCGGGTCATCAACTGTTTTTCTCCTGATAAGTCTGTCCACACGAATAGTCGTTTTCCGGGGTCTCCCGGACCGTGCCAAGCCCGGAAGGCCATGACTATCTTTATATATTTTTAAAATATCGTTCACAGTAAACTTTCCGATCGATAAATTTGCCGCAATCTCACGAGACGATTGGCCCTTTAGCGACAAACAAACCACTCGTTTACGGACAATAATTGTTGAACTTTTAATTTTTGAATTTTAAATACGTTTTTCACGTTGATTAATTAATAAACACGGTAAAAAAAAAAACCTTACCGATTGCAAAAACTAACGAATAACAAATGGCCGGAAACTTTTGCAAACGCGGATTTTGAATTCCTCCCCTTTGCATCAATTATCTGCAGCATCCAATGAAAATGATCTCGTGGTCAGGGGTCATTTACTTACCCCTAACGTTTGGACCAATTGTGCTTCTTCTTCGCTGAAACGTTCTGGCAAACAAGTCAAAGAAACTAACTGGCCAGAAACTTTTGACCGCCACTGTATTTATTAGATATAAATAAACTTTAAGAACAGTTTCGAAAAAATTAGAAATTTAAAAGGGGTGAAAATGCACGAAAAGCGTTCTGAAAACGTTCTAAATTGCGATTTCTACACAATCTCAGGAAATATCAAACCTCTTTCAAAAGTAATGGTTGAAATTGATGGTGACAGTCGCCACAGATGGTGACAGTGGTGACAGTCGCTCGAACGTAGGCTATATTTTATGTTGATGTCAAGTTTTAAATTAAATGAATGCAATATGAATATGGTATGGGGAATTTTTTTGACCATTTGTTGGCTAACATAAAAGTATCAATATTGCCATTGGTCCACAGATGTCATATGCGCACCACGTTGGCGCGATTTTTTTCTAACGCCAATTTTGCGTAAGCCTCGTTTTCGAATACCAGTTACACATATACTTTTAAAAAAGGAATAACAATAAATAAAAATGTTTAATTAATAACTATAAAACAAAAAAAATGTAAATAATTTTAGAAAATAAAATAAAAGTAAATAAACAATTTATTAATAAATAAAAAACAGCAACCGGGTTACCAGATCAAACAAAATAACGACCCTTTGGCGCCAGTTAAGTACCCCGGTATGTATATGACATTAGCGTCAGAAAAAATCGTGTAAATATGGTGCGTATATGACATCTGTGCCGCAATGGGTTCATGGTATGCGAAATTAAACGAATATGTTACAGCCAATCTTCGTACAAGAAAAATGGCCTATAATCCGCATTCAGATACACAGGAAAGGTTGTCGTAAAACAAGAATCATACTGATAACAACATTGTTATAACTGTATAAGAGTTATAATAGTGATATAAAATTGGCTTTGAGCAAACAACCACAGAGAGAGTATTTTACATATGTTTCAAGTAAAGCTCGATCATCAAGGTACTAATTAATTATACAAGCAACAGATATATAAATAAAAGTTTAAATTCAAATGTAAGTATTTGCAACCTCTCTCCCCCCCTCCCCCCCCACACAAAAAAGTTACCGCTATGAAATTAACGTGCCGTTCAGCGACGCTTTTTAAAATACGAAATTGGTTGCAAACCAAATTACAGAACATTCCTATAACATTTGAAGTAATCGCGATACTCTATTTTTAGCCAGGTTAAAATTTAGACAAGAGCATTTTTTTCGCCAAAAGCAACTTTTTTTTTTCGAATGAATAATTAAAAAAAATTCTTTGATGTTGAAAAAAAAATTTTCTCTTGTTATTATTTTTAATTATTTGTATTTTAAAAGAAATGAGTGAAAGTCGTGTTTTTAAAATGTATTTAATTTATGTATTTCAAATGAAAAGAATGCTTTACGAAAGTTAGCGATTTATCTCCTGTATCCGGCTAAATGCCTTATTACCATGTGTCTAATACCATTCACGATACTTCGTTGTTATATGGGCCTTGGCGCTTCTTTAAAAAGTTTGACCCAGTTCGTGTTTAAGAAAGTTTTTGCCAAGTGATATAAACGACTATGAAAATAAAATTGAAGAAGTGTTAAACTGGTTTAAATATGTATTTTAACTAGGACTTCCCTCAGAGGGCTTAGTCTGAGCGATATTGCTGAGAACATAGATTTAATAATAACATGTGGAAGCAAAGAAAATGAAATATTATCTTTAATTGTCCATAGTCTGAGATAAATTGAAATGATGAAAATATACGAATCGTAGAATTGCAAAATCTTACATATAAATTCGTATACACTGTTTAAAAAATGTGAAAGTAAACCATAAAAGATAGCCATGCATAAATATAGAATTGAAAGTACGCAATATATTAAAAGTAAAATAGAAAATGAAACACTAAATTATCTTATATCGAAATTTTAACTGTATAAAATGATGTCAAGAGCATAATCAGACGCTCCGCACCAATTTGAGTAACTTTAAATGACAAATATATGACGTTTAAAAAGAATGGACTATACTTTATATGGTGTGTGCTCCCCCCGGAATAGTTAATATTGTACAATATCTGTTTTCCACGGATGCACTCAGGTTGTCGATAAGAGATAATGAATTCTCTCTTCAAAATCTGATATAGTATGAAAGTACCGAACACATCAACAGTGGCATGCAATTCGTCGTTAGAGTGTGCTTTAGATATGCACGATCGGATTTAAATGCTGAGTGTATGCTGGCCACTACATACGCTGTATTGTTTTGTTTTCAAACATATTCTGCACAAGTTGAGCTGTATTTAGCATGTATTAAATAAAAGAAATCGGCAATGATTGCAACATAAAGTATGACACAATATCTGAATATATCGTCTGCATAACCTTTGAGCTGTCAAAGTGTTTTTTGAAATAATTTACAAATCCATACATATCTTTTCAGCAGATCATGCAAGCTAAAATACGGCAATAGGAACCCGATTACGAAATTTCACCAGAATAAGTTAATATATAAAAAATCTACTCATGACAATTGAGAATATGACCTTATGATAAAATGTATAAAAAAATGAATCAGAGAAAAAAAATCATATCACATTTCAAACGGCCCTTCCCTCTGTTAGTGGCCTTGGCGAGAGAGCGAAAAGCCTGGAGAAGGAACACTTTAACAAGTGCTTTCAGTCAACCTACTGACTGTTTCATACATGTCTTTATTCAATATTTACACAATTTATTTAATGTTAGGTGGGTATCTATCAGTTTTGTCGCATTTAAATTGCATGTTTTGTGGAGGAAATGCAGCATTATGAAATATTTAAAGTTGCTATACCTAATAATTCCAAATTAATGGTAATTGAGATCGCTTTCCGTTCATTTCATCTTTTTAAATTTTAAATTCTTTAGAAACCATTCATAGAGCCAATTTTATATTTTAAAACTAACCCGAAGCAAAATTTCAAGTTTTTGGGCACAGCAGTAACACAGAAATAGAAAAATTTCGGAAGTTTTTTGTTTCTGCAGTGTTTTATATAGCGACATTTTTAGAAATTGTTCTATTGCGAGAATTTACGTCATGATAAATACAGCCATGTCAATTTTCATGTTTATATTCCTAACAATTCCATGTACTTCGTTACTTAAATCAGCTTTAGATCTTTTTCCGCTTTGTTTAGTCTTTTGATTTTTTAGAATTCGTTCTACAACAAGCATTTACATCTTATAAATTACTGCCATGCCAAAGTTGTAGTTTCTAACCCCAACAGTATCCCAGAAATTTAAGTATTCCAAATAATCACAATTTAGAACCTTTCTAGAAATTTTTACGTTTATCTGTCAAATTGAATTTTCGAACCTTTTAGAGAGCGTTCATAACGTGTATTTACATCTTAAAAGTAACCACCACACCGAATTTAAAGTTTCTAACCCAATCAATATCACAGAAATCGCAATTTTAGAACTTTTTTGCTCCTACAGCGATGTAGGTTGCTGAACTGACATAAAATATAGTCTTTTTTTCGGAGTAGAGATGGCTACCAACATTTTTTTAAGTTGGCTATGTAGTTTCAGAGACAACACCTCACAAACGTACAAACATTAATAATATTGTACGCTTTATAATATTATAACGCTTTATAATATTAGCATTAGATATACAGGTACAAAAGTCATTTATCTATTACAAACTAAAGTGCCCGGCGTTGCCCAGAATTTGAAGGATGTTTGTTCTGAAAAATCAATTTCAAAATTTATCATACAACATAAAACAAACATTAAAAAAAGCAGTCGAAGTGTTGTACGAATGAATCAAATGAAAACACAATATAAAAATGTTTAAATGTATATAACAGACGCAAAAGAATACAGCTATAAATGAACTTATTTCAATTTATAATTGGAACAATAATGTAAAAATACGCCAATATTTCCATAATCGGGTTTTTATCATGCTTCAATACATTTTTTCACACTCATATGATGTTATACTATATTCACCACGTCCTTTGTATTTCCAATATGACGTAATATTTTCCTCTTTCACGTGGAAACCTTGAAATAGAAAAGTTATGAAGTTATATTCACTTTCATTTAAATTCGTCAAACTATTTATTCCATTTTCATTTTTCATGTGAATATCTTGCAGTAGAAAAGTTATGACGTAATATTCACCTTTTTTTAACCTTCTCACCGCCGCGAACTGATATATCCCTTCACTAAGTTGTAATTTTCGCTGGAATATAAGCATTATTTAAATTAATATAATTCTACAGATATAATCCAGTTTAAAAAAATTATCATATGATTAACACTTTCAAGGCCTACATGCCTATAAGTAATAAAAAATTTTGTAACGTGTTGCAAAAAACAAAAATATTTTTTTAGCATTTAAAAAATTTACAGAGAATACAACATTACTTTCTTGCCCTTTAGCTCGGCGGCCAGGAGGTTAAATTCGGCAAACTATTTATTTCATTTTCATTTTTCACGTGGAAATCTTGCAGTAGAGAATTAATTGTTGTAGTAAGAATTTTATTGTGTATTTTAATTGTTGACAGCTGCTATAACTAAAATGTTTAAATTTGATAAAAATTGCTGTTAAATTGGTGGTTTTATATTAATTAAAAATTAACTATAAATTATTTCGATTCCGGATTACTTTAGTTGCCTCGGCCGTGTTTTAATACACATGTACGTATCTTTTAACAAATTTGGCTTCCAAACTGTCGATTTGTATAGAATTACAACAGACTGATAGATAAATTTTCATTTTTATATATTAGATTATATACAAACATAAATGACTTATCTAATACGTGTTAGCAGATGCATTTTTAAATATATATATATAAACCCGTACAATACTTATTCTGTTTTATTTTCATAGTCATTTGGCAAAAAATCTCATTTTTTTAACCCCGAATTGTGTGCTTTTTACAAAAGCGCCAAAGTCCATATAACAACGAAGTACCGTGAAAAGCATTAAATGCATGGTAATAAGGTACTTAGAATGCGACATTTACGATCAACCATTATTGGCATTCAATCTTTTAGTTTGGCGATAGAATTTTGGTCGACGGGATAACTAAGTAGTACCAAATACTGTACTGCAATTTAACTTCAAACTAACTTAATCTTCTCTATTCTACTATTTTAAGATTTTTAACTTCTAAACATCGCACATTTTCAATTATTATACCGTCGTATTGGGGAGAAAAAGTACTTTTAAATGCAATTTGTTTGAAAACTGAATCTCAATTTATTTTTGAAATATTAATTTTTTGTAGTTTTTAGCGCCATTTGTTTAATTTTGGAAACTCAAGTACTCCATTTCTGTAGAAAGTGGGAAGAAAATAGTTGGAAATAGTAATTATACCTTTTTATTGCCTTTTTCCCTTAACAACTTTAAAAAATGTAATTAAAATACATGCTATTTTGAAAAAATATAAATGAATGATTTCTTTTTCAAAATTCAATTTTAAGTATCTGTATTAATATTACAAACAAATGAGGGCATATAAATCATGAGATAGTCAATTTTTTTTGCAGAGTTTCTTGAATGATGACATCTTTTTTTTTTTTTTTTTTTTTTTTTCAGCGATAGTGACGTCCTATGCTACTTTACTGTAGAAGTTGTTTAAGACTTTATCGCAAATGATGAATTCTTCAGCGGCTGCGTATGACGTCATTCTGTACAAAATAAAAGCGTGTGTTTTAAGCCTTAAAACTGAAATATGTTTTGTACTATCCATATTTATATACTTTATTTTCATCGAGGGTGACACTAAATTCTGAAAAAACAGACTTCCCGTTTTCTAGTTTTTTTCAATCTTTGTGCAGTTTCGCCTCAAAAAGTGAGATTTGTTGCAAAAAGATATAAATAGCTATGAAAACAAACATGATGAACGTTTATGCTTATTTTTACAAGTAAATATGACACAGATGTCATTTACGCACCGAGGTACCTAATTGGCGCCAAAGTGGCGTTACTTTGCCTGACATGGTAACCAGTGGCGGCTTGTGACTGTCATATTTTGGGGCACTAAATGCATGGCGGACATTATTATTCTTTTCTGACCATTATTTTTTGAAAGAAAAAGATTACCTTGTTTATAGGTCGAATATTCTGCAATCAAATATGGCAAAGATTTCTTTTAAAGCAATAGCGGTAAGAGAAGAATAAATTTGGCAGCTATAGAATTAGTGCCCCCCAAAATGCCAGTCACGAACCACCACTGATGTAACCGTATATAACGCTATTATAAATTGTTTTGTTCTATAGTTATATCATTTACTGATTGTTATTTCCTTTTAAAAATAATAGAAAATGTTTTGTTTATCAGTTTATTTTGTTTTCATATTGAAATAAAAAATAACGTACTATTATAGCGCGCTATCTGTATCTGGTATTAGAAAATGACGTTTTCGCCAAATTGACATAAAAAAAATCACGCCATACCCGGTGCGTTTATGGCATCTGTGCCATAAATATAAACATTTTATTTATATATATATTATTATTGCTTTTAATATACAATTTACTTTTGTTTGTATATAAAAATAGGTAAGTGGCTTGTTAACACAAAATAAATTGCATAAATCTTTAAAAAATTGCTTGAGTATATGAAAAAATGAATAAGTTGCACGTAAATACGCATAAAAAGCTTACTTGTCTCGCCAAACCCATTTTCTCTACTTCACCAAGGCCCTTATACAGGAAAGTACCAATTTCATTTTTAAAGACTAAAAGAAATTATTATAAATGGAAATTATTTTTTTGAAAATCATGCTTTCATTAAAATTCACAAAAATTTAGAAAACATATGTGTTTTTTTAAATGCACTAAATATTAGAAAAGTCTTGAAAAAAACTTAAATGCACGGAGTTTAAATTTAATTCGGTGAGTTCAATTATGGAAGATAAATGGAATTAAATGGGAATTTTGCCAAGTCTCCAAGTTGGCTTCATATATATATAAACTTTTTTGTCGTCAAATTTGGCGATATTTCGCCATGTTGGTCAAAGTTTGGCGATATCGTGGTAGCCCTGTCATTAGTACTTTTCACCAAATACTCATTGTTGAAGCTAATGCTGATTTCTCTATAGAAAATCAAACGTAACCATTAAGTAATCCCCCCCCCCTCCACCGTTGCTCCTTAGGGATCGAATTTTAAAAAATCAATGTTCAATTCATATATTGCCCTCAGAAATACATATATATTCCAAATTTTATAACTTTATGTCAACAGGAAGTGGTTGAAAAATGAATCACAAGATTTGAGTGCCACAGACAAATATAATTGTAAGATAAAAGAAAGCATGTAAAAAAAAGAATGAAGAAAACTAGAAAACAGGAATTCTGCTTTTTTCAGAATTTAGTGTCGCCCACGATGAAAAAAAAAATATGTATATATAAATAGTACAAAACCCATTTCAATTTTAAGACTTAAAGCACACACTTTTATTTTATGTAAAATGACGTCATTCGCATCCGCTTAAGAATTCCACATTTACGATCCACTCTTAAACATCTACAGTAAAGCATGCATAAGGATGTCACTATCGCGAAATAATACACATATGCAGCAAAAAGATGCCGTCATTAAAGAAACTCGACAAAAAAACGGCTATATAATGATTCATAGGCATTCATTTGTTTGTAACATTAATATAGACGATTTCAGTCGTGACGTCAGTCATGACGTTTTGGTTGGAAACTGACTCCAAACAAACGGTTGCTATGTTGTATTTTCTATTTCGTTTGTGTGTTGCAGCTATATCTTATATCTATATCTCACATCTAAGTATTTTAATACTTGATATGTACTGGTAACATTTTCCACAATTTATATTTAAAAAGAAAGGACGCATAGCAACCGTTTGTTTGGAGTCAGTTTCCGACCAAAACGTCATGACTTACGTCACACTGAAAGCGTCTGCAGATACTTAAAATTAAATATAGTTTATACAGTCGAATCTCGTTATTCCGGCAATCTAATGTCCAGAAAAAAGTGTCGTCATAAGCGGGGTGTCACGGTAATCGGAGTTGGGGAAAAATACGTTTATAAAAGCTGTATTTTTAATTAATTTAGAACAATTTTCAATTCTTAACCGATTTTGAAGTTTTAAGCAATAAAACATTATTATTAAACAAAATAAACACAAAACCAAATTGAAAAGAATAAAAATCAGATTTATGATGACTTGTTTTTTTATTGTTACATAAAATATTGATGAATTAAGGTTTGCTTATCCCTGGATGTGCTTCCTACAACTCTTTTTTCCATATTATACAATGAATTGTAATCAATATTCAATGTTTCAGAAATGGATGTTAGATAATTTCTGATAGTTTCAACGAAATGTAATGCTTCGGTTTTAGTCAGATGAAAAACGCCGTGTAACCACAAGAACGCGCCGCTTGACCAGAACAGAAAGACCGCGAGTAGGCCGATACGTCTATCTGGCGCTTAAGTAGATCATTCATAGTGTCTGTGGGTTTATTTATCCAGGTAAAGGAAGAAAATATAATTTCTCATTTATCTCAATGGGTATTTTAAATACTTTTGTGAAAAATTTGGCTAAGACATTTCTTCCGCTTAATTTCCGATTTCCGTGCTTGTAAGATGGATTATGAAAAATGGACAATTTTCCTAAACCATCGGGATATCCGGGGTTGAAAATTATTCAACGTCGTAAAATCCGAAATTTATTTACATTATAATCATATACAGAAACTCGAGACTTTGCAAAACTGACTTCATAAGCGGAGTGACGTGAAAACCGGGTGTCGGGATAACGAGGTCCGACTGTAATAGCTCCATGTTTCAACAGAAATTATTCGTTTATATTTTTTCAAAATAGCACGTATTTTAATTACATTTTCTTTCGGTTGTTATGAGAAAATGGCAACAAAAAGATATAATTGCTATTTTTCAACTATTTTCCCTTTACTTTCTATATAAATGGAGTACTTGAGTTGCCAAAATTAAACAAATGGTGCAAAAAAATACAAAAAAATTAATATTTCAAAAATAAATGGAAATACAGTTTTCAAACAAATTGCATTTAAAAGTACTTTTTTTTCCAATACGACGGTATAAAAATTTACAATGTGCGATGCTTAGAAATTAAAAAAATTGCTAGAGCATTTAATCGCACAATGATACATCTGCTTTGTTTATTGCTGCCTTCTGTAAGATAACGTTATTTTTTGGAGACAAAATAAGCTGGGAGAAAGAAATAGTATACCCTCCCGGGGGCTAATAAGAAGACATGATGCTATAAACCAAAATATTTTATTACACGTCATATAATTGTTTCTAATTTTCACACGCGAAATATAAAATATGCTTTTGGCGATTAAAAAATGCTATTGAGAGATTATCGCAAAATCTCAAATTAAAGTTTTTATGCCTTTTTTTCTTTTAAATGGAAATACAAACAGATTTATTTTCCTGTTTGATTAAATTTAAATATGTTTTATGGCACTTCAATATTACTGCGTGCGTATTTTTTTTTTATTTGCTCCATGTGTTCAAATCAGTTGTCTACGAAAACATCAACCGCTGAAAGTGACGCACACTAAATTTCTGTGACGTATGCAGATAAATTGTATTTTTATATCAGTTTTTCTGTATAATTTTTAAACGGTTTGGAACTTATTTTTCGTAGTAGGTGCATTCAGTAGGCGACCCTAGGTACCTTCTGGTGCAATCAGAAACGAAATCCGACAAATATTTTTTGAGTTATGCTTGGCGAAATTTTTTTATTAGGATTTTTATTTAGTAGGACATGGCGTTAATATCCATCGTAGCTGTATGTGTCGCTAAGTATTAGACTTCGCTTCGCTCAGATAATAAATACATCAGCTAACACGTATTAAATAAATTATTTATGTTTTTATATAATAAAAGATAAACGGCTCCTTTATCTACGTGTATGTTAATATTATAAAGTAATAACGTTTGTGTGTTTGTGGAATGTAATCTTAGAAACTACCTAGCCGATAATGATTTGAAAATGCTGGTGACCATTTCTGCTCCAACAAGGACTATATTTTATGTCGGTACAACAACCTCCATACGTGCAGGAGCAGAAAAGTTCTAAAATTGCGAATTCTGAGATATTGTTTGGGCTAGAAATTTGAAATTTTGTGCGGTGTTTACTTTTAAGATGTTAATACTCGTTATGAACTCTTTCTACAAGGTTCGAAATTTTAAAGTTAGAAATAAACTTAAAACGTTCTAGAAAGTTTCTAAATCACGATTTATTTGGAATTGTTAGAGAAAGAAAATTTGAAATTTCACATGGCTACACAAGTCGTTAATGCCGGTCAGTTAAAAAAAAAAAATAAAAGGGTGCACCATAAATAGAGATCTAATCTGCAATTTCTATCGTTGGGTCTAGAAACTTAAAATTTGGCATGGTAGTAACTTATAAGATTTACTCGTTAAAGAAAGAATTCAAACTGCAATGCACGCATTAGAACGAATTCTAAAAAAATCGAAATTAAAAAGACTAAATAAAGCGGACAAAGTTCTAAAGATGATCTAAATAACGAAGCACATGGAATTATTAGCAATATAAAGATGAAAATTTGCATGAATGTTGCTTTTAATACGTAAATACTCACAGTCGAACAATTTCTAAATATTTCGCTATGTAAAACGATGCAGAAACGAAAAATTTTGGATTTTTTTTTTTTTTTTTTTTTTTTCCTGTGCTACTGCTGACCTAAAAACTTTTTATCGGGTTGAAATTTTTGGACGGGATATTTTAAAGATGTAAATGCTTTCTAAGAATGGCTTCTAAAAATACAAAATTTAAAAAGATGAGATAAACGGAAAACATTCTAAATTACCATTCATTTGAATTGTTAGGTATAGTGACTTTAAATATTTAATAAAACTACCAAAAAAAAAAAAAAAAAAAAAAACATGCAATTTAAATGCGACAAAACGGGTGGCTACTTATCTAACATTGAATATATTGTATTAACATTGAATAAATGTAAGTATGAAACAGCGAATAGTTTGCACGAAAGAAAAATGTTACTTCGCTGGGCAAAAGCGTCGAAAAGTGTCTGATTAAATTTTATATGCAATCTTTTTTTCAGCTTCACTAATCTAGAGATTTAATCATAAGGTCATTTTCTCAATTGTAATTAGACGATTTTTTATATAGTAACTTATTCGGGTAATTTTTTTAAATCTGGTTAATATTGACGTATTTTAGCTTGCATGATTTGTGGGGAAAATATGTACGGATTTGTAAATTACTCGAAATGACATTTTCACAGCTCAAAGATTATACAGACGAAATATTCCAGATCTCGTGTCATAACATACGCTGCAATCAATATCGATTTTTTTTGTGTGTGGAGGCCCAAGGGTCCTACCTCGAAGGAATAAGGGCACCAATCCTGTCAGGTAACTTACGCATTTTTTTCGGACAAAGGTTGAATATTTTTCAGACAGGCCACGTATTGTCAACTAAATATAGCATCTCATTTTCTATTCTTGTCACGAGTTATTATTAAATCTATGTTCTCACTAACATCGCTCAGACTAATCCCTCTGGGAAGTCCTACTTAACATAAACGTTTGATATTCAAATATCTCTGATGGTATTGTGAAATATTGCAAACTAAATTTTGATGGATTCTGAAAAAGCCTATTATCTAAACTAATTGTATTTAATGAAATTATGAAATTTTCTTCACATAAAACACACATAAGCAACATTTCTTCACATCATCAAGCAAAGTTAAGGTAATGCAGATATTTCGTACAATTTATGATAAACGATAAGCTATTATACAAGTGAATATAAGAACAAAAAAAAAATAATACACTTGTATAGTGATTGAATTTATGTTTCAGTAAAGTGCATGCAATAAAAACAAGTTGGAAATTGCTCGTCAAACGTGGCAAATGAGGTGCGTTCGTACTATAACTAGTTTTATAATTATTTTTTGCACCCCATATTGTACTGAATGTGTATTTATTTGCAATTCATAAGTGCATAGTCTGTAACATCATTAAAATGCACTTGCAATAATTTTTCCCATTCCCCTTAATGTAATGGAAAACTTTTGACTGTCCCTGTAATTAAACTATACATCCGATTTTCATAAAATTTGAAATGGCTCGACAAAATTTTGCAACAATTATATATTTAAAATTTCAGACCATTCGGAAAGCTGTAACATCATTAAAATGCACTTGCAATAATTTTTCCCATTGGCTTTTATGTAAAGAAAAACTTTTGACTGTCCCTGTAATTAAACTATACATCCGATTTTCATAAAATTTGAAATGGCTTGACAAAATGTCGCAATAATTATATGTTTAAAATTTGAGACCATTCGGAAAGCTTTAACATCATTAAAATGCACGTGCAATAATTTTTCCCATTCGCCGTAATGTAAAGAAAAACTTTTGACTGTCCCTGTAATTTAACTATACATCCGATTTTCATAAAATTTGAAATGGCTCGACAAAATTTTACAACAATCATATATTTAAAATTTCAGACCATTCGGTTGGGTAGTTTTTGCTCTATTGTATGCGGACGGACGGACAGACAGACGGACGGACGGACAGACAGACGGACGGACAGACGGACAGACAGACGGACTGAACGACGACTATATGTGCTACGTATTTATATAATTACGAACGCACCTAAAAAGAGTTGAAGTCAAGTCAGGCTAATGTGATAATAACGGAAAAACTCATTTCAATGTAACCCCCCCCCCCCTCCCCCCGCTCCAGTCTCTCTACAACTTAAAACAGGCTGGTGAAATAAATACAGATGTACTTATAAATTCTGGAGTCTCCAAGATTTGAAAGGTGAAAAGTTCGGTCATGTAACCATATAATAAAGGAGGCGGGAGGGGGGAACAGTACTACATCACGTTAAGAGCGCAAATGGATATTGTACCAAAACTTGCAAATTTTGCATTGATTGTACAAAACTCTTGAGTTGAATTACTGAAACAGGTTTTGTGTATGTTCGTAAAATTAATTTACATTACCTATTACGTTATTACAGTTCAGTTATTAATTTCAAAGAAATTCTAAAATTATTTGGATTTCACCTATTATGTTATAGATATTTAATATTAATAAATCTGTCACTTTTCAAAAAAAAAAAAAAAAAAGTCAATATTTTAAACAGAGGAAGTTATTTTAATCTTCATTCTAGAAATTTATTCATTTGAAATTTTCTTGATTTAATTCATAAAATCGTGTTCGTGTTAAGAGAGTGAAAATGCTTCATGCTCAAAATATAAGCCTGTCGGCAAAATGACTGTTTTCGAAGCTTTCATAAAATTAAAAAATAATAATAATTAAAACTATAAATGCATGTACAAAAGCCAACAGTGGAAAAACATCGGTCGAAAACCGGTCGGGGAAGCGATCGAAACAGAAACTTGTGCTTGGTGCATTCTGTGAGGGTTCTGTCCCTCAGTGGTGTAGTCGAAAAAAAAGCAGAGGGTATACGTTCTAAGCAGAGGGTATACGCTCAAAGCAAAGGGTATACCCTAGTCTATATATACTATAGCTTTCTTGAGAAACAGAGGGTATACGGTGTTCCTTTAAAAAATCCAGAGGGTATACGGCGTATACCCCCGTATACCCTCCACTACATCCCTGCTGTCCCTGCACATTAGTTGCTACGCACTGGCAGCCGACGCAAATTATGAGGGGGGGAAAAAACAACCGGCAAGGACTAACCGCTGGCGAAACCAAACTAAAATTGGAGGGAGAGAGAGAGGGGGGAAGCAGTAGGGAAAGGAAAAAAGAGAAACAAACTTTTGAACGTTAACGTTACGGAAGTCGTTCGTTAATGTGCACATTACCTAAGTAATTTGAGAAATGAAACAACTGTCGGCACTTAACGGATCACTCTAGTTAATCTGCAGATTAGCTGTAGATCCAGCTGTAACATATACTATATCACTGGGGTGCACTACAAGAGCCTTACTGTAGAATAAGGTGTGCACAGCATTTATCGTTTATTTACAGGGACACATAAAAGAATTCTGTTAAACTGTCTAAAAGTAATAATTTCTGGAAGTGCGAAGTTCTGGTATATGCATTTTTAAATTAAATTAATATTTTGCATATTGCTAGGCGTGTGTAAATTTTATAGATGATTCCATGGCAGCACAAAAGGGCTCGAGTATACATTTCCGCTTATTCATGAAATTGCTAAACGGAAATTTACAACTGTACTGTAAATTCTACAGCTGTAAAGTTACAGAACCTTGTATGCTTACTAAGATTTTATCTGTACACTGTACAAAAAATGATGTAAAATCTACAAAACTAGTTTCTGTAAAGCTACAGAAATCTGTAGCTTTACAAAAGAATCTACTAAAATTACAGTAATATTTCTAAAATTTTATCTGTAACCCGGGTTGCAGTTACATAAAAAGTTCTAGCCATCCCCGTTTCCTAAAAAATTCTTAGTAACCTTTAACCTTACAGTGCAAACGTGTATCTGTTACATGCATTTTTGTTGTTGGCGTTCCCATAAAAAGTTCTAGGCATCTCAGTTTTCTAAAAAATTCTTAGTAATCTTACAGAATTTTTGATTTACAGAACAAACGTCTATCTATTACATGAATTTTTGTTGTTGACGTTCCATAAAAAGTTCTAGGCATCCTAAAAAAAATCATAGTAACCTTACAGATATTTGATTTGGAGTGCAAACGTGTATTTGTTACATGAATTTTTGTTGTTGCCGTTACATAAAAAGTTCTAGGAATCCCAGTTTCCTAGAAAATTCTTGGTAATCTTACAGATTTTTGATTTACAGTGCAAGCGTCTATCTCTTTACATGAATTTTTGTTGTTGAGGTTCCATAGAAAGCTCTAGGCATCCCAGTTTCCTAAAAAATACTTAGTAACCTTACATATTTTTTGATTTGCAGTGCAAACGTGTATCTGTTTCATGAATTTTTGTTGTTGCCGTTACATAAAAAGTTCTAGGAATCCCAGTTTCCTAGAAAATTCTTGGTTATCTTACAGATTTTTGATTTACAGTGCAAGCGTCTATCTCTTTACATGAATTTTTGTTGTTGAGGTTCCATAGAAAGCTCTAGGCATCCCAGTTTCCTAAAAAATACTTAGTAACCTTACATATTTTTTGATTTGCAGTGCAAACGTGTATCTGTTTCATGAATTTTTGTTGTTGCCGTTACATAAAAAGTTCTAGGAATCCCAGTTTTCTAGAAAAATTTTAGTAACTTTGCATGTATTTTTTTTTTTTTACAGTGTGTGCTGTGCATTTCAAACTGAACTAAATTTTAGCATACTATGTAGAATATATACAAATCTATAAACATATACAGGACTGCACAAAAGAATTCGGATATTTTTTCGACTATTAACAAGTTGAGTGCCACTGACGTTAGCTGTGAGTCAGCTGACGCTGAACTTTCCGATTAGCCCGCGTCAGTCATATAGATTGTGTAACGAAAATCGTATTCCATGGTCCAAACGGAAAGACAGACAAAATTGATTTGGCATTCAACGTGTTAATGGTAATTCCGGAAATTGAGTTCACCTTATTAAACGATGAAGTTTTGTTAAAGTATTCTAGAAGTGTTGGAAAGTGTTTCACATTCTATGCTTGATCCATGATTTTTCGTTCTTGCTTAATTTAAAATGCAAAGCTTAATTGCAAAAACTTTTAAATTGCTTAATTTAAAAGTTTTTTGCATATTCTAACTTGTATTACAGATCAGCAGACATGATCGTATATAGATCACTCAGGCCATGGTTGCATCCAAGATACATGTTGATTTTCTCAGCTAAAGGACGTTGGTTCCTGGAGATCCTTGAAAAGACCTTGAAACTCATCCAAGAGGTAAAATACATTTATTCAAATTGTCAAGGAGGGATTTTTATGATCAAATTTTTCATTTATAAAGGGTGATCAGAAAATAACTGGCCAAATTTTAAAGGGTGGTTGACTGGACCAAAATAAGCATTTTTATCATAGAATGGGATTCCGGAAATGAAGCACATAATCTATTGGTGCTTATACGCTATCTTTCATTGCAGCTTTCACATTTTCTTCGTCACCAGCGCTTAAATGTGCCATTTCAGAACATACACTCTAAGACGAAGAATGTTTGTTTAGGTTCCCTCTACCACCCTTTAAAATTTGGCCAGTTATTTTCCAATCACTCTGTATATACACCGGGATACAAAATGATAGACACGATCATTTAATTGGCTAATTAACAAATATAATTATGTAATTCCACATATTAACTGTATAAATTTATTTTATTAACCTAAAGAGGCAATATAAACATAAGGAAATTTTGAAAAAACAATTGTTATATAATCACAATATAATAAATTGCATTTTCATTAGATACGTAATGGGGGTGAAATGATAAGAAAACAGAACAGAATTTCCTAAATTATAGAAATGCGCTCCCTTTGTCTTATTTCATTGCAGAGATGTGAAATAGAGTTTACAAGATTTCGAACTTGTCGAGGTCACAAAACACGCCATGCCTCACAATTGGCAGATTTTAATTTTACTTTCGCGTTACATAGGACCATTTGACCCTTTTTCGGTAGACATTGTGTGCTATAATACACCAAATATTTTATTGTTTTTAGATCGGGACTATTGGCCGTTCAATCATTAGTGGCTATCTTATTATCTTCAAAACACTTCTTTGTGTCTTTTGCAGAGTGAATTGTTGCATTGTTTTGTTGGAAAATATAGTTAACCCTTTGAGGGGCGGTGAGATATATTATATCCCACATAGTTTTAATTAAGATTTGACCAGAAACTTTTAATAGTTTTGCTTTTATAACTTTGGTGCAAAAAAGGTGAAAAACTGCTTTTCGTTATTTTGAAATTATTTTTTTCCAAATTTCCGGTGGGAATTCAACATTACAGAAACACAATTGCTTGTCCCTCTAAGAGTTAAAGCCATCAGGTTTTTCACCTTGGTTCAACAAATGCCGTTGTGAATATAGCTCGTTTATTCAGTCATCTTTCTAGAAGAGCAATTCTAAGCTTGACGAAAAAGCAACCCAAACCATTGGGGAGCCTCCACTAAGTTGACTCATTGAAATATGTCCTTTTCCTTTCAAAGATAATACCATATGAATGAATATCATCAAAATTCAACTCAAAATTCAACTTCAGTTCATCAATTAACATATTTTTTGACTAATTCCTCTGTTGCTTCAGATAATTCTCTGTAAGCTGAATGCGAGCTTTTCTATGGCTAAAAGTTAAACGCGGACACTGAGATGGTTCTACATATTTAAGGGACCTCCTACATTAGGAGACCAAAAAAAGCACTTTTTTATGATTTTTTTTGTAAGAGAACTGCATGATGGATCTTTTTGAAATTTTAGCAGTTTATTGTACATAACTTAAGGTATACACAAGAATTTTTTATTTTTTCATTAGATTTTGTTGCTTCTACTCTAACAAGGAGAGGGCCAACCTTGTTAATCACAGATTTTGATTATTTTAATATATGTTGTAGGGTAGAGACCCCTTAGTCTCAGGTTCAACGCATTCTATCCAACGCTCCTTAGTTCTTGAGAAACCGGGGGGGGGGGGGGGTCTAATAGTAGTACACAACTTAAATACTTACTTTGTAACTAATAGGATAGGTTGGTCGTAGCTCAGTTGGTACGGCATATGCTGGCTGATCTGCGGTCCCGGGTTCTGTACCCGAACGCGCTACGTTTGCTTTTATCATTTTTTGTTTTATAAATACAAGGTGGAACCCGTCGAATTTCGACGAAAGAAAATGTATACAAAGGAACTGTAGCATCAAATTTATAATACATCGACAACAATAATTTCAATAAAATATCCATCTTACACTTGTCAATTTAACTCTCCAAAGACATATTTTAACCGAAGATTAACAAAATACTTTTTTCATAAACTTCAACTGTTAAAATTATTGAAAAATTAAACTTTATTCATATACGTAATCAGTAAATAACATATAATCACGATAAGTAATTTTGATTAAGTTATCAATTGATGCTTGGTATTACGGAATGAAAAATCAGCAAAAATGATTTCACCTTGACATAATCATAGAATTTTCCCCCTTTAAATCTAAACCGAATCAACTCATTTTCCACCTTTCACATCCATATTAACCATTTAAAAAC
Organism: Maratus speciosus; assembly: GCA_963932465.1. Classification (NCBI taxonomy): domain Eukaryota; kingdom Metazoa; phylum Arthropoda; class Arachnida; order Araneae; family Salticidae; genus Maratus; species Maratus speciosus. The sequence goes on along the minus strand of OZ010800.1, from coordinate 282,303,283 downwards.
ATTTTAACCCGCAATTGGTTATTAATAAATATATTTTTAAGCTTGAAGTCACGTTTGTCAACTATTACAACTTTCCATGTTAAAATTCCCACTCGTGATTTGAGGTCTTACTATAATCTCTGTACCTGCGCGTAAAAATTCCAGAAATTTATAACTTGTAGACGTATTCAAGGGGAAATATCTCATTTTATCAAATAAAATTATCGTTTTCTTTTAAATATGACGTCATTTTCAGTCGCTGAAATATTTAGCCTATTGTCTCAAACTCAATATCAGCGAAATGCAAAAATAGTGAAATATAACAGCATCATCTGGGAAATTGCGTGTTTTTAAAAGTGTAACGTGACTTTCTGTACAAATTAAAAAAAAAAAAAAAAAAAAAAAAAAAAAAAAAAAAGATATTTTTAATTGTAATGACAAAATAGCATCAGTAAGAATATAATCAATAAAGATAACTAAACCACTATTAAAAGAAATGAAGTATTTCAGTTGCCACAATTAGAAAATTGGTATTAAAAACTATAAAAAAATTGATATCTCAAAAATAAATTAAGATATAGCTTTCAAACAAATTGCATTTAAAAGTGCATTTTTTTCTGCAAACGAAGGTGTAAACCTTTAAAATGTGGGATGTTTAGAAGTTTACAAATTTGCAGTAGAGAAAATTGCAAAATCGAAATTTCATTTTAAATTTCAAAGTGTTGCCATTCGCAGAATGACTTATGCGTTACGCACAGATATGTTTGTCCTTTATAATATAGATACTTGTAATTATGATTTAATAATTTAAATTAAAAATGTTAATATCATACATTAATTATAATGTTAACAAACTTAAATTTATCATTTTTTTTATTTTTAAACTATTATTTTTCATCCTTTAAAGAGGTTTAAAAAGAAATTGGATCTATTATTGAATGAGGAAAATTCCAAAATCGTGACAAAACCTGTTGTGGTGCCATCTAGTTATGATAAAATAAAAGAATATTCAAATAAAATAAAAATTAAAGCAGAAAGAAGATAAAGGGGAAAGAAAAATAATTGAAAGTGCAAGCACATGTATTACAAATTTAAAAATCTTTAATATGCAAAAAATCGGTTGTAATTTAATTCTGATGCTAATTTTTAATATAATTATGCTTGTTACTTGAAAAACAGAATAATAGTATTATCACATTGACTTCCTTTGTTAAAGCAATGCGCAAATGATGTTTCTTTAAAATCACGAATTGACACAATTGCTCAATATAATTGCATCGATAAAGAATATATGAAATACATTTTAAAAGTAATTTTAAAAAAATTAACAGTTTTATGATGTTTTATACAACTATTTAGTTAAAAGTAAAAAATTAAATAGGTTAAAATTATAATTGATATACAATATTATAATTTTTAATTGACAATGAGATTATTAAGTTATATTTGCAAATATATTTATAAAACAAAGAATTTGTTTTATAAGAAGAACATGAAATTTAATAACTGTGTCAATTTTTGTAGTACAGATGTCAAATTTTTTGTGTTATATCTGTTATGATATGTATAAAATTTTACTAAATATAACTATAGGGACTGGAGGACCGTATAAAAAGTTAGTTTTCGTAATTTTTATCAAATTGATTTTTTACTTTAAATAATGCCCCAACTTGAATATTTACCTCATTTGAAACGTTTTTGTAATTGGAACTATATGTCTACGATCAACGGTTGAGAAATTAAAGGTCGACGATAGATAACATATTGCATACTGTATAAGGTATTCTCACAATCTTTTGACTTTTCTATATTTTTCTGTCCCTGAATAATTATTTTTATTTTAGTACATATTCTTGGGGGGTTTTTTTTATTACTTATATTGCAAAACATTCCCAATGCATGACTGCATGACAATATTAACGAAATAAATAAGTTTTGTACGATGTTGGGGGTTCAAATATACCACAAAATTCCTATACCGTCCCGTGTCCCTGATGCTGATTTTTAAGTTTGGAACTGTCTGTAAAAAATTGTTTCAATAAAAGTAATTCGATGTATTTTTTTTTTCGGAACTGGGACTATTGTTTTACATAGGTGCCAACCTCAAACTAATCTTCCGTAATACTTCCGTTAATTTGACCCTGGTTTAATACGTTTCGAACCAGAAATTTTTTTAAGAAATGAAATTAAATTTGTTCCACGAAGAAACCTGGAATTAAATAAATAAGCAATCATGAAATAAATTTTCTGGTTCGAAATGTGGTTAACCTGTGTCAAATTAATCCCGACATTGCGGAAGATTAGTGGAAGGTTGGAAGCTATGGTTTTATATAAATATGTAGCAAAAAATAAAACTGCACACATTTTTAGTGTTGTTATTATTTTTTTAACTCTGTCTCTGGGTTTTAGACTTCTTACCGCCCCTCTTGCTAAACTTATACAGAAAATCCCTTCAGATGCAGCCACAGATTTTTTCAACTTTTTTCTCGTGTAGAAGTATATGCTAGAGAAATAATGGCTAAAATTTTTGACAGGATTTGCTGCAGAATTTAAATCAGCATTTAAATATCAATTTCAAGCGTCGCAGCTTTACTGATAGTCTTACTGTCCCCAAGGTTTATTCCTGCACGTTTCAAGGTAAATTAAATCTACCCTATCTATCTATATTATAAAGGACAAACATATCTGTGCGTAACGCATACGTCATTCTGCGAATGGCAACACTTTGAAATTTGAAATGAAATTTCGGTTTTGCAATTTTCGCTACTGTAAATTTTTAAACTTCTAAACATCCCACATTTTAAAAGTTTACACCTTCGTATTGTTAGGCGTAATTTACTTATTTTTAAGAAATTTTCATTTTAAAATATATTATTTGTACACAGCACGCGCCCCCTCCCCCCATTTTTTTGTATATCATTAATAGCTTAGTTCTAGTCAAAATTTTTCATTGTACACTTTCTTTATTTTTAAGAGTTCAGTTTAAAGTCAGTTGTGTTTTCTAAAATTAATAAAAATAAATAAATAAATAAAAGTAATTTAATAAATTAAGCACCCTTTCTTTTTATTAATTTCTCGTACTTAAATTATGTTACAACATGTAAATGTTGTTATTCAAAAACATTCCTCTATTTTTCTGTAAATAAAACCTTTTCTTTTGGGATACTCTCTCACAAAAAAAAAAAAAAAAAAAAAAAAAAAAAAAAAAAAAAAAATCTCCCTTTTCTCTCTTTTACTAGCAAACGTGGGGTAGATGGTCAGCTGTGTTCAGAAATAATTGGGACCACACACGTTTACATTTTAAACACAGGATTATTGTGTGGGAATGCTACTTTTTTCATAGCATACCAGTCCCTTTTACAATGCAGTTTTATGACTTTGTTTACGAAAAACAATTTTTTAAGCAGGTGCAAGTATTGCCTGGGCTTCTGAGATTTGAGTTCACGTGATCTCCCCGTGGTTAGAGGGACATAGCAACGAGATGTTCTTGGCATTAGGTAGGGAAATTGACCAATGAAAACAGTTTTCGCCTCCACCCTTTATTGCTTCCTGGGAAGTAACGCGGGGAGAATTGAGGGGACGCGAGAAGCGAGCGCGTGGTTTGTTGGTCGTGTAGCGTTTTTTTTTTAGAGGGGTCCTGAGTGCAGTAAGATGTGAAACAACATAAAATTTTGAGGGGCCAAAGGGGCCCGGGAAACCCCCCCCCCCTCTTTTGTCGAGGCCTGAAACAATTTTTATTAAGGATTCGCTTTTGAGACCGAAGACAGAGAAGGTCAACTCTTGCGAGTAAAGAGTATGAATTGAATTGTAAGTGCTTTTCGTTTTTTTAAAAATGAATGGTAAGCGAGCGCGGCTTTAGAAGGTGCATCTTTCGACTGTACTGGTAAGCTGGATATACCTGGCTGCTGACCGAGCATCGGACAAGTAAAAAAAAAATGCCCTGATATCAGATTCTGTGAAATAGAGATCCAAGATAAATCGTGAGCATGCGAAGCAAGACGTTAGCGTTCCGCTCCCATTTTTGCTAAACATCAATTTATCCTAGAAATATATCACGGAGGATGCCTGCTTGTTTAAAGTTGAAGCAAAACAATTCCAGCTACTTCCACGGAGAGCGATATTGGCTGCTGACTTCAAATTCCAAAACGATTTCCTAACTCATCGGGTAAAGCTGCGTACCGAAGGAAGTGTGTGGGGTGTAGCCCACCCCCTGAAACTATTTTCAAGATAAGGAGTTTTTTTTCTACTACAGAAAACAAAAAAAACACTGCCAGTTAAGATATGGTCGTCAAAGAAAAATCATCTAAAAAATTGTGTTTAAGATAACTATGTTAAAAGAAAATAGAATAATTTGTGGTGTACCATGTCTGAAACCTACTATGGATTACATTGGGTATGTTAAGTTTTTTTTCTCTTGTTCCATTATAACGTAATGATTGATTATCTTTGTTTTAAACTTGCAATCTATATAATAGAAGCCAGAAAATGTCAACATGATAAAATCTTTCCTATTAATGTTAGAATATTTACAATATCATTTGTTAATTGTGATAACTTGAGAAATAAGTTTTGAAACACCTGTATGTATAAGAGTTTAAACTCCCTATGAAGAATTAAATTTAATTTTAATCTTATTCTCTTGACTTGTATCTATTTTCGCACTGCTAAAAGTATTCTTCAATAAAGTAACTTCACTAGGTTTAAATAAGTAAATATACTTTAAAAAACAGAAATAATGAGAATAAATGTTTCAGTTCAAATTAACCCAAGAAGAAGTAGAAATGGTCTGTTTCTCTAAAATTAATCATATATTAATTTAAAAATAAAGATTTAAAAGTAATCATTAATAAATTGAAGAATATAGAGAATATGAGCAGTGTTTCTTCTAGTTTTTTTATTGTAATGAAGGTAAACAGCTTAAGTTAACTAAAATTTTCAATTTTACACACCTTTACAATTTAATGAATTTAGCCACATTACGATCACAGCCCATAGAGTTAGATTCTTTTTATGTATGACTTTGAAGCCTGTTTTCATATCTCAGCTTTTGACTTTTAACTTATTCAAAATTCTTAAATTAATCTACCTTTTCAGTTCATTCATATTCCTTTAAGTAATTTGTCTTGCGGTATGTTTAAATTTCATTTAATTAATTATATTCATCTCTTTTTAAGTGATTTTCTCTGGTCATGCATGAATATTCTGACTCTATGACAATTGTTGGGGTTGATCTGAGCAGATAAATTGAGAACCCTGTATTGCTTTAGTATTTTGTTGCAGTTTTAAAATTCTTTAAGTGTGGCATTGATATCTTAGGGTTAAAGTTTTCTTTTACAGTAATTCTGTAATTCAGCTAGAAGTTATTGTTATGATTTTATATACAGGATTCAATCTAGGTGGAAATTTAACTGCTCAGAGAAAAAAAAAAAACCCATAACAGTATGTAGAAAAAAAGGCACTTTTAAACGCAATTTGTTTGAAATCTGTATCTTAATTTATTTTTGAGATATAAATTTTTTTATAGTTTTTAATACCAATTTTCTAATCGTGGCAACTGAAATACTTCATTTCTTTTAAAAGTGCTTTAGTTATCTTTATTGATTATATTCTTACTGATGCCATTGTCTCATTACAATTAAAAATATCTTTTTTTATTATTATTATTTGAACAGAAAATGACGTTACACTTTAAAAAAGACACAATTTCCCTGATGATGCTGTTATATTTCACTATTTTTTCATTTCGCTGATATTGAGCTTGAGACAATAGGCTAAATATTTCAGCGACTGAAAATGACGTCATATTTAAAAGAAAACGATAATTTTATTTGCTAAAATGAGATATTTCCCCTTGAATACGTCTAAAAGTTATAAATTTCTGGAATTTTTACGCGCAGGTACAGAGATTATACTAAGACCTCAAATCACGAGTGGGAATTTTAACATGGAAAGTTGTAATAGTTGACAAACGTGACTTCAAGCTTCAAAATATATTTATTAATAACCTATTGCGCGTTAAAATGTTTTTAAATGGTTAATATGTATGTGAAAGGTGGAAAATGAGTTGGTTCGGTTTAGATTTAAAGGGGAAAAATTCTATGATTATGTCAAGGTGAAATCATTTTTGCTGATTTTTCATTCCGTCTTTGATACCAAGCATCAATTGATAACTTAATCAAAATTACTTATCTTGATTATATGTTACTTACTGATTACGTATATGAATAAAGTTTAATTTTTCAATAATATTAACAGTTGAAGTTTATGAATAAAGTATTTTGTTAATCTGAGGTTAAAATATGTCTTTAGAGAGTTAAACTAACAAGTGTAAGATGAATATTTTATTGTAAATTATTGTTGTTGATGTATTATAAATTTGATGCTACAGTTCCTTTGTAAACATTTTCTTTCGTCGAAATTCGACGGGTTCCACCTTGTATCTATAAAATCCTAATGAAACGAATTTATAAAACGAATATATGAAACGGCTGAAATGTAACGATTAGAATCGACTGATTAAACAATTGATTATGTTTCACGGCGATTTCTCCTAAAATATGGAATACTTTGCGATGAAATTAACACCAAAAATCAATATTGATCCGCAGATTTCAAAACTGGTATTAGAATTTTTAAATTCGAATTAGTTTTCGAAATATTAATTTTTTTCTAATTTTATATACATTTTTCTAATGATGGCAACTCAAATTTTAATCAAACAGGTATTTTTTTTTTCAGATTTTAGAAAAGGTTACTATTTTAAACTAATTTGGCGAGAAGTTTGGCCTCCCTTAAATGTATGTTAAGAAATGTATCATGTTACTTTTATTCATAATTCAATTTGTATTTCGTTATCATTTTATTTAATACAAACAGAAACATTTAAAATAAATGGCTTTAACTTCTTTATTTTTTTTTAACGAAATGAAAAGAAAAATATTAGGCACAGATGTCATATACGCACCGGAGTTCCTAATTGGCGCCAAAATGGCATTATTTTGGTTGACATGGTAACCCGGCTATTGTTGTTTATTTAATAATAAGTGTGTATTTACTTTATTTTCTTTTTTTTTTAATTACATAAATTGTTTTGCTCTATAGTTAATTATTTTTTGGGTCATTTTCCTTTAAAAATAAAAAATAATAGAAAATAATTAAAAAATACGGCACTACTTAGTTATTCCATCGACCCATTTCGCCAAATTATATAAATCGCCAAACCACTTGCCAAATTATACAAATTGACATAATTTTTATTTTAAATAACGAAAGAACAAAGAAAATAGTATAACATTAATAAATATACAAATAAAACGTCGAAATAAAAATCACTTGATGACGTAAAGACGTGTAACTTGCTTAAAGGGGTCAGGTACCTTTGAAGCTGAGAAAATGCATGCAAATGAGACACTGATATAGATAGCTATAACTCCGCATCTGATTAACTTTTGGATATGAAATTTTAAATACACATTAAAAGAGTCATAGGCTAATAGTTAATGCTCTGAAAAAAAGTCTAGATGCATGTAATGTTTTCTTTAACTTTATTTCTAATTTAATGTTTTTTAATAAACGAATTCACCTTATATATCTTGCGCGCATGATTTCTCATAAACGAATTGTCAGAGTAAGCCCAAAATTTTTTATTGAGTAGAGATATAACATGTGTTTAAAATAACCTACACTGGAAAAAATATAGCGATTAGTTTTTGAGAAAATAAATGTAAAATCGAAAATCTCAAAATTTTGAAATTATTTTTGTATAAAAATAGTCATAATTTCTAAATTTGTCACTTGATGAACATAATAGTAGGTCATTTTGTGCATCTATAAGCTTGTTACTTTAATTAAAAATTTCAGGTAATTCTATCCAGTCATTTCTTAGAAATCATGCGCGCAGTGACCAAAATCAACGTTTTGAGAAAATTGACGTTAAAGATCCAATTGCCCCTTGATAACATAAAGAGAGTTCAAACTGTTTTCGTCTTAACTTCCCTTCTAAAGCGAATTTTTGCATGGGGTTTCTTTTTAAACATTCCTTAAGAATAAAATTTTAATATAAGCTATTAAATAAAAAAAATATTTTTGGGCTCTTTCAAAGGTACCTGACCCCTTAAAGTCAAGTGAATGTGACATTTATCAACCATCATTGGCATTTAATCTTATAGTTTGATGATAGATTTTTGTTCGACGGGATAACTAAGTAGTACCAAAAATACATATGTAACTGGTATTCGAAAACGAGGATTTCGCCAAATTTTCGTTAAAAAAATCACGCCAAACCGGGTGTGTATATGGCATCTGGCCAAATATTAAATAATGTAACAAACGGTGACATTTAATTTCAACTTCAAAGCAATGTTTTAATTTACCACTTGAAAAATAAAAAAAAAAAGGCTAACTGGCGAGTTGAAAAGTAGTTATTGGCGAGATTTGCACCCGGCTAGCGTAACAGTACCAAGAATTCTTTGCAACAATGCTTTTATGTAGTATTATTTGAAAAAAAAAATTGATTTTTTTTTAATCGAAATGGAAAACTTTCGGCACAGATGCCACATACGGTCTCATATTGGCGCTATTTTTTTCTGACGCCAATGTCATATACGCAACGGGTACTTAACTGGCGCCATAGTATCGTTATTTTGCTTGATTTGATAAGCCGGATGTTGTTGTTTATGCTGTTGATCTTTTCCCCAAATTAGCGTCAGAAAACAATCGCGCCAATATGGGGCCATATATGATATCTGGGCCAAACTTTCATATGAAAAGCGAAGGGATCAGGGCGTATTTATTTATGGCAGTTACATGACTTGGACTATTATAATATAGATGAAATGATGGCGATAGAATAATATTTGGCGCCTTATCACCTGTACCTGGCTAATATTAAAGTACCAAAATGGCACCAGGAATATAAAAAGCGAAGTGGTTCGACGGAACCCTTGATGATAGTCACATGACTTAGGTTATTGTTATAGAAATTGTTTTAAAATACCGGGAGACAAAGACTCTGTACACTTAATTCCTTTTATTTTTAGCTTCTTTTCAAACGTTTATCTGATCCTCTTTAATCAAACACGAAAACAACCATTGGATGTCTTAACAGCAACTGATTCGACCTTAAATTTTTGAAATCAAAGGAAAATTGAATGGAAACCCGTTTACAGGGAGATCTGCACAGCTTTTTTCAGTATAATTCAATCTTCTATAATCTTTTTTAAACCGATCAGATTAGCGTGTTTTTAGATTCTGCGACGTCTGAATGGGGGTTGGCGAGCGTAGCTTGCAGAGGGCAGAGCCCCGTAGTATATATATATATATATATATATATATATATATATTAATCCAGTGTAAATAACTGTTTCTAAAAATCAATGAACATTGTGGCTATCACTTAGTCTTAACATGATTTGCCTAAAAATAGGTGGTAATTTTCCTTACCGCCCCATCCTTACCATCCCCCTTTTTCCCCCTTACCGTCCCTTTTTTCCTATACCGTCCCCTTTTTTTACTTACCGTCCCTTCTTTAACACACCTTTAAGACGATGTTATACAAAAAATTTTTACTAAAAATATTACATTGTTGTTATTTCTTATTTGAATATCCTGTGGGTACTATGCAAATTCATTATGATTAAAAATTTAGAAGAAAATAAAAAATTATAGCGGTAAAAAGGTAAGTAAAATTAAACTCGCAAGTTTAACTTAAACCTCCGTTAATTAAAAAAATCGTCGCTGCTGACCATTTTTTCTTTATTTTGAATCATTAATGCATTCGTCTATAAGTTTAAAATGTTATTTTAGTAAGTTTAATTTCACCGGATTTTTATTCCTGAAAAATCAAAATATTGTGAGAATGCCCTATATACAAGTCTATTGATCATATACTCGTACAGCGCTCCATAAACTAGAATTTGAATAGTTTTTCGACGGTAGATGATAAATGCGGAAATTAGGTTTTCAAATGTGTTATGCGTTTTACAAATTGTTTACTATTTTGATACCTTCTTTCACCTTATTAAACGTTATTATTAAGTTTCTCTCTCTCTCTCTCTTTTTTTTTTGCATTGAGAATGACTTGGATAAATCTATGCTTGACGAATGTTTTCTTTCTTACCTCATTTAATTTTTTTGTATAATAATTATCTCCTCATTTTATGTATTTTATTCTACTTTTTATTTATTTTTTAATATTAAAAATATCATAAAAATTTCATAACAATTATATATTTATTTCGTGCTACATTATTTTTCAGATATTAGGCATAATGAAGGAATCATTTCTTTCCACAAAGCCAAAAGAGGCGACAGACGTAGATGACCTCTGCCGAAATTCTCGCCGCTCTTTTAGACAGGTGATCATGGATCAACACGCCAAAGACCCGACGTATACTTATACAGATATGCAAGGAGAATTGACAGGAATGTTAACAGCTGTAAGTTAGACCACACTTTACAAATGCGGATTTAGATTATCTCTCTCTCTCGTTATAAATTAATTATTTTTATCAATTAATACATGGTCCCTCTAACTGTAATTCTGATGTCATTTTAACCCCTTGAGGGGAACCGGTATATATTATATACCACCTACGATTACACCAGAAGTTTTACACCAGAAAAATTTTATTAAATTTTACCTTGGTAACTTTGGTGGAAAAAAAGCCGTAAAATTGCTTTTACTTATTTTGAAATAGAATTTTTCAAAGATTCCGGTGGGAATTTAGCATTTCACAAACGTAATTGATTGCCCCTCAAGGGGTTAAGCACATTACCTATTTAACCCTTTATGTACTGAATTATGAATTTATGAAAATTTTATCTTCTAAAGCATTTTTCGTGAATTGTTTAAAATACATTAGAAGATTTACATAATCATTTAATAAATTTTAGAAGGATTTTAGAAGGATTCAAGGATTTAGAAAGATTAATTAAATTTGAATTTATAGGGATTTTGTGCACTATTTATAACCCGACTCAAATATTTTATTTTTAATAGTTTTCTTATTTTTTGTAGAATTAGGAAATGTACAATTATAATGTTCTTACAATAGAAATATAGAAATATTACCGAATTGAAAAATCCCCCTCCCCCCCAACGTCAAGAAAGCTGAAAAGATGTAAAGACAATAGAAACCCTCCTTTAAAAAATATTTTTGCTTTGTGTAACCCATAATGCTTTTGGAACAAGATAAAGTAATGCATCTATAACTCATTCTAAACTGCATTACAACTAATCGGAGTATTAAATGATTTTTATAACAAGTTATTTTAATGGTACTTATAAGTACCGCCAGTAGATAAAGGGTTAAACTTTATTGAAAACGGCTTAAAATCTTATAAATTACAGCTCTCGAAGTCGAATTGTTTGTTACATTGCGACTATGTGATGTGAAATCACATACAGTTTTAAATTAGCTCATTTAATTTATTAAATATCTATTTCCACCCATATTCGGTGATTAAATTATATTAGGTTTTATTTTATGCTTTGTGCTTTCCTGTTCTAAATAAATGATTGAAATAATTTATCCTTTTCTAGCTTTGTAACTCTCCCACACAAATTATCCTTTTTTCGCTTCACTCTCAGAAATATCGGATGATCTAGAATTTCTGGGAGTTTTGAAATGTTAATACAGTAAACTCTGTCTAAGGCGGAATCGATCGGGACTGAGAAAATTTTCCGTGGTAGACAATATCGGCTTATGCAACCCCCCCCCCCCCCCAAAAAAAAAAAAAAAAAATCCCTCGAATTTGATGATTTTTTATTGATTTTCCTGACTCGAAAATTGGTTGAAAACTGAAATTCGGAAAGATCTCTTGTCTTTATAGATAAATGAGAAACGCTATTCAATTTCTTAGTACTGCAGTAATACATGAGAATTGGAAGTTTACACACACACACCACACCTACCAATAAACTTCGAGAATGAGACAGAACGCTATAACTTTGAATTTGAATACATCTTTAAAGCATATTATATTGCACTTTCAAAAATATATATTTTGATAAATGTTCATTCAACTAGAAATATTAACTTTTAAATATAATTTTGCATATGAAAAAATGGCACAAGCATAAATTCCTTAAAATTTAAACAGTTTCTGTCCTTTTGAATTAACTTTTTCAATGTATTACGGAATTTAACTAACAGGCACGACATTGAGAATTGGATTTATCAGTTTTAAAGTTTAATAAACAAAACGCCTTTCATTTTTAAATTATCCTTTTTTCCGCCTTATGCAAAATTTTGGTGGGGTTAGACATATTCCGCCTTATGCAGCATGAATTAATGTAATTTTCTATGAGTTTGCCGGGACTTTAAAAAATTTCCGCGGTAGACAGATTTCCGGCTTATACAGAGTCCGCCTTAGGCAGAATTTACTGTAATTAGTAAACTATATACAATAGAAAGATGCGGTTTTAGCAGAAATGCTTAGAAACATGTGGGATTTTTTTTAAATATAGGAAAAAAGAATATGTTAATTAGTTACATTTTTGCTAACAGGTGACGCTGAAATTGTTCATGTAGCTTTGCTATGGTATAAAAAAGCGGATTGAGTATTGGCATCATGTTCTACCTCGTTTACGGCTGCAACAGAAGTTTGAGTCCCCTGCTTCTTTGAGGATCTTCCATTAAACCCGTTTCCTCAAATCTTTTTATCATAGCCTTCAGATTTGTAACGGTCATCGGTCCTTTTCCTGTTTTAACCCCACGCATTATACGATAAGAAAGCAAAGCTAAACTTGCCGATTCATCCTTTTTGTAAAACACAAAGCTCTGTCACGCAAAGAAAACATGCCTAAACATAGCAGTTAAACATCAAATTTTGTATCAAAATTCCTTTTAAATGCAATTTTTTTAACCTTCGAAAAAGCGTATGAAACTGAGCAATATCTTAGGAAGGATGTTAGCGCAGTGGACTCATCTTCTTATATAACACATGGTGCAGATATTTTCGATGTTGTACAGTAGGGTGGGTCGAAAAAAACTTTTTTTCGATTTTCGATGATGGGTAGTGTGGAAAAGTTGATACTGGTGGCACCAAGTTTACACAAAAAATTTGAGATTTTTCGGACATTTGCCGCAAATGGCTTGAAGTTTTGGCCTAATGCTGATTTTTGAACTTTTTTAGCAAAAATTTAAAAAATGTTAAATTTAAGTTATTTTAGCTGAATTTACTTGAAATGTCTTATTTAGTGTGCGAAAAGTTTAAATAAGCTCTGATTATGTATTATTTAACAGTTATGTGCATTTTGAATTAGATGACTTTCATAGCTTTTTCGCGTATAAGTGAGCAAAAATTGCAGGAATTGTGACAACAGGGAATAAGGATCTCGTCATCGATAAAGACTTGGTCAGGAGGCAGAAAAAGAAACTTGGAAAGACGATACAGGAGGAGGAAGATCTTGGAGGAAGAAAAATTACAAGCATCTTTTTTTGATAGTAGAAAAAATAAAACGATCTTCATAGAAAAAAAGGTGTCTAGCGGCACCGTCGACAGAAAGATTAAACAAATATGACCATGTTGTCTGAACGTGGTTCGGAATATTTAGGTCACTTGTCACCTCCTTCTGGTCACTGCGGAGAAATAGCAAAATCATTATATAATTTTCTAAGGCAGAGTAAAGCCTGCTTTGAAAAAAATCAAGAAGAGAACTGCAACATTTGATATGTATTCTTCATACGAACGAGCTTCCACTCTGACAGCGACATCAACTGTCTAAACAAGATGGTAGAACCACTTGAGCTAAGACCTTTACCAACTGAAAAGGAGCAAGATTAATAGAGTACTTAAATCTTCAGCCTTTTGCATTTCTGATGTCTTTAAAACAGGAATAGGCTCGTAGAAATGGACGCGTACTTTTTCTTATGCCATCAGTGATGTGTGCTTTGTAATTCTCTCGACGGCGCCGCTTGTTCCCTTTTTTCTATGATCGTGTTATTATTTCTACCATCAAAAAATATGGTTGTAATTGTTCATCCTCCAAGATATTCCTCCTCCTGTATCTTCTTTTAAAGTTTCTTTTTCTGTCTCCTGACCAAGTCTTTATCTATGACGAGATCCTTATTCCTGGTTGTCACAATTACTGCATCCTGAAACACAGGTGAAAATCTTAACGCAATTTACCTATATAATATACCAGCTGTAGATCCGGCGAACGCTGGGTAAGAAAGGGATATGCGTTTGGGAGTGTCTGCTTTTGAAGGCCTTGGTTAAAATTCTGATTCAGACGAACTGCCTGCTTCAAAGTCCCAACTTTTTGAATCTTTCGAACAATAGCTGTATTTTAGATCAGAAAAATAAGTAACATCCCATCTCTCAGTTATTCTCATCACATGTTTCCTCCATCATCTTCATGATGACTGATTGCGTTTTCATTGGTTTCTACTGCACATTCTCCTCTTCTTTCAGAATTGCTGTCAAGACATGCTGCGGTCCGGCATTCAAATATGTTACTCTGAACGCATCGAAAAACCGAAGGAAGAGTGAGGAACATAATAAAGACAAAATAGAGAAACTGAAGAACGAACCAAACAATACCTACAATTTTTGCTCAGTTATGCGCGAAAAGGCTATAGAAATCGCCTAATTCAAAATACACATAGCTTATAAATAATAGATAATCAGAGCTTATTTAAACATTTTGTACACTAAACATGACATTTCAAGTAAATTCAGCGAAAATAAATTAATTTAACATTTTTAATTTTTTTGCTAAAATAGTTCAAAAATCAGCGTTTGAGAAAAACGTCAAGCCATTTGCGGCAAATTAAAGAATTGTCCAAAAAATTTCAATTTTTTTGTGTAAACTTAGTTTCACCAGTGGAAACTTTTCCGCACTACCCGTCATCGAAAATCGAAAAAAAGTTTTTTTCGGCCTACCCTATTGTACAGCGCTATCTGTTGCCAAAAATTTTAACTATTTATTAAAAAAAATTTCATTATAAACAAAAATCCCAAACTTTTCTGAGCATATATGTGTGAAAACCACACCTTTGTATTGTACATAGTTTTCTAATTATTAACATTTGAAAACTCCCGGAACTTTTGGATCAACCGGTACTTTCTTCAAATCCCGGAAATATTCCTGTCAGCACTGCTACCGATATATATACGAGAATTGAAGAATTTTCCGTTCTAGGACAAAAAATTTCTGTAATCTGAAAAAAGGATAATATCATAAGACGAAACGCAATTTTTCACCTTGATTCAACATAAAATATATAATGTGAACATTAAAGAGGTCCACAATCTTACTTAAAAGGCGACTAATGTAATGAAAAGATGTTACAAGTTTAAAATATACATTTTATTTATCTGTGTAAAAGCAATCAAGTATGTAACGACGCCCTATCGTACAATATCCCCAGTTTGTGCTTCAATATCCTGAAAATAAATCACTCTTGAAATTGAGAAAGATGGAAATTTACCTTTACTCTGTTAGCGAAATCGGAAAAGTTCAAGATTTGTTTTCCAAAGACTGCAAGAGAGGTTGACACTAAAAAAGACTGCTCCGCACAAAAAGGATTTTAAAATAACTTGTCTGATGCAATAGTTTTATTGTATTTCATCATTTAAATTACATCATCTTTTCTTCGTTCCTGCTGTACGAAGAGTGGTTATTACGTCAGTTGTTTGTGAAATACTGTACTGATAAAGACGGAAGCCATGTGCTCCGCTATTTTTACACTATATAAACTAAAGTAACATTAACACAAACTTAATTTTTTAAACATATTTAAATGTACAAACAACGAAAGTAATGTGCTATTTTCACAGTATTATATTTATCCGTTTTGCAACTGGATAATTAAATTTATAAAAACATCAAGTGACCACTGGATTATATTTCGTATTCCAATTAATTAAAGTGCACAAAGTTTTCTTTTCAGCTCAAAGTGCAAAAGGTACACTGGATATCTGGGTCTCACATTTGGATTAAAATCTGCAGTCGTTCTGTGAAAGGTAAGGGATCGAACTTTCTCACCTGAATTTTATTAGTTTTGAAACTTATAAATACAAAAGCTCAGGACCTACATGACTCACGCCTTTTAGATTATGAGACTGAACTGAGGATTTGTCTCTTGAAGGCTGGTCCCTATGATCTATAACTATAGATCAAGTACAATATAGAATTTATTAGCAATGGCCACAAAAGACATTGCTTTGATGGAGAAACTAAATGACCAAAATTATAGTCATTGGTCATTTAAAATGCAAAATCTTTTATTAAGAGACGATTTATTCAGCGTAGTGCTGAACGACCCCCAGATCCGTTGACAGATAATTGGACCAAACAAAATAAAAAAGCTAAATCACTTATAAATTTATGCATCGACGATGCACAAATTATCCATGTTAAGCATTTAGATAATGCTAAGCAGTTATGGAACGCTTTAAAAGCGGTTCATCAGTGGTCCAACTTGTCATCAAAATTGTTCCTGTTACGAAAATTGTACTCACAGAAATTGAGCGAAGGAGGCGACATGGTCGCTCATATTAACAACATTCTGTCAATTAAAGACAAATTGCTGGCTATTGGGGAAGAAATACCCGACTCTCATATATGCGCCTTGCTGCTTTGCTCTGTACCTAGATCTTATGATCCGTTAATTAACGCGCTCGAGGGCCGTAGCCAAGACGACTTTACGTTACAATTTGTTAAAGATAAACTAATTGACGAGTTTAGACAAAGGCGGGAAAATAAAGAAACGAATTCAAACCCGCGTGACTCCGCGTACAATGCGACAAATAAATTAGAAAATCGGAAAGCCGCTTCGAGCTCTCGCGACTCGGCTTACAAGGCAGAAAATAAAAATGCTAGAAACAGGAAATTTTGCACATATTGTAAAAAATCAAATCATGAAAAAAATGAGTGTTACCATTTGAAAAATAAAACGAAAAATAACTTTCAGAGAAATTATGCGAATAAGTTTCATAATAATCCGAATTCTTTCAGAAACAATCCGGGAAATTACAGAAGTAATCAAAGTAACGGAAGAGATAGTTCTAATTTTTGCTTTAAAAGTAATGCAGACATGGGAGTAGGTGAAAATGTTTTTTACCCCCTATCAAACTCGGAAGAAAACGTTTACGAATTCTCCGATCAAAGTTACAATGATGGTGATTTAATGCTGGCTAACGAAGCGCAAGCAATACATGTAAATAAGTTCGTGATTGATTCCGGGTGTACTAGACACGTCGCATTCGTAAAAGAAAACTTCATAAACTTTAAAACTGGGAATTTTGGTAGTATAATGATAGCAGATGCTAATAAATTCAATTCATGTGGTATGGGAGATATTAAATTACGTACAAATTCATCGCATGATGTTACACTGAAGGATGTTCTTTATTGCCCTGAATTGCAGAGCAACTTATTATCCGTAAAGAAAGCTACGGAAAACAATATCAAAGTTATTTTCGAAAAAGACTCTTGTAACTTTGTTAAAGATAATAATGTAGTATTAACCGCAGAATTAAACAATAATTTATACGAAATTTGTCCTAGGGATGAGTATGGGTATATTGTTAAAGCACAAACAATTTGCGAGAATCCAAATTGTATTACAATCTGGCACAAGCGTTTGGGACACAAGAATTTTGATTCTATTAAATATCTTGTCAATCATAAGTTAGCAGAAGGTATAAGTTTAAGAATTGCAAACATGAAATTACATGCACTAAATGCATTGAAGGAAATCTGTCACAATCCCCCTACCCTAAGGTAGTATCAAATAGATCAAAAGAAGTTATTTCACTAATTCACAGTGTTATTTGTGGGCCTATGAACACAGAAACATTCACAGGTAAAAGGTATTTTATTACGTTCATTGATGATTATAGCCGGTTCACAATGGTTTATTTACTTTCACACAGATCTGAAGCCTTAGGAAAATTGAAGGATTTCATTGCCCTAGTGAAAAATAAATTTGGGAAACAAATAAAAGCCTTTAGATCTGATAATGCAGGAGAATACATTGGGGACAACTTTGAAAATTATTTAACCCTTAACGGTATTGAACGTCAATTAAGTGTACCATTTTCCTCACCCCAGAACTGCGTTGCGGAGAGAAAAAACCGCACACTTGTAGAAATGGCACGAACCATGCTCTCGGACGCAAATTTGCCGAGACAATTTTGGGGTGAAGCGATTATTACTGCAACGTATTTAACTAACCGGCTACCAACTAAAGCAAACAACAATATAACTCCATTTCAACTTTGGAATAACCGAAACCAAATTTGTCACATATAAAGACATTCGGATGCAAGGCCTACGCTTATATAGAAAAATCTAAAAGAGGAAAATTCGATGATAAGGACATTGAAGGCATCTTTCTGGGATATGATAATAGGAACAAGGGATATCGGATATGGGTTGGAGATAATAGAGTATCGATATCTAGAACTCTAAAATTTTTAGAACATAAGTTAAATAACACTAAAGAAGACGCAAACAACATTTCAACCCCTACGGAAAATATTAGAGTAGAATTAGGCGATGATGAACATGACGCGAACACAATTCGACAACAAACTCCAGTAGAGCCTAGGAGATCTTTACGAGAAAACAGGGGAATACCTCCCGATAGATTCGGAATTAGCGTGAATATGTGTAAGGTAGAGGATTCAAGAACGTGGGAATATATACAAAACAACAAAGATCCAAAAATTAAAAATAACTGGCTACCGGCAACAGACGATGAAATTAAATCGTTGAAAGAAAACAGTACATGGGATTTAGTAAAACCACCTCCGGGGAAACGTATTATTGGATGTAGATGGACTTTTAAAATTAAATTAAACGCCCGAGGAGAGGTGGAACAATACAAGGCAAGACTGGTCGCAAAGGGATATTCGCAGAAATTTGGGATCGACTACGACGAAACGTTCGCGCCAGTCGTAGCACACACCACCATTAGATGTTTCTTAAATGCCGCAGTATACAAAAATTTAGGTGTAACCCACCTTGACGTGAAAACAGCGTTTTTACACGTGAACTTAGATGAGGAAGTGTTAATGACATAACCAAAAGGATATGTGGTAAAGGGTGAAGAGAACAAAGTATGCAAATTAAAGAAAGCAATATACGGTCTCAAACAGGCTGCCAGAGCTTGGCACCTGAGAATAAGTAAAACTCTTAGAAAAATGGGATTTAATCAATGCGAATAGGATTTATGTGTATTCAAACGAAATAAAAACGGTAATACGTCATATGTTATAGTTTATGTAAACGATATTTTAGTTGCGGGAAAGGAAAAAGATACGGTAGAAATATACAATGAACTGTCAAAGGAATTTGAAATAAAAACATTAGGTAAAGTCTCACAATACCTAGGAATAAATATCAAACGTTCGGACGACGGAAGTCTGATATTAGATCAGGAGAATAAAATGGATGAAATTGTAAAAAAATTTAATCTAGTTAATTCTAAAGCGACGTATACTCCCATGGCTACAGATTATTTTAATTTAGATCCCAACAGCAAACTAATGAGCAATAATACAAAATACAGGCAAGCAGTGGGGGCATTACTGTATAGAGCCACTATCACACGACCGGATATAGCTGTTTGTGTAAACATTCTAGGAAGAAGAAATGAAAAACCTAGAGAGGTTGACTGGTTAGCGATTGAAAACTAATAAGGGTTGGGTTGATTTTTGACGGCCAATTATCTACACGAGGGATATAGGCCCGGGGGGAGTGCCCTCCGTGGGGGTCTTTCTAAGGGAACCTAATCCGTATTAACGCATGGAAGATCCACGGCTCGAAGAAAACCACGAAAACTCCGAACGATTAGGCCGACGGGCGCGATTGGGATCGAACCCAGCACCTCCCGTCTACCAGCTTCGAGAGCAGAACCTCTCGGCCACTGGTGGGGCTGAAAACTAATAAGATATTTGAAACCACTAAACATTTAAAGTTCGTGATTAATACTAGTAAACCACCCATATTGACAGCCTACTATGATAATGACTGGGGAAGTGATAAACTCGATAGGAAGTCCACAATAGGGAATATATTTAAATTAGGTGATAACCTGATTTCCTGGTTTTCGAAAAAGCAGATATGCGTTGCTCTGTCCTCAACTGAGGCAGAGTACATATCTGCATCAAGTGCAGGTCAGGAAATACAGTGGTTACTCATGCTACTTAAAGACATTGAGTTACCAGAAACATTGTCCATTGAAGTGTTCGAAGACAATTTGCCCTGTATAAAACTGTGCACTAATAAAAAACATTTGTCATGCAGCAAACATATTGATGTGAAATTTAACAACATAAAAAACTTAGTACAATGTGGGACAATTGTGTTAAAGTACTGTCCCAATAAACAGATGATTGCTGATATCCTCACTAAACCTCTAGCTAAACCTCAGTTTGAAAAACTCAGAATTGAATTGCAGCTTAGATCACAGCTTAGAAAACAAATGTGGGGGTGTTAGCGAAATCGGAGAAGTTCAAGATTTGTTTTCCAAAGACTGCAAGAGAGGTCGACACTAAAAAAGACTGCTCCGCACAAAAAGGATTTTAAAATAACTTGTCTGATGCAACAGTTTTATTGTATTTCATCATTTAAATTACATCATCTTTTCTTCGTTCCTGCTGTACGAAGAGTGGTTATTACGTCAGTTGTTTGTGAAATACTGTACTGATAAAGACGGAAGCAATGTACTCCGCTATTGTTACACTATATAATCTAAAGTAACATTAACACCAACTTAATTTTTTTAACATATTTAAATGTAAAAACAACTAAAGTAATGTGCTATTTTCACAGTATTATATTTATCCGTTTTGCAACTGGATAATTAAATTTATAAAAACATCAAGTGACCACTGGATTATACTTCGTATTCCAATTAATTAAAGTGCACAAAGTTTTCTTTTCAGCACAAAGTGCAAAAGGTACACTGGATATATGGGTCTCACGTATGGATTAAAATCTGCAGTCGTTCTGTGAAAGGTAAGGGATCGAACTTTCTCACCTGAATTTTATTAGTTTTGAAACTTATAAATACAAAAGCTCAGGACCTACATGACTCACGCCTTTTATTCTCGACGTTAATTTAATTAAAATCAAAAAAAAACCTCAGCATTGACAGAAATGTATATAGAAAACCGATCAGATCAAATAATACGATCCCATATAATACTTCATCACCATTTTTATATAAAATTGCAGCTTACAAATTTTATATTAGACGAGCTTTTAAAGTAGATGTTCAGAAAAATATTTTGAAAAAGAGCTTAATACCATTAGAGATATCGCTGAGGAAAACGGATTTTCAACAATCCGCATCAATAAACTTATCTATGAATTCAGTTTTCATGACAATATAAAAAAAGAAAACCATAAAGAAATTATATTCAAAAAGTTTAACTATTTCCCTGGTCTGTACGAAAATTAAGATATGCTCTACTGAAACACAATATAAATTTAATAGCCTGTCCACCAAGAAAATTAAAAGAGTTAATTTGTACGAAAATAGATCCAACACCGAAAGATGAATTAGCTGGTGCATATACCATTCCTTTTAGAACTGACAACAACAGACTAATGGAGTAAATCGTAATGACCAAAAGAAAACACAAAGAAAGAATAAAAGAACATAAAACAGACATAAAATTTTGGCGTCGGTCCACAGCACTCTCTCATTTAGGTTTCAATCAGAATATCGCAATAGATTTTGATCAGGCAAAAATCATATTCCCAACATCCAATTATTACGAATCCACTATAAGAGAATCAATAGAAATCCTATGTAAAAGCAATCAAGTATGTAACGACGCCCTGTCGTACAATATCCCCAGTTTGTGGTTCAATATCCTGAAAATAAATCCTGAAAACCTGAGCAAAGTGATGTAATAAAATTTAAAGTACAGAAGTTAAATATCTTCTTCTATCCATGGAAAGTGACGTATGAGAAACAAAGTGATGTCATAAAATAAATGGAACTGCAATTAATAATAATAATATATATCTCCTCTAATTAAATTCAGTCCAAGAAAGTGCTACCGCTACTGCTACGTATTTGTAAAAATAAACAACATTTAGTTATTAAGACATTCTCTGATGATGAACCTGGAAGGCTTGAAAGTACAAAGAAGTTTTAAATAAAATGTATATTTTAAACTTGTAACATCTTTTCATTACATTACATTAGTCGCCTTTTAAGTAAGATTGTGGACCTTTTTAATGTTCACATTATATATTTTATGCTGAAAAAAAAAAAGTTTAAAAAAAAATACGTCTCTCGTTATTCCGTGGATCTCCTTGGCTTTGAACCTGAGACCGCGCGTTTTGAATCGAGCATCTTAACCACTCGGCCAGCACTTGGAAGAGGGTGAGTTTAAAATGAAGATACGGGTTTCTACAAATGGGGTATTGATAAGGCTTGTTAAATTTCCTGTTCAGAAAGCTCGGAAATTTAAACGTAATTGCTGGGACATTTCGTCGCTATGAAATAATGGTTGGTGTTTTAACGCTTATAGATTATTAGCGGATAAAAATTATTACATATTAGACAAATTTTTAATACGATATAATATGATTGTTAAATGTAAAATATGAATATTATATTTTTAATTAAATTCGAGAAGAAATATTTACTTTTTTCAATAAAATCGATTTTTTTAAGTTGGTTGAACTACCATGTATATTTTTTCATGTGTTCGTTTAGAAGATATTTTTACTTGCGAATATTTTTTTTTAATATTCTAAAAAATAAATTGCGAATAAGTTTAAATGAATGAGAAAATTGCTACTTTATTAAATTCGAAAGCTTTATTTTTGTTTGTTTGTTTTTAAATGAATTAGAAATTTTAATTTTTTGAATTTTCGGTTTTACATTTTAAAAATAAATTCGAACTTTGGTATTTGTACAGCCAATACTCATGCATGCAAGAAATGAACGGAATTTCTCCCTCTTTTTCAGACTTCCGGGAAGAATTAACGGAAAAAGCAAGTTTTCTAGGAGTGCGGAAATTATTTGTTTAAAAATGACGAATAATTTAATGTATAAAGACGAATTTTCCTGACAGTGTTGCATATGAAGTCAACGGCGTTTTCATTCATAAAAAAATTCATTGATTTAAAAAAAAATAATGAAAATAAAATAAACTAGAAAACAGAAATTCTGCTTTTTCAGAATTTAATGTCGCCCTCGATTAAAAAGAATATATATGTATATAAATATAGATAGAAAAAAACATATTTCAGTTTTAAGACTTAAAACACACGCTTTTATTCTATACTAGCTGTTTAACCCGTCCTATGCACGGGAGTTCATGAATTTAATTCTAAAACCGAAATTAAAAATATCTATTCGATTTAGAAAATTATTTTTCTACTACTGTGCCTTTTTTTTAAAAATGAAATTTAATTTGTCGTGTTACTATGGCAGCAGACGATAAAACAATAACTTTTGAATAAGGGAATAAATAGAATAAAAAGTTTTGTTGATGTTTCTGATAAAATGTGTTTCTTTATTTTAAAAATTTGTAATAATTAAGCTCAATTAAATAATCTCTAATTATTTGCATGTGAGGTAAAACAATTATCATAATACCCGCTAAAGCTTCTTATTATTGCAAAGTGGCGTACGTAATATATAAATCTCTTATTATTTGCATGTGAGGTAAAAGAATTATCGTAATAACCCGCTACTGCTTTGAGTGAAGCAAGGCGCACGTAATATGCAATGCGTTTTGCAATAGAAAAGTAATATTTATGGTAAGAAATTTATTGTGGATTTTTAATTTTTGGCAACTGCTATAATGAAAAATTGTCAAATTTTATGGTAAATTGCTGTTAAATTTGTGGTTTTTTATTAATTAAAAATGAACTATAAATTATTTCGATTCCGGATTACTTTAGTTGCCACGGCCGTGTTTTAATACACATATACGTAACATTTCAGAATTCTCGCTTCCAAACTGTGGATTTGTATAGCATTACAGACAGACAAATTTTTATTTTTATATATTAGATAAAAAGACGTCATCCACATCCGCTGAAGAATTCTTCATTTACGATTAAGCCTTAAACAACATCTGCACTAAAGTACGCATAGGACGTCACGATGGTTGAATAATACACAAATCCAAAAAAGGGAACGTCGTCATTCAAGAAACTCGACCAAAAAAATTGGCTATAATGATTCATATGCCTTCATTTGTATGTAATATTAATATACATACTTAAAATTAAAGTATGGTTTATAATATCTCCATATTTTATCAGAAATCATTCATTTATATTTTTACAAAATAGCACGTATTTTAATTATATATTTTTAAAGTTTTTTTGGAAAAACGGCAACAAAAAGATGTAATTACTATTTTCCCTTTACTTTCTACAGAAATGGAGTATTTAAGGCGCCAAAATTAAACAAATAGCGCTAAAAACTACAAAAAAATTAATATTTCAAAAATAAATTGAGATGCAGTTTTCAAACAAATTGCGTTTAAAAGTACTTTTCTTCCCCAATACGACGGTATAAAAATTTTAAATACAGTACAATATTTAACCGTACAATGATATTTCTGTTTTGCTTTACGGCTGGCTTATACAACGGAACGTTATTTTTTAGAGACGACACTTTAATAGCTGGGAGAAAGAAATAGCATGTTGGGGACTAATAAAAACATGTACTTCCTCTTTTAGAATTCCTTATACTTTTTATTTATATTTCATTTCTTTCATAATCATATTGTGGCGAAGAAGTAAACCTCTACTAATTAATGTGATGATCAGTTAGGCGATTGTAAGAATTCCTCTTTAAGGCTGTTCTCAAATCCAAAGGGTCAGCTTTCTGACATAAGTTTTAATTCATTTTCGTTCGGAAACGCATGAAACTAGGAGGTGTTGTTATTCAGAAACTATGTCATCGAACTGTTTTTTTTTCCGTTTTCTTGTAAACGCAATAGATCTTTCAGAAAATACTTCAAAATTTGTCATTTTGAACCGAACTTCCGAACGAAAGAAGAAAATCCAGTCAGTAAGGGGAGAAAAATGCCGTGTCACTTAATAGGTAATTTATTGATCAAAGAATGGAAAACACAGTTCGATTCCAAACAGCTTCCATGGTTAGGCTTTCCAGTTTTATATCGTTCCTTTAAAAAATGAATTTGTTAATGTGTCAAAATGTTTTGCGGTTGTTGAGCAGGGCAGTTGAAAACAGCCTTAACATAGTTATTGGCAAGTCTAATCTTGCTAAATTTTCGATTTTATTTACAAATTCGAAAATTGTGCATATGTTACTATCTACTAACTAGTATGTTATTATGCTTGCTGTTCTGCACGAAAGAAAATATTCTCAAAAAATTTTTGCTACTGGATCCAATCAAGAACATCAACAAATTCCTTTTTTGTTTTTTTACACGTTACTATCAGATGGATATCTGATGATTCATGTTCTATCACCAAATGTATATGCCAGAAAATTAAAACGAAGAATTTGCAGGGTATGAGAGTTTCATTGATTATTTTTCTTATCACCGGCTTGCAAACATGTGGCCTTTTTAGGTGCCTTCGTAATTATATAAATACGTAGCACTATAGACGTCGTTCAGTCCATCCATCTGTCTGTCTGTCCGTCCGTCCGCTTAGAACAGAGCAAAAACTACCCAAAGAATGGTCTGAAATTTTAAATATATAATTGTTGCAAAACTTTTTCGAGTCGTTTCAAATTTTATGAAAATCGGATGTATAGTTTAATTATAGGGACAGTCAAAAGTTTTCCGTTTCATTACGGCCAGTGGGAAAAAAATTATTGCAAGTGCATTTTAATGATGTTACAGCCTTCCGAATGGTCTGAAATTTTAAATATATAATTGTTGCAAAATTATATCGAGTCATTTCAAATTTTATGAAAATCGGATGTATAGTTATAGGGATAGTCAAAAAGTTTTTCCGTTACATTACGGCCAATGGAAAAAAAATTATTGCAAGAACATTTTAATGATGTTACAGCCTTCAGAATGATCTGAAAATTTAAATATGTAATTGTTGACAAAATTGTATCGAGTTATTTCAAATTTTATGAAAATCAGAGGTATAGTTTAGTTTATAGGGACAGTCAAAAGTTTTCCGTTACATTACGGCCAATGGGAAAATAATTGATGCAAGTGCATTTTAATGATGTTACAGCCTTCCGAATGATCTGAAATTTTAAATATATAATTGTTGCAAAATTGTATCGAGTCATTTCAAATTTTATGAAAATCGGATGTATAGTTTAATTATAGGGACAGTCAAATTTTTCCGTTACATTACGGCCAATGGAAAAAAAATTATTGCAAGTGCATTTTAATGATGTTATAGCCTTCCGAATGATCTGAAATTTTAAATATATAATTGTTGCAAAATTGTATCGAGTCATTTCAAATTTTATGAAAATCGGATGTATAGTTTAATTATAGGGACAGTCAAAATTTTTCCTTTACATTACGGCCAATGGAAAAAAAAAATATTGCAAGTGCATTTTAATGATGTTATAGCCTTCCGAATGATCTGAAGTTTTAAATATATAATTGTTGCAAAATTGTATAGAGTCATTTGAAATGTTATGAAAATCGGATGTATAGTTTAATTATAGGGACAGTCAAACGTTTTCCGTTACATTACGGCCAATGGGAAAAAAAATTATTGCAAGTGCATTTTAGGTAGCTTTCATTACAAAAAGGTACCTATTGCAGCCGTTCGGAGGAAAACGATTCCGAAAAATTTTGTTATATTTTCACCGATCATGACCACTAGACCCCGAAATCACCCTCCGTTCAATATTGATATATATATATATATATATCTGATCTTTGTCATACTGTAACTCTCGTATTTATTAACCGATTTGAATAAAATTTCGTGTGTATATAGTACATATCAATGTCTCGACCGAGTTCGTTGGCCAGCTTCATCCGCCATCTTGTTTCAAAATGGCGGCCATTAAAAATATTTTAAAAATTTTAAATTTAAAATGAGGCACAAAATTTAGACATTGAAAAAGATTTTTTTCTTATGTGTTTGGGCTTGATACCTAGATTCTGGAGCATTTTTCGTTTTGTCTATATCTTAAAAAATGGCTGAGTTATAGCACTTTGAATTTCTAGCATGGGTGACATTTTGAAACGATCTGATATTTGTCACGCGGTAATACACGTATTTATGAACCGATTTGGATGTGACAAGGAATGTGCATAGTACGTAGCAATGTCTCGACCGAGGTCGTTGGCCAGCCTCATCCGCCATCTTGTTTCAAAATGGCGGCCATTTAAAAATTTAAAAAAAATTAAATTTAAAATGAGGCACAAAAAAATTAGACATTGAAAAATATTTTTTTCTTATGTGTTTGGGCTTGATACAAAGAATCTGGAGCATTTTTAGTTTCGTCTATATCTTAAAAAATGGCTGAGTTATAGCACTTTGAATTTCTAGCATGGCTGACATTTTGAAACGATCTGATTTTTGTCACGCGATAATACACGTATTTATGAACCGATTTGGATGTGACAAAGAATGCGCATAGTACATAGCAATGTCTTGACCGAATTCGTTGGCCAGCCTCATCCGCCATCTTTTTTCAAAATGGCGGCCATTTAAAAAATTTTTTAAAAAATAAAATTTAAAAGTGAGGTACAAAATAATTAGAAATTGAAAAAGATTTTTTCCTTATGTGTTTAAGCTTGATACAAAGATTCCGGAGCATTTTTTGTTCTATTTCGGAGCATTTCTATGTCTTAAAAAATGGCTGAGTTATAGCACTTTGAATTTCTAGCATGGCTGACATTTTGAAACGATCTGAATTTTGTCACGCGATAATATGCGTTTTTATGAACCGATTTGGATGTGGCAAGGCATGTGCATAGTGCATAGCAATGTCTCGACGGAGTTCGTTGGCCAGCTTCATACGCCATCTTGTTTCAAAATGTCGGCCATTTAAAATTAAAAAAGAAATTAAACTTCAAAATGAAGTACAAAAAAATTATAAATCGAAAAAGATTTTTTTCTTATGTGTTCGAGCTTGATACGAAGATTCCGCAGCATTTTTTGTTTCGTCTATATCTTAAAAAACGGTTGAGTTATAGCCCTTTGAAATTCTAGTGTGGCTGACATTTTGAAACGATCTGATTTTTGTCACGCGATAACACGCGTATTTATGAACGGATTTGGATATAACTTGGTGTGTACATAGCACATACCAATGTCTCGACCGAATACGTTGGCCAACATTATCCACCATCTTATTTCAAAATGGCGGCCATTAATTTTTTTTCTATTTTAATTTAAAATGAGGTACAAAAAATTAGAAATTAAAAAAGATATTTTTCTTATGTATTTGACCTTGATACAAAGATTCTGGAGCATTTTTTGTTTCGTCTGTATCTTAAAAAATGGCTGAGTTATGGCACTTTGAATTTCTAGCATGGCTGACATTTTGAAACGATCTGATTTTTGTCACGCGATAACACGCGTATTTATGAACCGATTAGGATGTGACAAGGCATGTGCATAGTACATAGTATTCTTCCGGCCAAGTTCGTTTGCTAACTTCATCCGCCATCTTGTTTCGAAATGGCGGCCATTTAAAAATTTAAAAAAAATTTATTTAAAATGAGGTACAAAAAAAATTAGAAATTGAAAAAGATTTTTTTCTTATGTGTTTCAGCTTGTTACAAAGATTCCGGATCATTTTTTGTTTTGCCTTAATCTAAAAAAAAGGCCGAGGCCAGTTTCAATTTCATTTGTGTGTGACATTTTGAAAAATCTGATTTTTTGCTTGCAACAACACTCGTATATATCAACCGATTTAGATATGAGTAAGCATGTGCACAGGAATTACTAAGGTCTCGACCAAGTTCATTGGAGAGGTTTGTTGCACCCATTATGTTGTTTTAAAATGGCGGGCAATCACCGATATTTCAGCTTAATATAATTATTAATATAATTCGGGATATCACCGAATTTGGCGACAAAATATAAATCACTTTAATAAAACCAGCTTTGATAACGCTGGCTAATTTGGCGAAATTCTCATTCATATTCAATATTGACAAAAATTAGTATTTAATCTTCTATAATCAGGTTCCACTAATTTGAGTTCCCTGTGTTTGAATAATATAATTTGGCTTTTAAAAAATAAGGAATATGAAAGCTACCTCTTCCTCCCGGCACTGGCCGGAAGGACTTTTAATGATGTTACAGCCTTCCGAATGATCTGAAATTTTAAATATATAATTTTGCAAAATTGTATCGAGACATATCAAATTTTATGAAAATCGGATGTATAGTTTAATTATAGGGACAGTCAAAAGTTTTCCGTAACATTACGGCCAATGGGAAAAAAAAATATTGCAAGTGCATTTTAATGATGTTACAGCCTTCCGAATGGTCTGGAAATTTAAATATATAATTGTTGCAAAATTGTATCGAGTCATTTCAAATTTTATGAAAATCGGATGTATAGTTTAATTATAGGGACAGTCAAATTTTTCCGTTACATTACGACCAATGGGGAAAAAATTATTGCAAGTGTATTTTAATGATGTTACAGCCTTCCGAATGGTCTGAAAATTTAAATATATAATTGTTGCAAAATTGTATCGAGTCATTTAAAATTTTATGAAAATCGGATGTATAGTTTAATTATAGGGACAGTCAAATTTTTTCCGTTACATTAATGGGAAAAAAATCATTGCAAGTGCTTTTTAATGCTGTTATAGCCTTTCGAACTGAATGAAATTGATATGCACTTATGAAGTGCACTAAAATATACATTCAGT
Source organism: Maratus speciosus (assembly GCA_963932465.1). Taxonomy (NCBI): domain Eukaryota; kingdom Metazoa; phylum Arthropoda; class Arachnida; order Araneae; family Salticidae; genus Maratus; species Maratus speciosus. Next base: position 282,273,511 of record OZ010800.1, on the reverse strand, counting down.
ACAATATGCGGTGCCAAAAATATTTATAAAACTAGTTATAGTACGAACGCACCACATTTGCCACGTTTGACGAGCAATTTCCAACTTGTTGCTTTTGTACGATGTATAAGGAACCCCCCGCCCTCTCCCACCTTTCTATATTTTTCTTCGTTTAACTTTTTTAATTGAAATATTTAAAGAAACTAACTAGAGTATGTATTTTATTTATTATGCGTTCAGAAAGTTGTTTTCGTTAAAACAAATGGACCCTGGTTTCTGCGATACACAATGAATTCTAAATACAGGTGTATTCTAAATTGCTTTTACAAAATAAGAGAGGTGATAGCACCCATCCTGATGAATAATAATTACCATAGAACATGGGGTCGCAAACCACTTATTCAGTCACAAATACAGGCTGTTTTACCCTAACTGAAGTCACCTTGTCGGTAATAATTTTGCGAAAAATAAAAATATTGCAATAAAAATGTAACGATATGTACCTTGTTTTGTATGAAATGTGATAACGTCACAAAAAGTTCTGGAAAAGCAGGGTACTCACATAATCGATGATATCGTATGAACTGATAATCACAGTCCAAAATGTAGAGCGTCCAATGCATACTGCTGGCGCGTATAATGGAAACTCCTACCACTTTTTGAGTGTTATCATATTTACAACAAAAGTGAGCAAGTCAATTAAAAGTTTCATTATAATATACTTCAGTTTCTTGAAAGTTATTACCGTCAACCAATGTTCGGTTAGGACAAAACCTGTATTTGTTGACTAAATAAGTGGTTTGCGACCCCATGTTCTATGGTAATTATTGCTCTTCTGGATGGGTACTATCACACATCTTATTTTGCAAAAACAATTTAGAATCACCCTGTGTATAACACTTGTCAAAAATGGCGAAATATTGATCTGCGTTTTATTTTTATATGACTTCATACAAGCAAACAGTATGAAGATTTTATTACTGAAAGGTTTATAGTACAAATTTCAATATGTTTGTACTAATGTAATATCACTGAAATACACCGAGCTGTAAATGTTACACTCTTCATTTTTATACCAAATATGTCATAGTTCAAAAACATATATAAGTTGCATTGCAATTCGGAAATGCATACGTTAGTTAGAGCACGGCAGACAGACAAACAGAATACATAATCACTGATGGGTGTCTCATAAATTCGTTAATGCTTTAAAAATTATAAAAAGTTGGAAAATTGGTTTCTTTGAATGCAGTTTGAGGCAAAAATATTCTGATGCGGGGAGATTGTTTTGGTAAAGAGAAAAAATTTAGTGAAAATTTTTGACAATAGCCTGGCGCTTCACGCATTTCAATTACAAGAAATATGCAAGTTAGATTCCTATAAAATACCGATGCACGTTTAACATAAATTTTCTTTCGTTATTTTGCTTTGTAGACGTTTCTTATATTTTTTATTTTACTTTTCTATGTTATATTTGTTGAGATTTAATTTATATTAAAAAAAATGTATGGCTCTGGGGCCTTTTCCGTTTCCTCCCTTACCCTCTGTTTGCTTCGAATAGCCCAATTCTCTGGAATTTACATGCAAATTCCAAACTTTTTGCTTACCATCTATGCATCAAGAACTAGTCGACTGATCACCTTCGATGGAAAGTTAACAAGAGCATAACGACACTTGTAGGCATTTCATAGTTCCTGCATTGGTTCATTTCAAATTTCCCCGGTATTAACGCAGACGTACGTTTTTCCATTTAATGTTGAAGTTGGTGGATAAGACATCGTTGGTGAAGCTGTTTTACCTCAGTCAGGAATCGCCGATCGGATCTTTACGACGGTTTCGGACACAGAAGGGAATGAAGAAGGGAAAAGGTTCAATAATACTATGTTCGCACTGAGATAGTTGAGTCAACGTGAAATTTTTTGAAGTGGACGTACTCGGAATCAAGATTTCGACTTGAGCAAGTTTCTGAAACTCACTTAACATTTGATATTCTCCTTAGAGTAAAGAGAAACAATAGAGATGAAGTATGGGGTCTGGGGTTGACGCCGAAAATGTAGCCTTAAAATCCGTTACATTCGGCCCAAACACAACCACGTGCTTTGACGCGCTTGTCAAGTTAAACCTGTATTTCTTTGCTTTTACTTTTACCGTTGCAAATTTTTATTCATAAATCGCGTGTTGAGCGTAGGTATGATCAAAACTTCGATTAAAAATGAGAATATGGGCAGTTATAGGATGAAACACCTGTTCCCTGTTCCACGTGCTTGTCTTGTTTAGGCCGAATGAGGGTGTTTAAATTTGAGCGCCAGCCGCTTTCATATTGCAAATCGTTTTTACGGCATACTGCATCTCCATCTATCTCTTTCCTCCATTGATACTATCTTAACTATGAGTTGAATGGAAATTTACCTGCTGAACTCTTTTTCTTATTTGAAACTGTTATTAAGTTGAGTTGAGTTCTACAAATAGTTATTCAGCGTTTTCGAATGATCGTTTGAATCGTTTATTTAATTAACGCGCCGCAAAGAATAAAACAATAATAAACTATGTATAGTTAGAAGTTGTAGTTACAAATTTAACATAAGATAAGTCTCTTAAAACTTTTTGCAATGTGAACAGGTTAAGCCTAATTTCGGGTGTCCCGTTTCAAAAAAGTTAAGTGACTCAAGTATCTCAGTGCGAACATAGTATAATACCCTGTTCACACTAGAAACGTAAGATATCTTAGACCACCAGTTTTGAAGTGATACCCTCCCGGAATTGAATGCCTGTTCACATCGAAAAACTTACCTAAGATATCTCAGTAGAGTCACTGTGTCTGTGATCTGAACAAAAGTAAAGTGTGCGCATGCGCTTAAAATAAAAACAGCCAATCAGTAAAAGCGAAGCTTCATGGCCAATGAGAGTGAGTGGTCGTTCCTGTATCTAGCCGAAGTAAGTCGAAACTTACTGAGAAAGTTTGTGGAACTCTCTCAGAGAGTTCGGCAGCCTGAGATATCTTAAGGTATCCAGTACATAAGACATCCATGAACATAGTATAACACCTTCTGGACTACTTTCCCTCGTTCAACATTTCGAAGAAACAGGAAGTGTGATCGACCTCGCAGCGGCGACGTACCATGTTTATCAGAAGCCTGCCCCTCCGTTGTAGCTTCGCGAATGGACACTTTAAATAAACAGTCCACGAGTGGGGTAAGTTGCGCAAGAGAACTACGGAAAATAACTGGCATACCAAAGACATCGGAATTCCGTATCCTTCCATAATGAATGTAATTTTCCTTTTTGGGATTTGGATGTTAATGTCTATTGACAAAACTTTTCGCTAAATGTTTTCTCTTTGCCAAAAAATATCCCCCCGCATGAGAATAATTTTGCCACAAACCACATTCAAATAAACGAATTTTTCAACAATGTCTATTGACAAAACTTTTCGCTAAATGATTTCTCTTTCCCAAAAACTATCCCCCCGCATGAGAATAATTTTGCCCCAAACCACATTCTTATAAACGAATTTTTCAACAATGTCTATTGACAAAACTTTTCGCTAAATGTTTTCACTTTGCCAAAAAATATCCCCCGCATGAGAATACTTTTGCCACAAACCAGATTCACATAAACGAATTTTTCAACTTTTTATGAAATTTTAAAGTATTAACGAATTTTTGAGACACCCGGTACTTTTCAACTACACTGAAAAAAAAAAAGTTTATGCTGTAATATTGGCAACCCAGTATTATACCGTACAATTAATAATAATAGACCATAAATAATCAGTAGTATACAGTTCAGCAGTATTATACGGCGTAATTCATTTATAATGTACGATATGCTACTGTTTCTTTATTGTTTATTATAGTTAATTTTACGGCATAATACGGGCAACTTTGATGCGAGTATTACACTGTTAAATCAAAAAATTATTTTTTCTTGTGTATGTTGGAATGTTTTAAAAAGTACATGGATATTAAACTTAAAATTACACTATGTGAAAAGTACTTTACACGTTGAGTGCCACGATGACTGACACTGAAGCGCTGAAAATTTACAATGTTTAAAGTAATTTTTAAGAAAATATAATCGTGTAATAAATAAAAGGTAGGTAAATTTTAAATATTTGTTCAGTAATTATTTAAAACAATGTATATTTTTCAGTTTTGTATCATATTTTAGACGTCAGACATCGGTGAATGACGCGTTTTAAACGGAAAGTTCCCTGTCAGCCTCCGGTGGCTGACGTGGCGCTTAACGTTTTAAAAGATGACAAAAAATATTTAATTAAATTTATAAAATAAAAAAAAAACCGACTGCGTAAAAAGCGAACTAATTAATTATTTCTCATCAATGTGAAACTATTTTTTTATATTACTTGCCTATTTTTTTATTTACTTGTATTGATGACTTTTAAGTTGTGTTTCATTGTTAGTTCCTATCTATAAATACTGTTTTGATGACGCTTATAGATGTTTATGAAGGTTAGAGTTGCAGTAAAGCTAGAGATCCTACCTATACAACTTCCAGGTTGTGTAGTATTTAAACGGAGCTTCTGACTGTAAAATAGTCAATGAAACATCGTCTTCATTTTGAAAGACAATGATATGCCACTCAATAGGGTGCGTAAAAATTTTTTTTCGTCTCTACAGCTATTTTGTATTTTACGGCCGCTTTTTAAATTTATAAAAACAAAACCTAGCCTATAACTATCGGATGGTTAAGACGAATCGATTAGAGACCTCATTCATTAAAATCCATCCAGCCGTTGGGATGTTTCGAGGGTATAAATAAATCCACATACCCAGATACGCGTGAAACACATAACCCTTCTTGGCAGTCGGGTAAAAAGATGTTAAATTACTTTAATACGTCTTAGTACTTTCAGCTATAAACACAGCCTTCGTAAGAGAATACAAAAATACTGTTATTAACGTCTTATTTTTCAAATTTCACGTAGTTGGTGTCGAAAGGAATGAAAGTGAAAGTCAATTTCTAGATCCGGAAAACATTGGGAAAATAAAATATGGATATAGAGGGACTATAGAAAGGATTCCCTCTATATCCATATTTTATTTTCCCAATGTTTTTCGGATCTAAAAATTGACTTTCACTTTCACTCCTTTCGACACCAACTACGTGAAATTTGAAAAATAAGACGTCAATAACAGTATTTTTGTATAAGAAGTATTAAAGTAATTTAACATCTTTTTAAATATTTTTTGTCATCTTTTAAGTATTTTGCACATAGTGTAATTTTAAGTTTAACTTTTTAAAGATGAATTTAGAATTCTATTTATTTGTTTGCTGATACATGGATATTCACTGTAAATTAAAATGTCTTAAATTCAGACACTTAAGTGTCTGAAATGGAGTGTTCAATTTTCAGACATTTTAAAATGTCTGAATTTTTCAGACACTTTTTGCGTCTAAATTTCAGACACTTCAAACGTCTGAATCGCATCCATTTTTTTGTAAGCATCATACGTAGCCATGTTTGACCACGTTGAATCCTGGGAAAATATTTGGCTGTGGTCCTGCCCCCCCCCCCCCCAATACACCCTGATTTTTTTGGTGCTCTCAGTTTTGGTATACAATTTTTGTTATGCTGATAATTTAAATCTTTTACTACATTGTACTGATTATAATCAATATCTTGAACTTCAGGAGTAGAACAAGATTAAAAAACAAAAAATATTTATCTAAATATTAGATTTTTTTAATTTATTTTGTTTTTAACCTTATTTTACTTTAAAAGTTCAAAATATTGACTATAATCAGTACAATTTCGAAACAGATTTAAAATATAAGCTTTACAAATATTGCAAATAAAATTTGGGGGCACTGCAGTCGTAGGGGGACGGGGCACTTCCCAGTTTGCCCATCCTTTAATCAAGAAGTACTTTTGCAAAAAACGCAACCCTGCATTATAGTTGTCTAAATTGAGATGTCCGGTATTCGGGAGTATCCGTTGTGGAGGTTAATGGACATTCCCGAATAGCGAACACCTCTATTTAACGAATACTTTTTTAATCAGCAGACATACATATTTGTATGTATATTTTTACCTCATATAAGTAGACATCTCCAATTATCGGACAAATTCCGCGGTCCCGAAGTGTTCGCTATTAAGGGCTTTTAAGGTACATAGATAAATATATATAAAATCAGCTAGGCGCAAACTTTGTGTTGGAAGAAAAGGTATTTTTGCACTAAAGAGGGCAGATGGAACAATCACGAAAATCAATAAAGAAATAGTACACATTGTCGAAAAATTCTATAACGATTTATATAAATGTGAAGATCAAAGGGAAATCAACCTATGTGATCCACGAGAAAACTTAACAGAAACCGAAGCCATAATCCCAGTGATGACAGACGAAGTGTTACAAGCCATTAAATTTATGAAAAAAGGTAAATGCTCTGGAGAAGATGGAATTACAATCGACCTTATCAAAGAAGCAGGAGAAGAATTTGCAAAAATGCTATCCTTACTGTTTTCCAAATGTCTCAAGAAGTCAGATGTACCAGAAGATTGGAATAACGCTGTGATGGTGCTACTTTACAAGAAAGGAGAGAAGGAAAGCAATAAAAACTACCGTCCGATCAGCTTACTATCAGTGATTTATAAAATTTTCACCAAAGTTTTAACGACAAGACTTGAAACAGCTCTGGTTTCAGCTCAACCTAGAGAACAAGCAGGGTTCCGAAGTGGATTCAGCACAATGGATCATATCCAAACGGTAAGGGAACTCATAGAAAAACATAAGGAATATAATTTACCTCTATGCATTGCCTTTATTGATTATGAAAAAGCATTTGGTTCGGTCTACACATCAGCAGTAGTAGAATCTCTGGAGGACATTGGTATAGACAAACCTTACATCAATATTATAAAGAAGATTTACAAGAAAGCAACAGCAACCATCCGCTTGGACAAAGGAAAAGCAAAGATCAAGCTTGGAAGAGGGGTAAGACAAGGAGACACCATTTCGCCTAAGCTTTTTACTGCTGTCTTAGAAAATATTTTCAAGAAGCTGGATTGGGAAAACAAAGGGATTAGAATAAATGGGGAATATTTAAGTCATCTCCGATTCGCTGACGACATTTTAATTTTCAGTAACAGTCCTGAAGAACTAGAAAATATGCTAAAAGTTTTGGCAGAAGCTAGCATTAATGTGGGATTAAAAATAAACTTGGAAAAAACTAAGGTGATGTTCAATTCATTTGCATCAAAAAAGAAAATCGTCTACAACAACACTGAAATTAAAGAAGTGCAAAGTTATGTGTACCTTGGGCAGGAAATATCATCGGATAATAGTATCATGAATGAAATTAATAGAATAAGAAATGGATGGAGTGCTTTTGGGAAGAACAATATTATTCTGAAGAGTAGCATGCCCATTTGTTTGAAAAGAAAGGTATTTAACCAATGTGTTTTGCCTGTGCTAACTTATGGAGCAGAAACATGGACGCTAACAAAACGGATGGTACAAAGATTACAAACAACACAGAGAAGTATGGAAAGATGTATGCTAGGTATAACTAGAAGAGACAGAAAAAGAATAACCTGGATAAGAAGTCAGACGAAAGTTTTTGACATCATTGAAAGAATTAAACGGCTAAAATGGAAATGGGCTGGGCACATTGCAGGAAGACAAAACAATAGATGGAGCACAAACACCCTACAGTGGTAAACTAGAGATGTAAAACGGCCAAGAAGATGACCTCAAGTGAGATGGAGTGATGAAATCAGAAAAGTAGCCGGTGTAAATTGGATGACTAAAGCACTAGACAGAAAACATTGGGAAAATCTGGGGGAGACCTACATACAGCAGTGGATTGAAAACGGTTGATGATGATGATGATGATGATGATATATATATATTATAATCTTGTCCTACTCTAAAAGTTCAAAATATTTGTTATACTCTGTTGAATGTGGAAAAAGATTTAAAATATCAAATGTACGAAAATTGCAAAAATCCCCCCCCCCCCCCACAAAAAAATGAAAACTCATAATTTAAAAATTAGATTTTTTTTTAAATATATTGCCACATAGGCAATTTTACATATACATCACTTGATAATCACAACAGCCATTTAACTATGAATAATGAAAATAAATAAATAAATATTCTACTTTAATAACATTGGGGAAAAAATTACTTTGGTATTTTGTTAAATATATTTGCGTTTTTAAACTTGTCCTACTCTAAAAGTTCAAATTTTTCATTATAATCAGTGCAAGATTTAAGATATCAGCTTTACGAAAATTTCATGCAAAATCCCCCCCCCCCCCAAAAAAAAAATGAAAATACTTATTTAAAAATTAAGTTTTTAAAAAAATTATATTTCCACATGGGCAAGTTTTTATGTAGATCAGAGGTTTTATGCAATCACAAAAGCTATGCAACTATCAATAAAAACAAATAAGTGCATATTCTATATTAAAAACATGAGGAAAAAATAACTTATGGTTTCCAAACTTCTTTCGTCTTAAATATATACAGTAACATCTGTCATTTTTGTATTTTTCGTATAACTGCATATAAATAAAGTTACCACAATTTTAAATACGAAATCTAGTTATAGGTTTTTACTTTTTCCCATTATAAATTTCAAATTACTTTTTTATTAAAAATAATGAAAAAATCAGTATTAGAGTTGATTGCAAATCAAATAGATATGCATATTTTTACAGGCAGCTTCATATAATAGACGAGTCTCATGTACTTTATTTATCTTTTTTTAATCTGCGGTTTTATGCCAGGAAGTAAGAAAGCATTAGGTCATCTTTCAAAGATTTTTTTTTTCTTTACTTCCTTGTGGCCGTCGTTTACTGTGAGATAAGAATTATCCATTGAAACTAAGAACTGACATTGAATATATAATTCGTAATAAAAAAACAACGTCATAAGTTTAAAAATATATACTTCTAGAATTAGTGGGGTTTTTTGCGAACAGATTCAAAACTAATTAAATTTCATGCAGGATTTTGTTTAGTACAATAAATAAAATCATAAAATACACTAATTTTAGTACTATAAAGAAACTTACTTCAGTTGCTGCAAAAAATAAGAAAAATTCCTCGATTTGAAATTCCAAAAACTACCCCAGTGAAGGAGAAAGGCTTAGATCATTTTAGTACGAAATCCCATAATATATCCGACTAGCCATATTTAAAGAATGAAATGTTTCATCCTCAAAATAGGACCCGCCAGACAAAAGTTTCTTTGTTTTTTGCTAGCTTCGACAGGACGAAGATGAATAACACAATATTATTGATATAAATTAATACGAATTAACACTATGTCCATTGCACACGCTTTGTAGAATTTCCGGGTGTAATCTTCAAGCGTCGTCTACTTCTGTTCTGTGTCTATCCCGCCCTTATATGGACGACAGCTTCTAAGAGACATTTGATGTCAAGCACACACGTCAGATGTATGTATTCAATAAATAAATAATCCAAGTGAATACGAATTTAAATCACAGAACTTCACATTCCGCGAAAAACGAATTAAAATACACGCGTAGATAAAAACAAACTTCGTTTGAATTACAACGTATACCAACTTTGAACGAAGACATCTAAAACGCATACGCGACTGGCAGTGACCCAGTGCCCCCTGGTGGTTATTGCGTCGGAAGAATCAAAACGTCTTAAATTAAGACACGTTTAAAGCAATGAAGTGTCTTAAAATAATACGTTTGCGGATATTTTAGACATTATTCTCAGTTCGTTTACACCATGGTCATAGTAAGACGCTTATGTATCTTAAATTAAGACATCTATAGTGTCTTAATTTTCAGATTAAGACACTTAAGTGTCTAAAATTCTTTTTCAGTCACATATGTGTCTAAATTTAAGACGCTTCTATTTGCAGTGTTGTTGCGCAAATTGATTAAACCATTGCACGCAGTTTTTATAAATTTACATAATAATTTCAGGGATATGACACAGTTTCGTATGCTTTGATGTGGAGCCTCTTTCTTATGAGCCAGCACCCTGAAGTTCAAGATCAAGTCTATGAAGAAGTAGTATCTATGATGGGAGACAATAACGAATTGTCCTATGATAATCTACAAAACCTAACTTATTTGGAGTGTGTGATAAAGGTAAGTGTGAAGTTTGCGACAAAGAAAATGCGCACTTTAAAAGGTCAGGTGCCTTTTTAAGTTTCAAAAAATCACTTTTCTGAATAGCTTATACTAAAATTTGCTTCTTTAGAAACATTTTAAAAGAATCTTTATCCAAAAATGTCCTTTAGAAGTGAATTTATACCCAAAACAGTTTGAGCTCTTTTTATAATAAACGGTCAAGTGCAAGTATTACTCGCGCTCAGAGGGTTCCGTACAATAAATATATGAATTATTAACTGTATTATTAAAAAAATCGTTGCTAAAAGAATAATAAGACTTTGTAAAAGACTATACAACGTAGAGTTGGGTATAGCTGCGTATACTAGAAAAGTATGAATGTGTACCATAAAAGTTCAAAGAGATATGAAGCCTAAACAATATCGGATATTGCTATTCTGTACAACTCTTTTTTTAATCTTATCCTAATCTGCTTAGAATGAACTTAATTCGGTACCGATAATAAAAGCAGTGCATATTTCAACTTCATTTGGCATTTCATAAAACTAAATACAGCTGAGTAATAATCTTTTCTTTTTACAGAGTAGCTAAAACAAAACACTTGTTCAAAGTTTAAACTTGTCATTGCGCTAAGTGCGCTTCGAAAGGAGGTCGCAACGTCGCCTTGGTCCGTGCCTCGTTTTCCAGTTAGGTTTTTAATTATCTTTTTAAGACACTGGAGTCGTATTGAGAGATCCACTCAATGCAAACTAGTCGCGAATCTCATAGTATTTATATGATTAATTCTAATTAAATTAGTCGGTTTTTAACAATTTGACGTTTATTGCTTTTACAATGCTGCTGGGCATTACACACACAAATATATCATTAAAAGTTGTTATCTGGGCTTTAAAAGCCGATGGTACGTAGAGAGCGACGCCCCTATCATTATGTATGTCCAAACCATCCGTGTCTTTAAGGGTTAATATCTCAGCTAATGACCGACGATTTTTTTTCGAAAATCATTATCAACAATGCTTTTATACTTCTGCTACGATTGGTACCTCCGGAGCTTCTCATCATCTTTGCTGAATGCCTGCAAATCGAAATTTGTGTATAACGGAAAAATGCACTTTTCTCAAAAACTACACCGAAGATCCATTACATTATGACCACCTGTTTAATACGACGTAGGACCACATTTCACCCTCAAAACCGCCAACACCCGACCTGGTATCAAATCGACAAAGTTTTTATAGGTAGTCTGAGGTATCTGGCACCAATCGCATACCAACTGCTCCTGAAATTATCTCATATTGCGAGGTGGTAGCGTGGCAGCACGAATTGGGATTTCCAGGTGGAACCACAAATGTTCTTTTGGATTCATGTCAGGTGAATTTGGAGTCCAGGACATGACTTAAAACTCACTAGAATGCTCCTCGAACTACTCCCTGACGGTTCGACCCGTATGAGATGGTGCATTATCCTGTTGGTAAATGCAATAACCTGCCGGAAACATTGTTGTCGTTAATGGGTGCACTTCGTCTGCAACGAGGTTCAGGTAGCGCAGAGACGTCAGGCATTGTTCTATGGGGATTATGGGTCCTAATGTCCTCCATAAAAACATCGCCCACACGATAATATAGCCACCGCAGTCTTATCTCTGACCAACTGTGCATCCGGGAGCCAGAGTTACCGTTGGAAATCGGCGTATTCGCACGCGCCCGTCGATGTGATGGACCAGAAAACATGATTCGCCGGACCATGGAACTTTCTTCTATTATTCTATGGTCTAATTCCGATGTTCATGGACCCGTTGCAGGTGCTGCTGGCGATGACGTGCTGTCAGCGCAGGAACGCGCTTAGGCCCACCGGCTGCGTAGGCCTATACGCAACAGTACACGCGGCACTGTGTGTTGAGAAACACTGTCTGGGTCACTACTGTTGTAGCTATTGGTGATTTCAGCTGTTGGAACTCTTCTGTCACGACGAATAATGCGTAACAATTTCCGCTCTCCTCTGAAATCAATGCGCAGCGGGCGACACACTGCTCGCTGGAGACTTGTCGTTTCACCTTCCATAGGCTACTTTCAGTACGTGCTCACAATGACTGCATGTGTACAGACCACCAAACGCGCCGTTTCCGATATCGACGTTTCCAGTCGTCGAGACATGACAATTTGACCTTTATCAAAGTCTGATAAATGTGCTTCTTTTCCCATTAAGTCGCTAATCACGCTATGTTTTTAAATACAATGCATGGGAGCTTTATATGCCCCAATATAAACCGTGCACGCGCCGTGGTTTTGTTTCTGGGCGAGCTCATTGTTATAAATGGAGGGTGGTCATAATAACGGCTCTTCGGTGTATGTGATCTAGGGTTATCGATATAGTTTTCCTGTAAGGTTTAAATTAACGTCTACTATCTCTAATTTTTTAATAATTTCAGTTTCACTAGATTCGGAAATAGAGGGGTGGCAAATGTTTTTGCACTACAATTTCAACGATATCTCTGAAAATATAATTTCTAAAATTAAAAGAAATGTAATTTTGAGTTCAGCGTTACGAAAGCTTTCACGCAATATACAAAGAAAAGATTTTTTTTTCAAGTAACGTAATTAGCCCCTCTACATTTTTCCTAAATATATTTGAGAATGTTTAATAATCTGTAAATATGTGGGTCAATAGTCTTTATTACTTTCCACGTTTCATAGTGTACTATTAAAATGGCTATGACAGACAGACGGATACAGGAGTGATCTTATAATGGTTCCATTTGTACTTTTTAAATACGGAACCCTAAAAAACAACGGTTAATTTGATACTTAAAATCATTTTTCTCAAAATGGTGATTCTGGTGTTTGCGACCTGATTTCTAAGAATTAGCTGGATTTGAATTTCATGTAATTTTTATTGAAGCTATAAACCTTATAGACTCACAAAATGACCAACTGTTAAGTTTTTGAAGAAAGAACTGTACACATTATGGCTGTTTTTATTTTTTTTAATCAAAATTTTGAGTGTTTCCTTGATATTTTTTTCCTCAAGCAATAACCATTATACTTTTCACAGTGTATGTCATTTTAAACACATATAATATCTATCTCTACTCAATAAAATAATTTAGCGCACTGTGAGAATTCAGTTGTGAGAAATACGGCGCGCAAGGCGTATAAAAAATCATTTACAGTAAACATCCTCTAATCCGGCATGTTACGGTCCGATGCGACTTTCGAGAAAAAAATTGTATTTCTTGTTCAGTCACACCTGGTGTTTATTATAATCTGGTGGAAAGGGGATGAGAATAAACCTTTTTGTGGAAAATTTGCGAAACTGTTGAAATGAAAAATGAATTTTTATTATCAGAATTAAATACTTTTTCCATTTCTGAAAAGGTTGCTCAACTTGAAATGGAATTTGATATCAGTGATCAAATAATAAATAATGAATGTGGATCATTAGATTCAAATGTTTTTTGTTTTTTTCTGCGAAAGATAAACAAAATAATTTTGATTAATTTTCGGAGTACATACAAATGTATATCGAACAAAACATACAAAACATCGGAATGCGCGATTGATAGACATCGTGCCGGGCATAGTATATCGGCATGTGTGTAGGGTCACCACCTGTTTCTCCACATCATACGAAATGACTTCCTAAAAACCGAAGAGAGAAAACTACTACAAAACAACCTGATATTCGAGATTTGTTTAAAATTGCTTCTACATGTAGGTCTACTGTACAGACCTATAGTGCACATTTTCATTTTATAGATATGTACATATGTTCATGTTGTGCTTTACATTATTGAGTATTTTTTTATTCTATTCAAGCTGTTTAAAGAATAAAAAACATGTTTTACTGTTATTCTTTGTCAAATTTTAACTTCTATACGTTTTTCCCGACATTCATCCTGTAATCCAGAAAATTTCGTAATCCGGCATGCTTCAAATCCCGAACGTGCCGGACTAGAGGATGTTTTCTGTATTAAGAAAGCATTCAATGTCAAATTCAAATAAAAAAATTATATGCATCTAGCCAGGACTTTTTCAGGACATTAACATCGGAATTTATCTCTTTTAAGGAGACAGTTTACCTTTTCAACAATTTTTTTTTATTTTTAAAAATACAGTAGAGCGCCGATTATCCGAACTCCAATTAACCGAACTTTCAATTATCCGAACAGTCAATTTCTCTCAAAAAATACTTTTTAACCGAACTTCAAATTATCCGAGCAGCTTATTTCTCTCTCAAAAAATTTTTTTTAATGATCTACCAATTTTCCAAACACCCTATTAGACCTGGATATCAGATTTTAAATGATGATGAGATTGTGGATAATATCCAAGACAAAAAAGAAATTGAAAACGAATGCCCTGAAAATGATCAAGGTCCATCACATAACGAAGCCTTTGAATGTTTGGAAACAGCTATGAAATGGCTCGAACGGCAGAAGAATGCTGTTCCTATTCAACTAACGTATTAAGAAGAGTTCGATATATGGCAGCATTGAAAAGAATGTCTTCTTTGAGGCAAGCAACAATCGAAAGTTCTTTTTCTTAAATTATAATCTCTGGAGTTCAAAAAATGATAATAAAAAGTAAACAAAAAAATTAAAAAGACAAAAATCAATTTTTAAACATGCCAGCATTAACTAGTGCTGTCAGTCTAAAGCGTGGATAAAGTGTGAAAATTTCAGTATAGTCAGGAACATCCGTCAAATTGTCTGTCCATTTATCCGAACTTTTGCTTATCCGAACTAGGGTCGGTCCCGACTTGTTCGGATAATCGGCGCTCTACTGTATTGTTCAAATGGTGAACTCACGGAATTTTCAATGTTCAAAAAACAGTGAATTTTGAAAAAATAAATTTTTAACTGCATATTTAATTAAAATTTTTAAAAAGTTTAAAAAAATTGCATTTTAAAAATCCCTACTACTTTTTTAAATATTGATATTTTTGCCCAATGTTTTTTTTTTAAAGATTCTCAAATGTGTATTACACATGACTGCGTGTGGAACTTTAGATACATCTAATATTACATGTAATATAATTTTTTTACTGATATATATAGTAGAAAACGATGAAATCTAACACATCTTCTTATACTTCTATTTTTTTTTATAAGAAAAAACCTGAAGGCTAATTCCATACGTACATTTATCACAAATAAAATAAAGAACATACACAAAAAAAAGTTTAAATCTCTATCTCAAATACAAAAAAAAAAAAAAAAAAAAAGCCTTAGCATTTTTAAAACAGGAAAGTGACGAAAATAAGAACATGGAGAAAGAGCCATTTAAAGTTTTAACTTGTATGGGTAATCACGCTTGATGTATTAACAAAATTTACAATATCTCGTAATATAATTGCCGTATGGGTAAAAATGAAGTGTCAAAATATTTACAATTAAACAAGCTTTCATTTAATATTAAAAAAATGAAAATCGACATTTTGACAAATTTTGGGGTAAACTGTTCCCTTAATGTGTGTATAGTGAAGATTGAAGACCGGGTTCTTGCATGCACAGAGAAAATAAAAAAAAACTCCAACTATTAATTTGCTGGAACAATGATTTTATTTAAAGCATTTTAGAGGGTGTGGTTCAGCTAGTAAAATGGGAGAGATACCCCGATGACAAATGGGGCGCCAAAGCGCCCTTCTTTTACCAACTTTACATCTCGAAGGCAAGCAGAGAAGAGAGGGAGTTTTCGCTAGAAGTCTGGAAATATTGGCGTTGCACAGTATCGCCAATTTACAAACTTTTGGTGACTGCACTTAGGTAGACAAAGGTTTTTTGGCGAAATACCTTACAGCAAGTTATCTGGTGTTCCTACCAGATGGGTGACGCCTAGGTTGCAATAACCGCTTCTAATTACGATGAGAGAGGTGACAGAAAATCTGGAATTGTTTATATTACAGAGCGGCATTCACTCAAATGACTGTTACCCAATGCATGGGGGAAAATGCCGAGAGGGGGCATCTGGTTTATAGCTCGACCATTATTCGAGATAACGTACATGATTCCCATAAAATACTTTTTTTTTTACTTTTGTTGTTAATACATTTTCAACGGTCAAATATTAGCAGATATTAAGAACTGCTTATCTGTGACGTGGGCGAAAGTCTATGCAATCAAATGAAGACATACTGTTTCCAGAAGCTGCCTTTATAATTTTTTTATTTATTTTTTGCACTAGAAGTAGTAGCGGACAGATAAATGATTCAATGAGAAAGGGAAAAAGTAATTGAATATTACTGAATTAAAGATGTTTCAGAAAGGGGAAAACACTTTAATAAAAATCCGTATGGTTTTAAGAAATGAATTTAATTACATATTTCAGTATGAAAAAAAGGGCGGGATAACATGTTTTAAAAGTAATAAAGTTATGCTTTAAATTAATTTTGAATAAAAAGAGAAATATTTGACAGAAAATCTGTCACATAACTCACCCCGACAACTGAAGAAAGCTGTAACGTGTACGTTGCAGCTTTATATCTACTTAAAATCCCTTCTCTACCCTCGCACATACAGAATTTACAAAATACACTTTAGAAATCCTTCTATATATAAAAAAAAAGTTTTAATTTGGAAATGGACCAATGAAAATCTGCGTAGAGATTCCGGGTAGATCGGCATCCAATTTGAATGCTTAATCATGGCCTTTCATCGTTAATATTAAAAAAAAACTGTTGCATACAAAAATATGAAAATCGGTGGTATTATAGAAAAATGTTTGATAAACACGCTGATGTAGACAGTTTTCAAATCGAAGAATTATTTTAAGAGATATTTAATGCTAAAGTTGAACAAAACCGTTCCATTAAAAAAGTTTTATTGGAGCAAAAACTATACATGAGAATTTAATCATTTTTAGATCATTTTATACGTTATAAGTTCCCGGTATGCAGATTGAATTTATTTTTCTTATTTGACTCAATTTTTGAGGTTTTATTTCAATTTTAAATTCAAATTTTCAGCATTTCGAGAGATATTTTTTACAAATTTTAGAAAATGTTATTAATTTATACTGTTGCCAGTTGTATAAACAGAGCAAACAATAATGTTTACTTCAAATTAAAAATTTATTTACACGTGACTATTACAAACAGAAAAAAAACTTTAAAATTAGAATTAAATGATTACATGTTAAAAGCAGGAAAATTACGTCATAAGAACCATATTTAACTTGAATTTTAAAAGAGAGACAAAATCTTAAAATAAAAAAATCATTATTATGCGTTAAAACTTGTAAATAGAGGAAATTACGTCATATTTAAAATGGGCAAAAAATATGGCAAAACAATTTAAATTGAAAAATATATTTGAGTGAGATATTTTGAAATAATCTTTTCAACTATTATCGTGAATTGGAAGACAGCGCAAATAATATTTCCTTCTAACAACAAAAGTATTTTTACGTGAATATTAATAAGAGAAATAAAACTTTGGTGTAAATTACGTCAGATTTGAAACGATACATTTAAAATGAATTATTTAAAAGAACTATCTTATAGCGCTGTTAAAAAATACCGGGAGACAATGACACTGTTTACTTAATTCATTTTACATTAGCTTATTTTCAAATATTTAACTAATTTTTCAATTCCTACTATTAGCTGACACTCTCCCTATATTTATTTATTTATTTATTTATTTATTTATCTTGTTCAAATTTTCAATCGTTAATAAAATACTTATTACTCATCCTATCAAGTTGAAATAAATTTTTTTTAAACTTGTACTGGATGACAATTGATGTTAATACAGTTTTTAAATATTAATTAATTAATTAAATTTTAATTAATTAATTTTAGTTTTGCATGGGAAACAAAATGGCGGCCATTGGTTATTGAAGATCAATGAAATTTTTTTCAATAAGGGGTTACCATAGGGGGGGGGGGGCTGTGCTGTCGCCAAATACCGCCAAGTTTGTCGCCAACTTGGCGATATATCGCCAAATTTGGCGGCCAAAATGAGTCGCCAACTTGGCGATATCTCTGATATTTCGCCAAATTCCTATAGAGTTCCATTGTAAACCTACTTGCTTATAGAAAATCAACAAATTGAGATATTTTAATGCAACAAAAACTAATATTAGCTTAAGGGATTATATTAAATTTTTCTTTGATGACCTAAGTAGGAATTGACTTTAAAAACAAAATTTTTATATTACTTGTTTTAATTAAATACGAAAACATCCATTATATCTCTTAACAGCAGCAGATTTAGCCTTAAAAATCCCCAATCCAAGGAAAACGAATGGAAACCCGTTTACAGAAAGATCGCTACGGTTTTTTTTTTTATATTATTATTATTCAATATTTTTAAAGCCGATCAAATTAGCGTGGTTTTTGGATTTTGGTGTGCCTGAACGGGAGTTGGCGAGCGTAGCTCGTAGGGGGCAGAGCCCCCTAGTGTAAAATAAAAAAATAAAAATGTTTGAACCTGTTTCTCTAAAATGCTGTTGGCGCATCTTTCCAGTAATTCAAATATTAGAATACAACGGTAGTACATAAACATATTTGCTTGCTTTCAAATAATTCAGACTAATTCTATTTTCTTCATGACTGAGCGCACTTATTGTCTAAAACAAATCTTATTTTATAACTTCAATATTCCACAAGAAAAAAAAGTGCCACATTTGATGAAGAGTTAGGATCCTTCGCTTTGTATGTGGCTATGTGTTTGTGGTGCTGGTACCACCTTTCTTTTTTTAATGTCATGAATCAAAAGAGAAGTATTCACATTAAGTATATCTATAACTTCTCATAATAGATCTTACAGATATCACAATTTCATAAAATGCAAGCAAATTAAAACAAAACACACTAATAAGAACTTTTTTTTGTAAATGAAACAAAGAAAAATATTGTATGTATATTTATAGAGTAAAAGTTAAAATGTGCTAATATCTATATTATAAAGGACAAACATATCTGTGCGTAACGCATGCGTCATTTTGCGAATGGCAACACTTTGAAATTTGAAATGAAAATTCGGTTTTGCAATTTCTGCTACTGCAATTTTTTAAACTTCTAAATATCGCACATCTTCAATTTTTACACCGTCGTATGGGGAAAAAATTTACTTTTAAATACAATTTGTTTGAAAGCTGTATCTCAATTTAATTTTGATATATTAATTTTTTTGTAGTTTTTAATACATTTTTTGTGATTGTGGCAACTGGAGAACTCCATTTCTGTTGAAAGTCTTGGACCGTTGAAAGTAAAGGGAAAATAATCACGGAGGAAAGAAAATAATATATCACTGTACCTTTCTGTTACCATTTTCTCATAAAAACTGAAAAAAAAAATTGAAATTGAAATGCGTTCTATGTCAGCGATCTTTTAAATTTCTAAATATCGCACATTTTCAATTTTTAAACTATCAAATAGAGAAAAAAATCTGCTTTCAAATGCAATTTATTTGAAAATTGTATCTTAATTGACTGAGTTATTATGGTTTTTAAAATAACTGGCCGTCCGTGGCAACCAGTTTGGTCTCCCTTAAATGTATGCTAGGCATTGTATCAAGTTACTTTTATTCATAAATTAATTTACTTGCTCAAGCCTTCGCAAATTAGAATATTGTGATAGAGAAATTGATAACTTCCTACTTTTATGTTAGTCAAGCACAGGTGATAAATCGCCAAAATTCGTAATTTTTCATATTTCATTAATTCAGATTAAAATATAATCCTTTCACTCATTTTATTTAGAATGGATAACTTTAATTTTAAAATGAAACGTTTAAAATTCATGACTTTCACTTTTAAAAAAAATTCTTTAAAAAAAGAAAAAGAAAAAGAATAAATAATACCATAAACCATTTAATTTCAACCTCAAAGCATTGTTTTAATTTACCCCTCGAAAAATAAAAAATGCTGCTGGCGTGTTAAAATATGCTATTGGCAAGAATTGCGCCCGGCTAACATAAAAGTACGAGCTCTTTGCGATCATGGCAACTTTTATGTAGATTTATTCGAAAAAAAAATATTTTGATTAAATAGGTTGTCAGAAAATGGGCTGCCAAATTTCTTTTCTCGCCATGGACCTTTTCTCTATTTCGCCAAGTATCTATACTGGAACTGTACCGTACCGTATACTGTACTGTACCTTCATTTATTTATTTATTGTATTTTAAATGAGATGAATAAAAGACGGCACAGGTGTCAGATACGCACCACGTTGGCACGATTTTTTTTTACACCAATGTGATATACGTACCGGGATACTTAAATGGCGCCAAAGTGTCGTTATTTTGCTTGATATGGTAACCAACCCGGATGCTGTTGTTTATTTATTAATAAATTGCATATTTACTTTTATTTTATTTTATTTTAGAAAATTATATAAATTGTTTTGTTAAACTTTTTATTTTTTTATTGTTATTCCCTTTTTAAAAATATTACACAATAACCAATGAGATGGTTTCATTCGGGCGTTGCCATTAAACAATTAACAAATAATTGCGATTTCTGTGACACGTGTAATAGCGTAATATATATATAGATTTTCAAGCATAAATTATTTTTTAATTTATCTGTATCACGTGTAGATCGATTAAGAAAGATTAATCTGCTTGCCCTTAAAACAATGTAAAAAGTTCAGCATTTGTTTCCGTCTAATGTTCCATATCAAAATTAAAACTTCATCTATAGAAAAATAAATAAAATAATGTAAATAAGAAACAATTTTAACAGACACCTGATTGAACCTCGCGCTTAAAGCACCGAAATCATCGAAAAGACTGACGTAAGTCGCAAAATCTTGGGCTAATAACTCCTGGCATGCGGTGACATGTGAAGGGATCGCTTTTAATAAATTTTAAAACTTTATTTGATAGCATAATTGATATTTTTCATATAAAAATTCTTTTTAATGTTAGTGGGTAATCTAAAATATATATTACATGTAAAAAAAAATAATTAGAGTTAAAAAAATGGTTTTGACCTGCACTCTGTAACCCGAGGAGCTCGGGTTCGACCCCCTAGTTACACTAAAGGAGAATCGTATATGAAAAACATTTGTTCACAAGGCACAAGACTACCAATGTAGCACGCCCGCAAACAGGTGTAGCCCTAAATCTTGTGGAGACCACAAGTATTATGGCGACAGCTTAGGGCTTTGGCCATAGGTGAGGAGGGAATATTGAGACTCACACAGCGTGCATATATGAGTCCCTGCTCCTCAAAGATCATATTGATCTTCAAAGGACTTCGACTTATCTAAAAAACAATGTTATTTTTTAATAAACCGGAAAAGCAATTTACTAAAGGAAGATATCTCTCAGCACACTGAAGTGTGAAACCTTAGGGTGACTTTTGAACGGTTCACAACTTCTGAGGTATAATTTGTAAAAAAAACTAAAAAAAAAAAAATTGCGATATATATCATATATCAAATTGAAAAAGACAGTCCGTGGGTGGCGAGAGACAAATTGTCATTATCAGGTAAAGGAGACAACTACATTCATTCAAAAAGTAGGCTATTATTTAACATTTAGAAAAATTTCAAAGACATCTTAAGTTTAGGTGTAGTGAAAAAAATAATAAAAAAAACTGTTGCGATCACAACACTGGGAAGAGAACTTTCAGCTCACCGCCGAAATCAAGGCCGCAAACACATATTTATGACTTATGATGAACCGAGTTGACATCTTACGTGAAACCCCAAAAAACAAAAACACTTATGCTATCTTAGGATGAATCGAAGGGGTGACCACCCGTTGAGCGAAGAAACGTTGCTTTTCGTTAAATCACTGTCCGTCGAAGAAATCGCATACATACATCGAGCACAGGGAGTTATAAGTGCAGGTTATCACGGCACACCATCGGGATGGCACACACTCGGGGATCGTTGCAAAATACAGTACAAGAATTTGAAGAAAATTGATGAAAGAGATAAGGTGCTTGAATGATATTAAGAAGGGGGGGGGGGTCTCTCTTTCCCTTTGTGCATTTTTTTTTTAAATACAAGTTGGAGAAAGGCGATACGCCAAATATTTGTAGTGAAGATTGAAGACCGGGTTCTTGCATGCACAGAAGATAACATGTTTTAAAAGTAATAAAGTTATGTTTTAAATTAATTTTGAATAAAAAGAGAAATATGTGACAGAAAATCTGTCACAGTGTGTTTAAGGTTTCACATCAAAAAATTAATTTAATGTGGACTTATTGCAATGCACTCTAAGCTCTCTTTTGCATGACAATTCAATAATGAAAAGCATTGCGCGCAAAGGTGAATTCATTTATTAAAAAAATTTGAATTACAAATTGAACTAAAAAACTTTATATGTATCTAGACACTTTTTCAGAGCTTTAATTGTTAAAACATATTAGGGCCTCACAACCATAGTAAACCAAGTCTATTTTGGAAAAAAAAAGAGATAGTCCATTTAGAAGGTACTAAAAATCTGCTATATCCACTCCCCAAGTTTGTTTTCACTTACTTTCTCATAGGGTAACTTGAGGTGAGATGCCGTGCTGTACAAGATGCCGTACCACGTAGTTTTCATATGCGCAGGAGATGTAGGGAAACGCTGCTCAGTTGTAAGGAAGAGGGTTCCCTAGTGATACCTTATAAATAAACTTTATTGGCCTTATAAATAATTGTTTAATAATTATTAATGTTAATGATTGTTTAAAATTTTATATTAAATGCAGTTATAAATAATTTTATTAAATGTAAATATCGTAATATAATATAGTTTTAGATAACTAGGGGTTTCTTCCCCTTACGAGCTATGCTCGCTAACCTCCATCCAGAAACCGCAGACTGTAAAAGCACGCTAATTTGATCTGCTTTGAAAAGATTAAACGACTAGTGGTAACTTGTAATCAGGTTTTCATTCATTTCCCTTTGGCTGAGGGATTTTAAGACAGAATGAATTGCTGTCGAGACAGCTAACTGCTACGTTCGAGATTGATTAAATAAGATCAACCCAACAATTTAAAATTAGCTTGTATAAAATAGCTAAGTAAACAATTTTATAAAGACGCTATAAGAAATTTATTTTAAATTAGACATTTTAAATACATCGTTTTAAATATGACGTAATTTTTACCAAAGTTTTTTTTTTTTTTTTTTTTTTATCGTTTTAATATTTAAATAAAAAATTTTTTAAAGGCCTATAAAAGGCAAACTAAATGAGTATGACAATAGCAACTGCGAATTTCCAGGTGTCTCAAGCCTTTCTAAAACGTAATTAGATAAGAAATCAAAGGGTAGAAAGACAGAATCTTCAACTGACGATGATATGGATGATGATTAAATTCCCTCCCAAGATTCAGAAGACAAGGATTTTTTTTTTTTTAAGTGAATGAGAATGACACTGTTCAGAGTGTCTAACGTAGTGCAATAAAACCTCGGGAAAATATGATCGGGTCAACTGCATTCAGTGAAACTATTGCTTATATAAAAGCTGCTCAAAGTTCCTAAACAATTGTGCAGTTTGTGGCAGACCTGATATATTGCTAAAAAGAACGAAGAGATATATGAAAAACATTCACAAAAAAGCTTGACTCTAAAGGACTTTATCACAGTGGCTTTATTGTAGTTAAACTTGCTATAATGTTTAAAAATAGGCATACTTAAGAGCCATAATTCTTTAAAATTTTAAGTAGAACATAATATATTAAATAAATATTATACAAGCAAATATATTAACATAACATAAATAATTATATAACAAATAAATATTAGTTTGTTCTTTTATTATATTGCCAACGTTTGTTACATTCATATTTTTGCAATTTCCTAATATTAAGTAATTTAACAACTTTAGTATGTCTAAAATATTAAAGTTACTTTTTTTGTGCCATTATGTTTTATACTGCTTCTCAAAAATTATTGTTTACTTTGAAGCTCCATTCGGCATCTTACCCCTAGATAGTTGGCCATCTTGCCCATACCTATGGGTAAGATGCCGAAATGCATGTGTTTACAAAAACAAAATTTTTGATGCTTTCTACAACATCTGTAAAGTGAAATAAGTTTTTAAATCATACATAAGAGACATACATAACTTTAACAAGAAATCAATGAATAACAAATATAAACAACAGGCGATTTTTAAAACAATTAAGTCAAAAACTACGGCATCTTCACCCAATCTACCCTATATGTCATCTGTTTACAGACTTGATTTCTGTGGGAGTGGATAAAACAGACTTTATGCATCTTCTAAATGGACTATCTCATTTTCTTCAAAATGGACTTGGTCTACTATAGTTGTGAACCCCCTCATATCTTTTTTATTGTGCGCTTAAAAATTCATATCCAAAAGTTAATTAGATGTAGAGTTACTGCAATTCATATAAAGGTCTCTTTTACATGTAATTTGTCAGTTTAAAAGGTATCTGACTCTTTATCTCTTTAACGCGCAAGCTATATAAAGTTTGAACTTAAGCGATTTAAAAAAAAAAATAGGGGGCTCTGTCCCCTACAAGCTACGCTCGCCAACCCCCGTTCAGACACCCCAGATTCTGAAAGCACGCTAATTTGATCGGCTTTAAAAAGATCGAATTATAATTTAAAAAAACAGTGGTCATCTCTCTGTAAACGGGTTTCCATTCGTTTCCTCTGATAGGAGATTTTTAAGACCAAATCAGCTGCTGTTAAGAGATACAATGGCTGTTTTCGTCTTTGATATAAAAAAATTTGTTAAAAATTTGAAAATAATGTAAAATGAATTAAGTCAACAGTGTCATTGTCTCCCGGTATTTTTTAACAATGCTATAAGAAAGTTCTTTTAAATAAGTCATTTTACATGTATCATTTTAAATCAGCCGTAATTTTCACTAAAGTTTTCTTTCTCTTAATATTCCCATGAAAATACTTTTGTTGTTAGAAAGGAATTATTATTTGCACTGTCTTAGAATTCATAACAGTAGTTGAAAAGATATTCTCAAAATATGAAATAAATATCTCGCGCAAATATATTTTTTAATTTTAACTGTTTTGAATTATTATTTGGCCATTTTAAATATGACGTAATTTCCTCCATTTACGATTTTTAACGCATAATAATGAATTTTTATTTAAAATTTTCTTTCTCTTTTAAAATTCAAATGTAAATATAATTCTAATGACGTAATTTTCAATATTTTCCAGCTTTTAACACGTAATCATTTAATTCTAATTTGTAAGTTTTTTTTTTCTGTTTAAAATAGCCGCATGTAAATAAATTATTAATTTGAAGGAAATCTTATTATTTACACTGTCTTTAAAATTGGCAACAATTTAAATGATACCCTTTTTTAAAATCTCTCTATTCTGAAAAAAGTAACTAACGCTGTCACACACTACCGCCGTTAATCAGTTTTTTGTGACCGGGGGTCTTTCTTCGTTAATATTAAGAAAACTGCTGCATTCAAAAATATAAAAATCTGTGGTATTATAGAGAAATGTTTGATGTAAACGCGATGATGCAGACAGTTTTTAAATCGAATAATTATTTTAAGAGAACGTTGTTTTGTTAACGTTGGTCAAAATCATTCCATTAAAAAAGTTTCATAGGAGCAAAAACTGTACATACGAATTTAATCATTTTTAGATCATTTTATACATTAGAAGTTCCCGTTGTGCGAACTGCATTTTTTTTTTTGTCTAACTTTTTATAGATTTATTTCCATTTTAAATTCAAATTTTCAGCATTTCGAGAGATATTTTTTACATATTTTAGAAAAGGGTATTATTTTAAATTACTCCCAATTTTAAAAACAGCGCAAAGAATAATATTTCCTTCAAATTGAAAATTTATTTACACGTGGCTATTATAAACCAATAAGATGCTTACACAGGGTGGTTCAGAATTATATGTCAAAAATGTAAAGACAGGTAGAGGTGACCTAAATAACCAGATCTCGTATAAGAATGTGATTGCAAAAATGCAGCGTTAAGGCAGCAGAGGGCGCTGTTAAGTTCGGTGGATAAGATGAGCGCTTCGCTAGCTTGAAGCTCCATTCCCTCACGGATTTCGAGCAACATGCATCGTTACACCAATGCATAGCTTGCAGACAAGCAATTTATATATGGGGATAAGCAAAGAATTGGTTCATACCTAACGCACGTCCAACAGCTTTTGAGCTTGTCGAAGGGCTATCCTCTACCGTGCGCAATACTATTTCTTCCACTGCAAGAATTTTGCGATATCTTACAGTGCCCTGATCATGCCTAGAAGCATAAAACGATCCACTTGCGCACAACTCCTAATGAAGACGCTCAAATGTTCGGGCATCCGGTAGAACCCTACCCGCGAATCGTTCAATCTAAATCCTTTGTGCAGCCAATCCATTTCCTTGCGCAATCCCATACATGAAAGGCATGTCCGCAAGCTCCGCATTGGTGTAATAATCCATGTTACTTGAAATCCGTGCGGGAAATGACGATTCAAGCCAACGAAGTACATTCCTCCGCCGCATTCAACAACGCCCTCTACTGCTCAACGCTTCATTTCCGCACCCACATTCCTATGTTAAACCTGCTTATTTAGGTCCCCTCGACCTGCCTTTACGTTTTTGACACATAGTTCTAAACCACCCTGTATAAACCTTTAGAAAGACATGGTGAGGTAATTGATCTGTGGTAGAAAACTCTTATCCCAAAGATTCTGAAAAGGTTAAAAAATTGCTGGCATATTTAAGACACATGTATTAAACTTTTATACAATCTCGAAAAATATCTGAGTTATCCAAAATCCCGAAAGCCCTTCCCTAATTTGCAGATGTCAAAAATCCGTCAGAATCCACGGAAATCAACTAATTTCCGGGTTTTATGGAATCATCTGTATAAAATGCAATTGGGAATTCCATTCCGAACGCTTATAACTCACGTTCTTCTAAATTAGGGATGCACAACCTGTGGCCCGCGGGCCAAAAGTGGCCCGCCATGGGTTAACTTGTGGCCCGCGATCACAATTTATATAATTTCTTCATTTTTTGACACAATTTCGTCAATTTATAACTGGAAAAATTGCAATTTTTTTGTCCATATGTCGCAGGAAAAAATTGCGAATTTCGTCAATTTGCCCCGGGAAGAAATTGCAAATTTCATCAGAGCCAATTAAGAATCGCAAATTTCGTTGATCGAGTTCGGAAAAATCGCGAAATTTATCGATGAATCGCAGAAGAATCTCAAGTTTTGTTGATCAACTGGTGAAAAATGTCGAGTTTTGTCAGTTTATCGCGAGGAAAAATCGCAAATTTCGACAGTTTGTCGCTGAAAAAATTGCAAATTTCGTTAGAGTCAGTTAAAAATCGTGAATTTCGTTGATCGGACGCTTTAAAAAACGCGAATTTTGTCGATTAATGCTTGATCGGTTGCTGAAAAATTCGAGTTTTGTTAGTTGATCGTGAGAAAAAAATCGGAATTTTGTCAATTTGCCACGGAAAAAATTAAAAATTTCGTCAAAGTCAGTTAAGAATCCCAAATTTCCTTTATCGTCCCAAATTTCGTTTATCGGGCGCGGAAAATTTTCGAATTTTGTTGATCGCAAGAGGAAAAATCGCGAATTTTGTCGACTCGGCGCGGAAAAGTCTCAAATTTCTTTAATCGGGCACAGAAAAATCGCAAATTTTGCCGATGAGGTGCGGAAAATTGCAAATTTTGTTGACCGGCTGCGGAAAAATCGCGAGTTTCGTCAGTATATCGAGAGAAAAAATGTTGAATTTCATCAATTTGTCGCGTAAAAATTACAAATTTCTTCAGAGTCAGTAAAAAATCGCGAATGTCGTTGATCGGGCGCGGAAAAATCGCGAATTTTGTCGAAAAGCTGCGGAAAAATCGCGAATTTTGTCGAGGAGCTGCCGAAAAATTGCAAACTTTCGTGATCGGCTACGGAAAAATCGCGAGTTTCGTCAGCTTATTGCGGGAAAAAGTCGCAAATTTCGTCAATTCGCCGCGGGAAAAATTACAAATTTCATCAGAGTCAGTTAACAATCACGAATTTTGTTAATAGGGCACAGTAAAATCGCGAATTTTGTCAATGAGGTACAAAAATGCAAATTTCGTTGATCGACTGGGGGAAAATCGCGATTTTGTCAATCTGCCGCGGACAAAAATCACAAATTTTGACAATTGATAGAAAAAATTACAAATTTTGTGAATTGGTCGCAAAAATATTGCGAAATTTGTCAATCGCTCGTGAAAAAAATCGTGACTTTTCCCAAAATATTCGCGAATTTCGTGAATAGCTCATGGAAAAAATTACAAAATGTGTCGGTCCCAAAAAATATCATGAAATGGAAATCCATTGATCGCAGGAAAAATTGCAAATTTCATAGATTGTGCGCGTAAAAGAAATCGCGATTTTCGCCAATTCATTGAGCGAAAAAGAACGCAAATTACATCAATGTATATCAGGAAAAAAACACGTTTCGTCGATTGGTCATTGGAAAAAAATTGCAAATATTGTCAATCTGTCACGTAAAATATCATAAAATTCGCCAATCACTCATGAAAAAAAATCGTGAATTTTGTCAATCGTGAATTTTGTCAATCGTTCATGGAAAAAACTTGCAAATTTCGAAGATCGATCGTAGAACAAAAAAGTCACGAAATAATTCGATCGGGGGCGGAAAAAATCGCAATTTTCGTTGATCCGTTGTTGAAAAAAAAGCGAACTTTGAAAATTTATGGCTGAAAAAAAATCACGAATTGCGTCAATTTATCGCAGGTATCGCAGATTGGTTGTTTGAAAAGATTGCAAATTTTGACTATCGGCAATGGAAAATTACCGCGAAATCTGTCAATCGGTCGTTGTTAAAAAATCGCGCATTTCGTCAATCAGTCGCACTTGATTGACAAAAGAAAAAAAAAACGAGTTTTGTTAATAGTCAACAGAAAAAATAGCATAATTAGTCCATCATGCCTTGTTATTTCAAAAATAAGTTTCCTTTTATTTTAAATGAAGTTATTCTTCAATATTTTTTTTTTGTATAATTTTCAATAACATTCAATTATTTAGAAATTTTGTGTAATTTTTTTTCTTCAAATTACCATTTGTCAAGAAGGAACCGTTAGTCTTGATAAAGTGTTGAATGGTTATTCATATAGATGCGAAGAAGCCCTGCATTCCTTCATACAATTATTTATTTCCGTTTGTTTATTTTTATTATAGACAAAAAATAATTATTCATCAAGAAAGAATAAAGACTCATTACCTACCCCCTACCTCCCCGATATAGAATTTTCGCTGTATTAGTGATGTGGCCCTCGACAACCCAAACATTTTTGTAAGTGGCCCTTCTCTTAAAAAGGTTGTGCACTCCTATTCTAAATGGATTTTACAGACTTACATTGTCACTTAGGTAATTTTGGGAGATAGGTTTGAATGAATAACACATAGGTTTTCGTGGATTAATGATTGGGGATATTTCTATAATTAGGTCAACTTAATTACGAAAGGGGACTTCATTCCGAACACTTATAACTGCCATTCTTATTAAACGAATTTTTATGAGACTTAAGTGTCTGTTATGTACTTTTAGGGGAAAACTTTTAGTGCATGACACATCTTTTTATAGATCCGAGGGAAAAAGTTCTATCTACTATACAGTGAAAATTCTATTTAGTCTCGTTATCTTTATCTATTTATCTAGTTATCTTTTTGCTACTCTATTTAGTGAAAATTCTATTTAGTTAGGAGTCTCGTCGTTGCACTTAAACACTTCGTTATGAAGAAAATTTGTTAAATAGAAATCAACTCAAATTCATGATATTTGTATAATAAAATATACATGCATAAAAGGAAAAATACAAATAAATTGGAAATATTGGAAAAATGTATTATAATTCGGGCAGTAACTTTTTGTTATGTAATGCAGACATATGAGAAGAATTTAATCAGAATAATGTAAAAAAATAAATAAATAAAAAACATGATAAACAGAGGTAAACAAAAATTGAAGCGCAACGTACCTTTTGTCTTATTTCTCAATTCTTACAATTCTTACAAATTCTTACAAATTCTTACAATTCTTACAATTCTTACAAATCTCTCAATTCCACATTCTTAACTTTAAAAAAGTCTGTAATATTATCTTGTACAGGTTTCTTATAAAAAATACACTGTCCATAAAAATTTTCGCTCTTATGTAATTATCCGAACGATTCATCTGTAGCATTTTTATGAAACTGGAATCTCCTTATTGTACACTGTTAAAAAACCACTGTAAATTTGCCAGAACAAACTCGATCACAGTGAATGTGCTGTATCTTTCTTTGGTTTCCTGACTATATTAACATAGAAAATACAGTAGTTGCGTAAAATTAACAGCACAATGTGCTGGCAATTTGGACGCATTTTTTTTACAGCACAAACTGCTGACGTCCAAATTGCCAGCACATTGTGCTGTTAATTTTACGAAACTACTGTATTTTCCATGTTAATATAGTCAGGAAACCAAAGAAAAATACAGCACATTCACTGTGATCGAGTTTGTGCCCGAGATGAACAGTACTTTGTACTGTAAAAATGTCGTTTTTTTTTTTTTTTTTTTTTTTTTTTTTTTTTTTTTTTTTTTTTTTTTTTTTTTTACAGTGTATCGAAGGCTTTTAGCCTTTCATTTTTTGAATGGAAATGATTAAAAAATAAATTATTTCATTTTCATACAATCCGGTGAAAT
Organism: Maratus speciosus; assembly: GCA_963932465.1. Lineage (NCBI taxonomy): Eukaryota > Metazoa > Arthropoda > Arachnida > Araneae > Salticidae > Maratus > Maratus speciosus. The sequence goes on along the minus strand of OZ010800.1, from coordinate 282,242,828 downwards.
AAATTCATATATCCATCGCAACAGCAACCTCTCTGTTTAATTGTTGTACCTGCACGAAAGTGGAATAAACTTCGTTATAGGGTCATCCCATACAAAATGAGCAAATCAGCTGTGGCAGACCTGGCATAGATTTGAATGAAAATCAGTAGATAAGTAGATTATATATATTTATGAGTAAATGTAAAATAATAGAATTCAGGATTGTTTATTTAACACGTTCACGCCGGCGCGGTGGGTCACACTTGATGTCTCAGAGCTGCCAAGCCTCCGGCTTTTTGAATACCAGTATTTTAATATAGAAAATGTTGTTTTATTTAATTAGAACAATTTGGCGATTTAAAGGAACAACATTTTCTCTAAAATGACTGTGGTGTGCAAAAAGCCGGAGACTTGACAACTCTGAGACAGTCGAGTGTGACCCACCGCGTCGGCGTGAACGTGTTAAGTATTAAAATTTACATTAAAAGTGGATACAAAATCGAGGTTTTGTCTACATGCTTAGAATTTCAATTTTGATTATTAGCCTTAGGAATGGAAAGACTATATTAAAAATTATTTACAATTAGGAATGAATAATAAGTAACAGATTGGCTTAAGTTAGTAATTGTATTTTGTTCTGTAATGAGAAAAAAAATTATTTAAAAAAATTTTGAGGGGGAAATGCAATATGTCTATTGCTTGTTTAAACATGAAGGACAGCTGTGACAAGTTTAAAATTACTTGAGGTTACAGCTAAAAGTACATATTTTAAATATTGAAACTTTTGATTCTTGCCTTTTTATTCCTTAATGAGAAAAAAAATAAATATTAAAAAATGCTGAGGGTAAAATGCAATATTTCTATTACTACTTTGAAAGTGAAGGAAAGCTTTTTAAAACTTTTAAATTATTTGATATTATAGATAAAAGTGTATATTTTAAATATAGAAGCTTTTATTCTTGCTTTCAGTTTATTTTTGCGTCAAGAGTATTTTTAATTAAAGTAGAAAAAATGATTCTGTTGAACAAAAAATTACATATTAATCCTAAATCCAGATACAAAAAACAGATGGCAGCACTCATTTTTTCACCTTGAAATCGTGCAATATTTTAAGAAACGAGCGCGAATTCAAAGAGGAATAGTTCATGGAATGTAACACATTAATTTATTTTTTAATAATTTATTTTTTTGTGAAAATATTTTGCAGAGCTCTATTTTAATATGAATTGAACCTGTGTATCAAATTTTATTAAAATCGGTTACTATGTAGCCACGACTTTTTTTAAATTTTTGCTCATTTTATGTGGAATGACCATATAGAATATATTTTTCGTAATATAGAGATTAATTTGCCTGTTAATAGGGCTCAAAGTCAAGATTCAACAGAAAAATTCGTTAAATAGGGAAAATTCGTTAAGTAGGGACTTCGTTAAAGGGAAGTTCCACTTTATTTATAAAACGCAAGTGGGAATTTCATTCCGAGCGCTTCTGGCTCCCGTTCTGCTAAACAGATTTTTATGCGACTTACATTGTCTATTAGGTAATTTTGGGGTACATTGCTTACTTATAGAGCTATGAAAGTTTCAAGGGTTTATGGCAACATTTCTGTAATAAAAGGTTATTCTACGTCCTCTAAGTTTAGGAAACATTCACATCCAAAAAGCTTCTTTTATTTTCAAATACACTGGTTATCAAAAATTAAGGAAAAGTCACAAAATGCTAATTTTCAAATACGCAAACACTCAAAAGGAAATAATATAATTCGAGTAATTACTATCTCTACAACACAACTAGTCCATATAACATCTCATTCATCTCACACATGGTCACAAGTGTCACAGTCACTACGGTGAAGCAAAAAAAATAGGAAATTCCATACATCTCATTATGAGTTTCAAATGATCAATATATGATTCCACTGACACGTCACTGTGACTGCTGCTTTGTGGCGAGTCACCATGTGGCTTTACAATGTATTTACATTGTGACTCTCGTGTGACTGTCATTTGTAGACTCAATTTCAAAGTCATCGTGAACGTTGCATTGTGATAAGTTACCAAATAAAGTCACATGATGACTTTCAGGTAGCAGAAGAGACTACCGTGAAGTCACCATTGTGCTCTTTTGGGAAAAGTCTCCATGTGACTATAGTATGATATTATTTGGTGACCTATCATAATGCAACGTTCACGATGACTATGCAGTTGAGTCTCAAATGACAGTCACATGAGTTCACAATTTAACTACAATGTAAAGTCATCTGGTGACTCGTCACAAAGCAGCAGTCACATTGACTTGTCAGTGGAGTCACATCAGTGGCGTGGCGTCCGGTCATCGCTGGATGCGGCGATGACCAAGCAATATTTTAAAACTCTTAATAAGCTTTTAAAACTCTACGATCCAGTTTTAGCAGAACATTTGGAGCTCATGTATAAGTGAAGGTAAGATTTAAAGTTTCTTTTTTGAACATTCAACCATTGAATTTTAGAGTTAATAATTTTTCACCACAAACTTAAATAATTGCGATGACCACCGAAAATTTTCACGCCACGCCACTGAGTCACATATAGTGATCATTTGAGACTCATAATGAGATGTATGGAATATCCTATTTTTTTGCTTCACCGTAGTGACTGTGACACTTGTGACCATGTGTGACATGAATGAGATGTTATATGGGCTTGCTGTGTGGTAGAGATAGTAATTACTCGAATTATATTATTTCCTTTTGAGTGTTCGCGTACTTGAAAATTAGCATTTTGTGACTTTTCCTTAATTTTTGATAACCAGTGTAGATGTATTAAAATTTTGGCATATTTTGATGTAATTATTTGTATAAAAACAATTTAATTTTATTCTTATTCACGTTTTATTGGCGTTTTATTAGTGTAGGAATGAAAACAATTCAACTGAACTCTTTTTATTTTCCTTAGGAGTCGCTCCGACTTTATACCCCTGTTCCATTATACATAAGGCGTACAGTGAAAGATGTACAATGCGGTAAGTTAATAATTCTATCTAAGAATTACGTTAATCAGGAACTCATTACAAAGTATTTCAATGTATGTAAAATGTTATTTTATTTATTTGCATACGATATTTGTACATCTAACGTGATATCTTTGTACTTTTTCGATTTTTGTCGCATTTTATTCAAGCATCTACCCGATAGCAGAGATTTGAGCATCACTGTAACTGATACTGCCATCTGTACTTTAAAAGTAGAAAGTTTTAGATGAAATTTTTCATTTTATCAAATATATTATTTAATTTCTGAAGAAAAAAATTAAACAAAGATATGTTTCTGGCAACATAAAGGGTAATCTGCTGACCATAGACAATTCAGGACACGGCCACCCGCTCTGCTCCGCTGGGTCTGCGGTCTCCGACGCGGAGGGTTGTGCGCTCCGCTATTTAAGAAAATATTCAGAATCATTATTAAATTTGGAAATTACTGCAAAAATTACGCTTTTTCCAGCTTATAAATAATATAGCGTTTAAAAAAATTAAATTAATATTGTTTTAAATTACTTTTTCATAAGTTAATTCTTTTCAGGATTTCCGCTGCCTGGTTAGGAAGACGAGTTTCCAGCACCGGAAGCAAACATCATATCACTGACCCACCTTGCTCTCAACCGAAAAAGTTCAGAACTAACTATATTTAAAATTTTTAGCGCTCGCGTTAGATGCTACTTATATGTCGAAGTTATACGGTCGGGGTGTAGACGCCATTTCAGAGGACATTTTCAATTTCGGAAAAAAATTGTTTGGTTTCTTAAGAAATTGAAGTGGCCTCAGAAATAACTGCAACAGAAGTCGAAAAAGTACAAATATATCACATTAGACATCGGCCTCTGATATTCTCATAAAAAAAATAATCTATATCTATACTTCCTATTATAAAGAGGAAAAAATTGTTTATTTGTCGGAGATAAGCTCAGGAACTACCGAACCGATTCCAAAAGTAATGGTATCAAAATGATGGTGTTAGTCCAACTTAGAACATAGGCTATATCTTATGTCGGTGCCACTACCCGAAAGGGGGTGGAGGAGCAAACAACGTTCTAAAAATGCGATTTTTGCGTTACTGAAGGGCCAAGATATATGAAATTTGGAATATTAGTTAATTAAAAGATATAAATGATGTCTAAGAACAGTTCTTAAACAACTCGAAATTTAAAGGGGGTGAAAATGCACAAAAAGCGTTCTAAAAAACGTTCTAAATGGTAGTTTCTACATAATCTCAGAAAATACCAAACCGATTTAAAAAATATTGGCGCCAAAATGATAGTGACAACGTTTGCTCCAAGGTAGGCTATGTTTTATGTCGGTGCCACTACCCCAAAGGGGGTGTAGGAGCAAAAAACGCTCTAAAAATGCGATTTATGTGTTACTGAAGGGCCTAGAAATATGAGATTTGAAGTATCAGCTACTTATTAGATATAAAGGATTTCTAAGAACAGTTCTTAAACAATTCGAAATTTAAAAAGGGTGAAAATACGCGAAAAGCGTTCTAAAAAATGTTCTAAATGGTGATTTCTACACAATCTCAGGAAATACCAAACCGATAAAAAAAATAATGACGTCAAAATGATGGTGAAAACACTTGCTCCAACATAGGCTATGTTTTATGTCGGTGACACAACCCCAAAGGGGGTGCCGGAGAAAAACGTTCTAAATTGCAGTTTTTGCGTGACGGAAGGGCCTTGAATCGTGAAATTTAGAATGGTAGTTAGTTATAAGATATCAATTATCTCTATGGACATTTCCTAAACAAGTCGAAATTTAAAAGGGGGTCGAAATGCGCAAAAAGCGTTGTAAAAAACGTTCTAAATTGCGATTTTTAGCAATCTCAGGAAATACTGAACCGATTTCAAATAATAATGGTGTAAAAATGATGGGGACAGATCTTGCTCCAAAATAGGCTATATTTTATATCTGTTTCACTACCCCAGAGGAGATGCAGGAGCAAAATGAGCGAAAAGCGTTCTGAAAACGTTCTAAATGCCGATTTGTCACCAATATCTCAGGAAGAATCAAACTGATTTCAAAAGTAATGTTAATAAATTGATGCTGACAGCCTCTGCTCTAACATAGACGCTATTTTAAGTCGGTATCACTATCACCTAGACGTTGCAGGAGCAAAAAAGCGTTCCAAATTTCGAATTTTGTGATCGGTAGGGGCTAGCAACTTAAAATTAGGCAAGGTACATATTTATTACATATAAATGATCTTTAAGAACAGTTTCGAAAAAATTGGAAATTTAAAAAGGGGTGAAAATGCGCGAAAAGCGTTCTAAAAACGTTCTAAATTGCGATTTTTTATTCAATCTCAGGAAATTCCAAAGCTATTTCAAAAGTAATGGTTGCAAATCAATAGTCCCTGCAATAACATAGATTATATTTTATGTTGTTGTCACTACCATCTGAGAGTTGCAAAAGCAAAACATGTTCTAATTTGCGTTTTTTGCATAACTGAAGGGTCTAACACTTTGAAGTATAGCATGGTATTTACTTACAAGATGCAACTGCTTTCTAAGAACTGTCGAAAGAAAATTTCAAATTTAAAAAGATGAAGTGAGCGAAAAGCGTTATAAATTACAATTTTTGTGTGATTTTATCAAATACCAAACCGATTAAAAAAATAATGATGACAAATTGTTGGTGATAGAACCTGCTCAAACATAAGCTATATTTTATGTCTGTGCCACTACCACCAGAGGGTTGCAGTAGCTAAAAACTTTCTAAATTGCGAATTCTGTGATACTGATAAGGCTAGAAACTTTAAATATGGCATGGTAGTTACTTATAAAATATAAATGCCCTCGAAGGACTGTCGAAAATAAAATCGTATTAAAAAGGGGTGAAGTGAAGGGGAGGTGTGAAAAGCATTCTAAAAAAGTCCTAAATTACGATTTCTACGCAATTTCAGGGAATATAAACCAAATATAAAAGTAATAGTTGCGAATCAATGGTAACAGTCTCTGATCCTACACAGGCTATATTTTATGCCGATGATTCTACCACCTGGGGTTCACAGGAACAACAAACGCTCTAAAAAAGGCCTTTAAAAGCTTTCTAAATTACGTTTCTGTGGAATATTAGGAAATAACAAACCAATTTCAAAATTAATGTTGGCAAATTAATGGTGACAGTTCCTATTTCAACATAGCCCTTTATGTTGAGAGAGGTGGTAGGACTTGGAATTTGACATGATGGTTAATTTTAAGATGTAAGAAGATGGTTTCTAAAAAATTCAAAACTTCAAATGAATACTGAAATGAGCATATTAATTGAGGATAAAAGTTTCAAAATATTTTTTAAATTCTTATTTATTTAGTTTTATTTCGTTTTATTAATTTAAGTCTCATTTCTGCCTTATGCAGTGTAACAATGATGTTTAATCAAACTGTGTTTTAAATATTAATTTTTTTAAATTATTCCTAAAAGTAATAAGTACCTTTTAATAAAATAAAATATTACCTTTTAATAAAATAAAAATTTAGTTAGTACCTTTTAATAAAAATTAGATATATAAATATCATTTGGCATATTTCAAATATTACGCGAGCAAATATACCGCGGGGTTTGCTAGTAATAAGTAAAATAAATAAACTTGAAATGTAAACGAGAAATTTGTAAAGAACCCCTTCATTGGATTAACACTGGCAGCCAACCAGATAGATTTTTCGATATAGTCGAAACAACAGAATCCTGCATTTTTCTAAATTTTAAAATTTTAATTTCAAAAATTTCACAATACACAGGATTCTAATTTCTCAATCTGCTTTCGAAAATTGCGAAAAATATCTATCTGTATCCTGGCTACTAGCATGAGAATGACGTCTGGTGACTAGTGTAGTCTCTGAAGGCGATTCTAAACTAGTCGTTGGGGGCCACCGTAATACTTACCCATCATGGATATACATAATATAAAAGATGAAAATAAAACATGTGATACATGCTAAGCATTGTATCATGTTACTTTATTCATAATTTAATTTACTTGGACTCCCTTAAATATAATTAATATAATCCCTTAAGCTAATATTACTTTTTGTTCCATTCAAATATCTCAATTTGTTGATTTTCTGTAAGCAAGCAAACACTATTGGTTTACAATGGAGGTCTATGGGAATTTTGCGAAATATTGGAGATACCGCCAATTTGGCGTCACTTTTGGCGATTAATTTTGGTCGCCAAGTTGGCGACAAACTTGGCGGCATTTGGCGACAGAACAGGGCCCCCCCCTATTGTAACCCCCCTTATAGGTATGGAGATGCATTAAATGCTTGGCATTTACGATAAGTCATTATTGGCATTTAATCTTATAGTTTGGCGATAGTTTTTGGGTCGGCGGGATAATCGAGTAGTACCGAATTGCGTAAAAGAAACAACCTTATAACTCGAATAATTATAATCGTATTAACTAACAGTTTACTGCGTAGGATTAAGCATCTCATTTCTAATTAAAATGTATCTTTGAATTGAAATTTGAATGAAATACAGGGTCATGAAAAATCGAAGAGTGTAGAAAATATGATTACAAATATCTCGGCAACTCATTATCCGATCGACTTCATTCTTTATGCAAAATTTATTTTATTTTTTTGTCTTTTATATTCACTCCTTCAAATAAACAATTTCGAAAATTTTTGCATACCTTTTATCAGAACGAATATTTCGAAAGCCCGGGAAAAATAGTTCCGATAATCGAGGTTACTGATATTCAATAGGCTTTTTCCCATTATTACTTCCTAAGTACACACCAAATTTCAAGACTCTATCTCAATTTGTTCGGGAGATAGAGCGTTTACAGACACACACACACCCAGACGGACGGCAATTTTTTTTTTTTTCTAAAAATATGTTTTTTGGAATCTCCAGTGTCTGGAACGTGTAAATCAGTCAAAAAAAATTTTTCGATTTTTAAAACGATTACAAGACTTACCCTTACTACGTATGATGGGTAAGTAAAAAAAAAATAAATAAATATATCGCCCTTGCATTCGGGTATGGTAAATCATCAGAAAAATAGTTTAAGGGGGCACAGGACCTTTGAGTTTGTCGAAACAATAAAAAAAATCGCCTTCTTCAACGTATCAAAACACAAACAGATGCAATTAAGATCTTTTTTCCCCTTTCTGCCTAAAGTATATATCATTAACTACATTATCCAGAAAAATAAATGTTGTATGTACAAAATTAATATTTAAATTTTAAATTTAAAAATTCATTTCACTAATGCGTGATTAAGTGCTGTGCGCATGATAAAACTTTAAATGATGTATATAGAAAACGATTTTTAAACAAAATATAATCATAACACACCTATTTGTAACTTAAAACCAAAATATACGCAAAAAGTTTTCTTTAAAATTTAATTTTAGCACAAAGAAAAAAAAAATGCAATTTAACAAACTACAACGACCATTTGGAAAATGATTTTTTCAAAGACTAAAATTTAAGACATAAAAAATCGCACGGAGTTGATCATACATTACGTAATCCATGGATTACATTTTTCGGTGCCGTAAATTTTTAAACTTCTACGGAGCTGGTCATACATTACGTACGTCAGGAATTAAACATTAATATTCCTGGACCCATTTTAAATGAAATTTCATTCTTAAACTTCTAAACATCCCACAATATTACTTTTTACACCGTCGTATAGAGAAAAAAATGTACTTTTAAATGCAATTTGTTTGAAAGCTGTATCTCAATTTGTTTCTGAATTTTTTTTTTTTTTTGTAGTTTTTATTACTTTTTTGTCATCGTGGCAACAGAAGTATCCATCTCTGTTGAAAGTAAAGGGAAAATACAGATTACTGTATAGACCAATCAGAAAACGAATAAAATGCGGGATTCAACTAATAAAACGCTTCAGATATGTTTTTGATTTTCTAGACTGACCGAGGACAATAACCATTTTTCCAAATGGTTAAAAAAAGTTCAAAAGTTTTTCAAATGCAAAAAAATAAATGACGAAAATAGGTGATTTGTTTTTGGTTTTAGCATGTAGACTATAAAAAAAAACGCAATTTGGATAATTTTTTTAAGCTGTAGCTTACATAGTTTAAAAGTAACAGTGTGCGCAAACTCCAAATTGACTAATCTGAAAAAACGCTTTTTAAAGTTTCAATATCAATGGACATTCAATTATACTCACTGTCTATAAATGATTATAACTGAAGAAATAATGTAGATTTTTTAATGGTTTTTTTTACATATTGCTGAGAAATTTTAAAACATTCAGAATAAGCTAAAAACCGAAATCTGACTTTTTGAAAGTTTTAAGGTCTTGTGTCCCCTTAAAGAATTTAAAATAAAATAAAATCTAGAATCTGTATGAAACATTTGTTTACATTTTTTTCATTATACGTATTATGAATGAAAATTAGCAACTTTGAAAATCCGATACGGCTAGAAATCAGCTCTTATGAGTGTAAACGTCGAATTTTTACCCAGATACTTAATAAATATTTCATTAGTAAGTTTCGTGATATCCTTTTTTTAAATACCTTAAAAGTAAAGAAAGAAGCGGTTTTTGTAAGTAAACCATTTGCACCCAATTTCCGTTTCCGAATTACAGAGAAGCTTCATTGAACAGGTTTAGACGACAATAATAAGACTTTGCAAAAACTTTTAATTTGAAAAAGATGTGCAGGTGTTTGAGCGATTTTTTTTCCTTGCACCATTTTAATTGAGCCATATCAAACAAGAAAAAAAAGTCATGCGTCCATCATAGATTAGGAAACACTTTCCAATACAACCAGAATAATGTGACAAAACTGCAGCGTTTAATAAGTTAAAATAGAGACTTAGAGAGTTCAGATTTCAGTGTGTAAAAAAAGATCTTGCTATTGAACTTTCCAAATTTTGTCAAAGTTCAGTACGTACTTTAACCTTTATGGTAAAAGAAATCATATACATTAACTAGAGAACAGGAATTCTGCTTTTTCAGAATTTAGTGTCGTCCCCGACATTTCCATTATTTCATTTTCTTTTGATGGACTGATGGCTTCTATTATTATGAAACAGCCATTATAAATGAAGTGTTAGGTGAAGATGAAAGAGCAGCCGTAAAAAGTTAGACCTCTGATTTTCTGGTCAGAATGGGAAAAAAATGGCCATAAAAAAAAATTATGGCCATTTTTTTCCCATTCTGACCAGAAAATCAGAGGTCTAACTTTTTACGGCTGCTCTTTCATCTTCACCTAACACTTCATTTATAATGTCTGTTTCATAATAATAGAAGCCATCAGTCCATCAAAAGAAAATAACTCGGTGAAAGCGGACACTCGGTTAAGGGGAACTCGGATAATCGGGACTCTACTGTAGCTCAGTTTTAAGACTTAAAACACGCGATTTTATTTTATATAAAACGACGTCATCCGAATCCGCTGAGAATTCCTCGTTTACGATCCAATCATAAACATCTACAATACAGTATGGGAAGGACGTCACTAACTCAGAATAATACACAAATGCAGCAAAAAGAAAGCAATTCATTAATATTTTTTCAAAATAGCACGTATTTTAATTACTTTTTTTCAGTTTTTATGAGAAAGTGGCAACAAAAAGGTATAATTGCTATTTTTCAACTATTTTTTCTTTACTTTCTACAGAAATGGAGTACTTGAGTTGCCAAAATGAAACAAATGTCGCTAAAAACTAAAAAATTAATATCTCGAAAATCAATGGAGATACAGTTTTCAAACAAAATGCATTTAAAACAACTTTTTTTTTCCAATACGACGGTATAAAAGTTGAAAAGTTGCGATGCTTAGAAGTTTTAAAAATTTCTAAAGAGTATATAATCGTGATGCTTTGTTTTACAGCTAGCCTGTGTAAGGTAACGTTATTTTTTGGAGACAAAATAAGCTGGGAGAAAGAAATAGTATTCCGGGGGCTAAAAAAGATCTTTCGATGCAGAAAAACGGTACTTTTCAGTTTTTCTCATATCAATTAAAAACAGTCTGTTTTACTTTTTCTCTTTCATTCCGAAACAAACGCCAAATGAATTTAGAACTCGAATTCACTTTCAAAAGTCGGTAAAGAACAAAAAAGAAAAAATCGTGCGTCAAGCATAGACTGTGAAACACTTTCCAACACATTCAGAATAATGTAACAAAACTGCACCGTTTAAAAAATTAAAATATTACGTCTAATTGAACCCTATGGGAACGCATAACACATTTCAAAACACAATTTCAGCTGTTCCCATCTACAATCGTAAAATTATCCGATTTTTTTCAGCAGACCTGTATATGATATATAGGTTTGTATGTATTAACTACATGTATGAAAAAATTTAGTTCAGTTAAGAAACACATATACCTCAATTGAAAATTCCCCTTCAGCAATTTCAGCTCATAAGGAGAATGGTACGTGATTTCTTTTGTACAGTCCTGTACACAACAAGGTATAGAATTTATATACAACGAATAACATGCAAAAAATGAGTTAAATTTAAAAGCGCATACCGAATTTTAAAACGCACTCCCAGCCATTATGACTCAAAGACAGTACTGTAACCGATTTCTTTTGAATGTCCCTGTAAATGAACGACAAATGCTATGAATGCCCTATTCTATCGTAATCATCTTGCAGTGAAATTCAGTGATTTACATAAATTTCAATATCTTTGAAATAGCATAGTGCAAGGTCGGCAAACATTTTCACATCCACGTGCCAAATTTTTCTAAAAATACATTTCACGTGTTCTTGACGTGCCAACAATAAAAAATTTCAATGGATCAAATGATAATGAATCAAAATTACTTAAAATTTTATTTTTAGCATTAAAAAAACATGGGTAATATTTTATGCTATACTTTTGTTTTTAATTTATTTTTAAAATGGTATTTATGTTGTCTGATCTCAGATGCCAAATAATTTATATCAGCTTCGTACTTAGTTATTTTTAAGAGAACGCAAGTTGAATTGTACTCATTTAACAGGATGTTTTTACTTGAAGACAAAATTATCAAAATATTAAGCGCCAGAATCTACGGCTTTTGGTGTCTGGAATCGGATTCCAAGTTGTTATAATTTTACCATCGGCATTTTTGCTTATAATGACTTTTAATCCTCTTTTTGCGATAATCTACTAACTTTCTTTTATTCTTAAAATATTGTGAGCCAATGTTGAACTAGACTGGGATACATTAAGTTATATTCCAGTTTCTTCAATCTGTATGACAATGACAATCAACTGTACTAATCGAATTCAGATAAACAGAGACAAAATATGGATTATTTAATGCATTTTGTGAAATTGTAATATTTTTTTATGTAGAACTTGAATCTATGCCGTGCCAAAATTAATCTGGCGCGTGCCATAAATGGCACGCGCCAGATTATAGCCATAGGTTCGCCGTCCCTGGCATAGTGTCATTAAAATGCAATGCAAACGATTTTTTCCCATATATCATAATGTAATGGAATTCTTCTGTGTACCCCTGTAAATGAACTATTAATCCCACATACTTCCTATACAATACCAAACATGCCTTGTGGGCCTAAATAACATTAATCAATTTCATGAAAATCCGAGTCTATTTACGGGAGTTACAGCGTGGACAGACGGACTGGCGACCAGACAACCGAATGCATGAGCACTTTTCAACTTTGTTGCAAAGTGTTAAAAAATTATCTTTTCAAAATATGAAATAAATCTTTATTGAAATTATAAAATTCTGAATCAAAAATTTAAAAAAAAAATCCAAAAAAAAGTTAGTCAAATTAAAAAATAACTGCACACTGCACACCGCAATTTTGTGAGGTATGTCTTTATCAGAGATTAAATTGATATGCATAGTGTTTTCTCCTATAAAACTTTTTTAACTGAACTATTTTCACTGACTTCAACATTAAATAGCTGTTGAAATAATCCTTTGATTTTAAAACTGTCTGCTTCCTTTATCTATAAAACTACAAATTTTCATCCTTTTACATAGCTGAAAACTGTAATGGAATTCGGTTTGTCTGGGCGTCTGTCCGTTCTTTAACTCTCGTAAAAATAGCCAGATTACCGTGTAATGAATATATGTTGTTGAAGTTTTACTACGGCATATTCGGTACTGAAAATGAAATGTATCGGATTTAGAGTAAGTTTACATATAGGCATTCATAACCAGTCTCAGAATATAGGTCTCTCCAAACTTTCTATAGTGAAACAATGTGGATAAGAGCTACAAATAAGGTAAGTGTTAAAATATTATCTTTAGTAACCTGTAACCCATGTATGATCATAGTTTTTCCTTTAACTTTTTATTTTGACAGGTAATGCTTACGTTTTCATAAAGCAACATGAAAACTAATATTTCGGGGCTACTTTGTGCCAGGCCTTTTTAGGTCCTAAAATAGTCCCAATTATTTAGAAATGGCTTTTAAACAACCAAATTTCTTAAAACATGTTTTAAGTAAAAAATATTTCAAATGTTACATTAATTTTTTTTGATCCAGTTGCTAAGGATAACATGACGAAAATTGTTTCTCGTGCCTATAATATAAACATTTGGTTTATTGTGTTTAAACACTTCTATATATATACAAAAAAAAGTTTTGGTTTGGAAATGGACCAATGAAAATCTACGTTGATATTCCCGGCAGATCGGTATCCAATTTGAATACTTAAGCATGGCCTTTCTACGTCAATATTAAAAAAACTGTTGCATACAAAAATATGAATATCGGTAGTATTATAAAGAAATGTTTGATAAACACGCTGATGCAGACAGTTTTCAAATCGAAGAATTATTTTAAGAGATATTTAATGCCAAAGTTGGACAAAATCGTTCCATTAAAAAGGTTTTATAGGAGCAAAAACTGTACATAGGAATTTAATCATTTTTAGATCATTTTATAAGTCAGAATTTCCCGATGTGCACTCTGCATTTAGTTTTTTTAATTCGACTCATTTTTTGAAGTTTTATTTCTATTTTAAATTCAACTTTTCAGCATTTCGAGAGATATTTTTTACATATTTTGGAAAATTATATTAATTTAAACTGTTGCCAACTGTATAAACAGCGCAAACAATAAGGTTTGCTTCATATTAAAAATTTATTTTACACGTGACTATTATAAAAAGAAAATATAAAAAGCAGGAACTCATTGAAAATTACGTCATAAAAACTATATTTACACGTGAATTTTAAAAGAGAAAGAATATTGTAAAATAATAAATTCATTAATATGCGTTAGAAGTCTTAAATAGGAAAATTTACGTCACATTACACCTATTACTTAAAATGAAAAAAAAATAATATTGCAAAACAGTTTAAATTTAAAAATTGCGCGAGACATTTATTTGATATTTTAAGATGATCATAATATTTCATTTCTAACAAAAGTATTTTTAAGGGAATATTAAAAAGAGAAAGAAAAGTTTGGTGAAAATTACGTCAGATTATAATTGTCAGATTCAAATTATAATTCAATCTTCCGAAATCTTTTTAAAGCCAATCAAATTAGCGTGTTGTTAGAGTCTGCGGTGTCTGAACGGGGGTTGACGAGCGTAGCTCGTAGGAGGCAGAGCCCCCTAGTGCTAAAAAAAAACATTTGTTTATCGAGTTTGCAGTGTTAATTTATTAGCAAATGCAATAATGTAAGGGGATTTCAATGAAAATGTATTCATTGAATTCCCCAGTAGGGGCTACTTTGTTCGAAAACTTTAAAAATAGTTTTAAAAAAAAAATAAAAAAATTCCTCTTTAAAACCATACAGTTCGCTTCATTGTTTCATGTTAATTGTTGACAACTCCATTTTGACTTGAAAAATTACAAATAATATCTTTTAATAATGAAAATGTGAGTGGAACCAGGAAAAAGTGGCCCAAAGTTTGACGGTGCTATTTATATGTTACGTATCTTTTTTGAGATTCCCGCAAGTTGTTTTCGGTAAGTGTGTTTCTTTCATTTATCAATTGCTTACAACTATTTAGAAAACTATGGGAATCAACCCCTTACGAGCTACGCTCGCCAACTCCCGTTCAGATATCGCACTTTAAAAACACGCTGATTTGACATGTTTTAAAAAAAATTACACAAGATTGAATTATAATTAAACGACCAATGGCGATCTCCTGTAATCGAGTTTCCATTCATTTCCTTTGACTGAAGGATTTTAAGGCCGTATCAATAGCTGTCGAGACTGTTAACGACTCTTTTCGTTATTGATTACAAATAAGATCAATTCAACATTTCAAAATTAGCTTGTATAAAATGGCTAAGTAAACAATGTCGCTGTCTCCCGATATTTTATAACGACACTAAAAGACAATTGTATTAAAAACGACATTTTAAATCTTTCGTTTTAAATATGACGTAATTTTCACTAAAGTTTTGTACCTCTTTTTAATATTTACTTGAAAATACATTTTTAAGTAGTTAAAAAGAGTATCTATCTATTAAATAAATCTTTTGTGTAAATATATTTTTTAATTTAAACTGTTTGCCAATATTATTATTTGGGCATTTTGAATATGACATAATTTTCTCCAGTTACCGCGTTTAACACGGAATGCAGTATAACGTGTAATATTTTTTTGTTGTTATGTATTTCATCTTTCTATACAAACTTCTGCTTAACTCTCTTAGGCATTTATGCTTCATGTCGTTTGCTTATGAGTTGCAATGCGTTCTCTAATGCGGAGATTTTTAAACCTATAAAGAAATCTTCCGTAATTGAATCCACGGCCAGTGGTTGTATTTAGCTAATTCAATTTGGTGTAATGGAGTGTTTTTTGTGAAAGACTTTAATGATATCTGCATTTCCATTCAACCATATTGTTGTGCTATCCTTTTTGTTTCACCCCAGCCTTGGCAGTAGACTCAATTAAGGAAGATTAGAAAATCTGATATCTTAGCTAAAATCCGTCAATCTGATGTCATGCACTTAATAAATGCATATCAAATTATTGTTTTGAACGCATTTGGCCATCGAGAATGATATCATTGGCAATTAACAATCATTTTCGGTGATCTATCTTCCCGGCGTTGATAATACGTAAATACCAATTCGACTGACCATTCGTTTTAAAATTTATGCATTTATTAGCTCTCGATATGGTATTTCTTTCGGCCAGCAATTAAAATATCGTCTCTAAAAAATAATGTTCCTGTATATAAGCCAGCCGTAAAACAAAGCAGATGTATCATTGTACTGTTAAATACTCTACTACATTTTTTAAAACTTCTAAGTATCGCACATTTTCAATTTTTATACCGTCGTATTGCGGAAAAAAAGTCCTTTTAAATACAATTCGTTTAAAAACGGTATCTCAATTTAATTTTGAGATATTAATTGTTTTGTTGTTTTTAACGCCATTCTGGCAACTGAAGTACCCCATTTCTGTAGAAAGTAAAGGAAAAACAGTTGAAAATAGAAGACTATTATATCTTTTTGTTGCCATTTTACCATAATAACTGAAAAAAAAATGTCATTAAAATACGTGCTATTTTGAAAAAATATAAATGAATGATTTCTGATAAAGCATGGAGCTATCATAAACTATATTTAATTTCAAGTATATATATTAATGTTACAAACGAATGAAGACATATGGATCCTTAGATAGCAGATTTTTTTTTTGTTTAGAATCTTGAATGACGACATCGTTTTTTGCTGGAATTGTGTATGATGCTTCGATAGTGACGTCCTACTCATCAGTCCAGTAAAATTAGACCGAAAAAGGCGTCTGCCTGGAAAGTTTTGGAGAAGTTTTTTTCTCTTTCTTCCTTTATGTTTTTTGGGGTGCTGAACACGATTTCAAACTTTGTCACCTCGTATCTGGTCTGCTTAAAAAGTTATAAGCGAAAAACCATGAAAAAATTGGTTTTTTTTTCGGTTTTTCCATTGCGGTCGCTAAAGGGTTAAACTTTTTTGAAAAAACTGCTGCACCAATTTAAACTAGAGAAAATTGCCTACATTTTTCATGCACTATGTTTTTTTCTAAGATGAATACTTTTGGCAATACGAGCAAAAAGAATTTTAGCGATATATTCAAATTCCATCATCGGAGGACAAAAATGCAATACAATCACAATGCATCCATTTCAATCAAGAATTTGAAGCTTTTTAGTTAATTGTAGTTGCATTTCGAATGTGTTAACATTTGCTTACCACGATTTAAGCCTTTTATATATTTATTAACAAAATAAATTGAAATAAGGAAATTAAGAAAAATATAAATCACAAATACTCCGAACAGATGAGAGCACCAATTTTTATTTTCCTACCAACCTGTTATAAATGTACAATTATATATATTATAAGTTTAATATAATAACATAAGTGTAAGATTGTAAACAGGAAAAAAAGAGAAATGCAGAGTTGTTCTCACATTAATGTCGTTTTGGTAGCCTTAAAAGGTCTGGTTGATGTTCTTCGAAAGGAGGCTCATATTTATCTTGATTGCTCAGGTTGTGACTTCACTTGGCTTAACACTATATATAACACACGGAAGGAGTCGATCCGACTCCGACCATATGATTAACCCCTTGTTACCCCTTGTTAACCCCTTTACGAGCGACCGGTATTTGTGCCGCGTCAGGTGCTCAGAATCCGTGATTATTCTCACCAGAAAAATTTAATTGTAAATTTTGCTTTATTTAATCCGAGCATTTTCCCGATTCAATTAGGCAAAAATTTCTGTTTTTGAAAACCGGTCATAAAAAATTAAAAATTCTGTAAATGACGCTCGTTCCGAAGGGTTGTTAAATGTCAACTGGAACCAGAAATTCTTTCATAAAATAACTTAAATTTAAACCACACAGATTTACGTTAAATAAATCAGTCAAATAATTTTAAATAAACATTCTGGTGCCAAATATTTTTATGAAACTTCAGAAAAATTTCCGGGCGTTCTAGTGTTAAAATAGCCTAGAGAATTGACTTGTGAACTTCTATTTCCAAGTCATTTTCGGCAATGAAGGAGCTGAGATTGTCACAATGCCCATCGCAGTTCAAACGAAGGAGCGAACAAAACAAACCTGCATTCCTACAGTCACACTTTCCACTGCAGTTTGTTTTGCATTTGCAGGACTGTTTTCGCAGAACAGCTTCTGGTCACTGAGTTTGACAGTTGTTATTGGTGTGGTGCTTCTCTTGGTTTTATTCCAGACACATTCCTTAGCTTTTTTACAGTTACCTAGCCATAGCTGTACTGGTGGTAAACTCTTAGACATGTGTATCTAGTTTGTTGTTTGTTTGTTGCACAATATTTCTTTCTAAGATGAATAGTTTTGGCAATACGAGTAAAAAGGATTTTAGCGATATATTCAAATTCCATAATCGGATATCGAAAACGCTTAATGTAATATTTTTGTGAATGCAAAACGAGTTGGTGGGTGTCCTTGAAACACTTCCATGGCGCCACGCACATCATATTACAAGAAGGCCCTCACCTTTCTCCTCCTTCCCCTCTCCATCAGGGCTTTTTTGGCTCGTGTTAAAATTGAAAGATCAGCTCTCAGTTTGTTACTAGTCGTCTCGATGGTAGGTTATGCATTTGCTTTAATGTATGTGCAGTGTGCATTTAATTAAAAATTATGTGTTTTAAAACGATTCTGTGAGACATGGAGTGATATTTATGATGGCAGAGAAGCGTTTGGTGTGGAGTTCTTCAGATTAGAAAGTAAAAAATGAAAAGATGGGAAACGGAATTATTTATTGAACAAGGAGTCTGTAAGGATCCATAAAAAAGGCCGTAAACTGTACACAAACGAAAAACATATTGCTGCAACTTGAAGAGGATTTTTGAAGACGTAGAAAACGTATGTCATACGATTTTGAGTGATGTTTGATATCAACAACGATGGTCATCTCCCCAGGAAAAATGACGGCATATTGTTCAGATCACGGCGAGGATAGTGGTTGAAGATATTCGGTCTAAGGTTTACAAATCTACTCAATATCCTCCTCCAGACGAATTTTGAAAGAGAATGAGCTTCTCATTACAGAAACCATGAAGATTTTCATAAAAACACTATTTTTAAGAAAAGGAAAAGGAGACCTTAAAAAATGCTAGAACAGGAGTACTGCACTAGCTTGCTGCATTATTACTGCAGTAAGAGTAAGAATTCTTTTAAGAGCGCTGCAAATATAGCGTCGCTTCCTGCAACAGAAGATGCAACTTGATACACATGTTTAAGAGTTTACCACCAGTACAGCTATGGCTAGGCAACTGTAAAAAAGCTAAGGAATGGGGCTGGAATAAGACCAAGAGAAGCACAAGAGAACACAAATAACAACTGTCAAACTCACGCACCAGAAGCTGTTCTGCGAAAAAAACCCTGCAAATTCAAAACAAACTGCAGTGGAAAAAATGGTTATAGGAATGCAGATTTGTTTTGTTTGCTGTTTCGTTTGAACTGCGATGGCCATTGTGGCAACCTCAGTTACTTCATCGCCGAAAATGACTTGGAACTAGAGGTTGACAAGCCAATTTTATTCAAATTCTATTCAAAATTAGGATATTTTAAGCCAAGTGGTGACCCAAACTGAGTAATCAAGATAATGATGAGCCTCCTTTCGAAGAACATCAACCAGGCCTTTTAAAGCTACCAAAATGACATTAATGGGAGAACAACTCTGCATTTCTATTTATTTCCTGTTTAGAATCTTCCACTTATGTTATTATATTAAACTTATAATAGTTATAATTGTACATTTATAACCATGTAATAGTCACAATCAGATTGGTAGGAAAATAAAAATTGGTGCTCTCATCTGTTCGGAGTGTTTGTGATTTATATTTTTCTTAATTTCCTTATTTCAATTTATTTTGTTAATAAATATATAAAAGGCTTAAAACTGGGTAAGCAAATGTTAACATATTCTAAATGCAACTACAATTTACTAAAAAGCTTCAAATTGGTGATTGAAATGGATGCATTGTGATTGTATTACGTTTTCGTCCTCAGAGGATGGAATTTGAATATATCGCTAAAATTCTTTTTGCTCGTATTGCTAAAAGTATTCATCTTACAAAAAAACACAGTGCATGAAAAATGTAGGCAATTGTCTCTAGTTTAATTTGGTACATCAGTTTTTTCAAAAAAGTTTAACCCTTTAGCGACCACAATGGAAAAACCAAAAAAAACCCAATTTTTTCATGGTTTTTCTCTTATAACTTTTTAAGCAGACCAGATAAGAGATGGCAAAGTTTAAAATCGTATTCAGCACCCCAAAAAACATAAAGAAAGAAAGAGAAAAAAACTTCTCCAAAACTTTCCAGGCAGAATCCCAAATTGACTGGACTACATGGTTTGCTGTAGTTTAAGATTGGGTTTGTTGATTTAAGATTTGTTGTTTAAGATTGGGTCGTAAATGTGGAATTCTTCAGCGGAATCGAATGACGCCATTTTATGCAAAATAAAAGCGTGTGTTTTAAGTCTTAAAACTGAAATATATTTTGTACTATCTATATTTCTATACATATATATTTTTATTTCATCGGGGCCGACACTAAATTCTGAAAGAGTAGAATTCCTGTTTTCTAGTTTAGCTTTAACTTAGGTAAAGAAAAGATCGGATAATTTTATGTTAGCTGCGGAAAATGATAAATCGCCAAATATTATTCCCATTGCCATAATTCCTATTGCATTCGTTTCATTAAAATACACAACTTCCATTTCAAATACTACATTCAGTTAAAAAGTATTACACTACATTTAAAATACTTGTATTTTATTTACTTCATTTAAAACATAAAACAAATAAATAAGTAAGAATATCATAAAGAAAAACATTTTATTTCAGTATCAAAGCATTGTTTCTAACTTACACACGCAAAAAATAACAACTTCTGTCGACAACAAAAAAAAAAAATGCTGTTTTCGAGATTTGCGCCCGGCTTACATGAAAGTATTAAAGATCGTGAAGAATGTTGAGTTACATGCATGGAGCTATGAAAAGAGGATCCTCCCTGGTTATATCACTCCTTACCTAACACAATTAGGCTAAACTTTGATTGGACTATCATTTTTCTGATACTAGACAGCGCTGCAAAATTCATAGCTAGAAAACTTGCTTTGTGAATGATTATCTTGATAGTTTAATACTTTTATCGCTCACCATGAATGAAACTCTTGTGTTTGTTTACTTTGAGAAAATGGCATGCGCTGACAATCTAAATTCTTTTATAAATTGACTTAATAAAATAGTCTAATCTTGAACGCCAGATTCACCTTTGTTTATTATATAAAAAACATGAAAACTTTTAAAATGCTTCATTAAAACACATTACTACATAGGTGTGATAAAAAATATACAAATGTTTTTAAAAATTAAAAACACTAGATGTTAAATGATAAAAAAGCTATTCCAATCGCTTTCGGCTAACCTTAAGCCTTTGTCTATGAGAAGAGAATTGACTGAGAAAACACTCGACACTCGATGTTCACTGCTATGCACTGACCGGAAAACACTCTTGAGGATGCCCGCAGGTGGTCGTACCCATTAAACTGAAGGAGGGGGAAGGTAGAGAAAGCTCAATCCTCCGGAGACCAAACTCTCCCGTAACATGAAGTAAATTAAACCAGATATGCGGAATTTGATATGATAATACTTCATTACAACAATTTTCTGCTTGCGTTAAAATTTCCAAAGACTCTAAAATAGCACAACTATTAAAATCGGAAGCTTGCATAATGACTCTCGCTCTATTGAAAAGGATCTCAATATCTTTAGTTTGAAAAAGCCTTGAGAGGGCGGTAGCCGATCCATTTTTATTGATATGGGAACGTCCACAGCAGAAGAAAACTTTTTCTGAAAAATTATTTTAAACGGAAATGTAAGTGTGATACATCAATTTAAAGCTAAAGAGTTGCAGTATATGAATTTGTAAGTTTTAATTTAATAAGAATAAGTCTAAACTGAAACTGGGCTGGAAACTGACAGTATTAAAATTCATTTACAGTTGAACATAAAAGTCAAATTATTGAGTTGTATAGTTTTTTTACTTCTGTTCATAATTTAAATTATTATGGATTGAAAGTAACAAGATAATATTATATCTGTTAGATCTACATAGTTAAAAGGTTTCATCTAAGATATTAAATGCAATTTTAATTTATTTATTAGTTGATAATTAAATGTCACAAGGGTAACAGAAAACATCTTAAAGTTTTAATTTTATAAAAACTACCTAAAATTTTTACCTAAAAATCCTAACTCTCTGATTTCGAGGTATAAGAAAGATTTTACGTTAAATATCTTGTTTATGCTATGCATGGAATAGGCTCTGGGATATTGTCACAAGAGTAACAAACGTCTGTGTCACAAGAGTAACACATAATACTTTTGTCCATAGTTTAACATAAAACTGCGTTACAACAAAAACAAACAGAATAATTAAAGTTTAGTCGTATTCTCCGCTATTAGAACAGTTCTTGAAATAATTTAGCCATAGTTTAGCCATAATTAAGGTTATTTTGTAAATTTTAAGGAAGATAAATTATCTTTATTAGTCTTTTTTTTAATGGATGGATTTATTTTTATTCATTTTTTGTTATTACTTAAGATTATAAAATAATAATGACAAGTAATTAAAGATAGATTAAAACAACTCAACTCCTGTCATTTTTGTGTTCTTTCTTTTGGTTTGAAGCACATGGTCTTTGATCAGATATTTTATAGGCTTTGTAAAGCTTCGTTTACTAAATGCTGCTGTATGACCTATAGAGATTCTTATAGTAACCCTTATGTAAAGGATTCTGATAGTATATTTTAAAGGAAAGATTTTAATATTGCTTCTTATATATGACATTGTTTTAAAGAGCAAGAAAAATTCTGCTAAGCGCCAAAAATTGTAGAGAAAAAGTAAGAATGAAATTGAATATGTTGATGTGAGAAAATGCATTATGATAAAATGAAGAAAAGTCTTAGAGTCAGCAAAAGCTTCAGCAAGAGAATGAAAATATTAAGAAAAGGAAAAGTTGAGAACTAGCTAACCTCAGATTCTGTAACGAAAAAAAAATACAACTCCACAGATTTGGGGAATTTTATGTCGATGAAGGTTTAAGAAGAGGTCATTCTTCAGCTAAATGTGCATCAGAAAGGTGTGAAAAAGGTAACATAATTTCATCAATCCTAGGTGACGTTTACTAAGAGAATAAGTTTTTCGTTTAAAAAAGCTTTCCTAAAATGAAAAATTGGAAATTCCTTTGCGCCTTTAAAGCCTAGTTTCATAAAACAATAGAAAATTATACATCAGAATATCTGCGTTTGTGTTTGCCACGAAAACATTGAATCAATTCATACGCAGTGACTGGTATATTTTCTGCATTGAACATTCCTATGAAAAATGTAATGACTTTGTCTGCTGAGATACATCATAATTAGAATGTATGATTTCAGAATGTCTAATTTGTGAAAAATTATCGAAGAACAATTCGAAGAATTATTTGAAAAGGAAGTCCATAATACAGAACTTCTTATAAGTTATTGTAAATAGCATAACGATGATAAAAATTTCACTATTGACAAAACGTTCATCAACATTTTGTCAAAACTGTTACTTTCTCAAAACGTTGATAAAAGTTTTGAAAAAGTAACAGTTGAAGAAACCATTTCTGATTGTTTAAAATTTTTTCGAAAGGAACTAAATCCCTTTCTATGGCGCACATTCCTTCAAACTTGTACACAGGATTATTTTGATAATGCCAAAAGACTAACCATTTCTCAATTTGATATGATCCCAAATTAGTAAAATCTTATGCTATTATTCCAGACAGTGTAACTCATAATCAATTTTCTGTAAATGCTCTCGTATGTAAAATTTCAACATAGCATCTTTAAGGGAATGCATTTGCCTAAAGTGTATCTGATTTGTTTTTTTATATGAGGGTTGTGTTTTCCAATTTAAACAAAAATATAACTATGCAAATATGCCTGCAATGAACCAGACTTCTTTCACAATTAACTTAACTGGGCATATTGCTTTTCAAATACTCCTGGTATACATGCTGTAGATTTATTTTGTGCCATTGTATGATGATATATGTGGAATGAAGTGCATGCTAAAAAAAGCACTTTTAAGGAAAACTGCCTCTCTTGTCAAAATTGCTCATTAAAAAACAAAAGAAAGCATACTCCTTATATCAGATGAAGAAAAAAATAATAATGTTTCATTACTTTGCGAGAAAATATCAACAGCGAAGGGCATTCAATAAATACAACTTGTTAAAACCACGAAAAATGAAACTATATACAACAAACCCTACACTACCATCATTAGTACAAATAATTTGTGTTTCATTAAGTAAATAATGATACAGGAGAAGTTGCAAGTGATATTATTGATAATGAAGACAATGATTTATTCTGTTCAGTATCAGAAACTGGGAAGTTGCTATGTGGTCATACTGAGTGATTCTAAAATGTGATTCTATGAGGATTTAAAGATTCGTGGTTTTACTATTGAAGTAGTAAACGAAAATTATCAAATACAGTGCTAAGAGCAATTTAAAGCACAAGGAATTCTCCAGTTTGAACCTGATGACCACAATATTTGGCAAAAAAGAATCAAATTGTGGTGACATTAATGCTCTTAGATTGGTAAACTCTCGAGAATTTTACAAACTCTAATTAATTTTAGAAATTTTTATGTTATTTTAAAATGTAACCATCATTAAAAGTTTTTTCTATGGAAAAGTAATTTTTTTAAACTTATTTTAATTATTTTGTTTAGTATTTAAACTGAATTTTTGGGGAAATTCCTTTATGGACCAAATGTTACAAGAGTAACACTTAGCATTTTGCAAAATTAAATGTAACTAATTCATGTATTATCACATTAATTCAATGATTAATACCTTTTTAAAAGATATAATTACCCTGCTATATTCTATAAATTTTATTTCTATAGTCTCGTATAATTCACATAATTTCTGCGTCAAGCACACTTTTTGAAAATTGCATTTTTTTTGTGGTCACAAGAGTAACAAAATTTTCATTCATTATCTGGCAAGTAAAATGCTTTTTGTTACAAATTGCATATGGTTTATAAGAGTAGAGCACATGCATTTTTAAGTAATTGCATCCAATTTATCCTAAATATATTTTGTAATGAAAGAATTGGAAATATTTATGGAAATTTGCTCTGACAGTCACAAGAGTAAAAATGGACGTTTCCATATCCTACATATGCTCTTTAACTCTTGCTAAAGATATTGACATCCTTTTCAATACAGCAAGAGTCATTATGCAGGCTTCCGATGTTAATAGTTGTGCTATTTTAGAGTCTTTAGAAATTTTAACGCAAGCAGAAAATTGTTGTAATGACTCATTATCATACCAAATTCCGCGTATCTGGTTTAATTTACTGCATGTTACGGGACAGTTTAGTCTCCCGGAGGATTGAGCTTTCTCTACCTTCCCCCTCCTTCAGTTTAAAGGGTACGACCACCTGCGAGCATTCTGAAGAGTGTTTCCGTTCAGCGTGTAGCAGTGAACATCGAGTTTCGAGTGTTTTCTCAGTCAATTCTCTTCTCCTTGACAAAGGCTAGCCGAAAGAGCTTGGAGTGGCTCTTTTATCATTTAACATCTAGTGTTTTTAATTTTTTAAAACATTTGTATATATTTTATCACACCTATGTAGTAATGTGTTTTAAGGAAGCATTTTAAATGTTTTCATGTTTTTTTATAACATAATTTCTGCTTAAGTTATCACAGAATATATATATATTTGAATGTTACTTATCTCTCAAAGATTAACTTTTAAAAGCAAATTTTACGCAGTTTTATACGAAAAATAGTTTTGAGTAAAAATGGCGGCCTACCATATGAAAAACGAAGCGGTCAGCCAGTAACTGTTTATAACAGTCACATGACTTGCGTTTTTATTAGATAGATGTTCACTGCAAGCATATTAAAAGTAGCAATCATGTCAAATTTCAAATTAATGGCCTAACAATTTAGGACATTTTCAGAAAGTTTGTTTTTAGAGTGCATTTACATTTTCAAAGTAACCACCATAACAAATTTCAGGTTTTCGTCTCCAACCATATCATAGTAATCGCTATTTTAGAATGATTTTTACTCCTGATGCCTCTTAGTAAATTTCGAATTTTTTGTAACTCTTCTGTGCCAACATTTACGTCTTAAAAATCACGACCATATCAAATTTAAACTTCCTAGCCCTAAAACTTTGAAATAAATCATAATTTCGAAAGTTTTTGAAAAGTTCTCCGATCGTTTCACCCTTTAAAATTTCGAGGTTTTTTTTTTTTTTTTTTTTTTTTTTTTTTCCCTCAAAATAGTTCGTAGCGAACATTTACGACATAAAACTAACAAATATGCCAAATTTCAGGTTTCTTTTCCCAAAGGTCCAATCACACTAATTCGAAGGGTCTCACACTAATCCCAAAGGTCCAGTTACACTAATTGCAATTTTAGAAAGTTTTTTTTTTCTCATGCACGTGCTCCAGAGTAGCGGTACCGACTTACAATATAGCCTATGTTGGAGCAGAGAATCAATGGCGGCTCCAAGGGGGAAGGTCACGGGGGTCATGACCCCTCCCCCCCCCCCCTAAACGAAGAAAATTTCTAAAGGGCATTTAAAAAATGAAATATATATTAAATTCTTTCAAATTTACTCCATGCTCAACAATGTAAATCTTTCCGACTCTTTGAAGACTTACTTAAATCCAAAGTAGGTAATTTCAGAGACATCCATGAAATCATTTTTAATTTCAAATGCAAAACATTTGCAAGTGCACTTATTCAGAAGAAATGTGACTCATTATCCATTTCCAATTTTCGATAAAAAATAAAGAATCTCTCGGGAAATCTGCGTAAGTAGTGTAGAAAAGACAGTTCAAAAGAGACGGTGGGAGGTGGGAGGAGAGGAGAGAGGGAAAAGCATACTATAGTAGGATAGGATTTGAGGGAGCTGTTTGTTAGATTCTTATCAGCCGGAAATGAGATAAGAAATGATAATCTGATAAGATCATGTTATAGGGAGATAAGGATAAAGTGTAGAAACTGATTGTCGAACATAGAGGTTAAGATAGTTTTTGAACCTTACGTTCAAAAACTATCTTAACGTCTATGTTCGATTATCCTTGTAGATCATACCGTAGTATGATGGGGTAGAAGGGGGCTAAATTTTTAGACGGAGCTTAATTTTTCGTATCATCTTAGGGTTTAAAAGAATGGCCAAATAAGGTTATGTTATACTATAACATAAGAGGTTAGATCTTTTTGAGAGGAAGTATGAGGAAGCTTATTTATTTTTTCTGGAATCGACTTTGGGCTTGAACATGAAACGGATCTGAAAATACTAGGTGGCGCCCTCTATCGGCAGGAAATGGAAAGTATTATAATTAGGGTTTTTCGTAAAAATTTCACTTGGAATCGAACCTGTGACAAAATAGTCTCTTGACATGATAATTTGAAGTAGGTTTAACTGATCAAGCCAAGAAACTATACCTGTAAGGCGAGATTTTGGATGTTTCAAGACAAAAATTGTGTTTCTCTCATTTATATGCATTCGTTTGTCGGTTACTTAAGATAAGTTAACAGTACCTATTTTAACTACTACTACACTTTGAGAATTACTTTAATGTATACGGTTTTATCGATTTTGCGTACGGGAGTGTGATCATTTTACCAAGCCTTAGTTTCGAACTCGCGAACTTCGCGTCAAATTTCATTTTTTGCAACTGATATGCTATTCATTGTTTGAGAATTACTTTAATGTATACGATTTTTTATAACTGATATGCTATCCACTGTTAGAGAATTACTTTAATGTATGAGTTATTCAGTTTAACGGATTTTATCTATTCTGCGCATGAGAGTAGGTTCATTTTACCAAACCCTGGTTTCGAACATGCGAACTATGATTCAAATTTCATGTTTTGTGGCTGATAGGCTATCCACTGGACAGACCGCGCCCCAATTTTTACTACCATACTTTTGAACACTATCTTTTCTAAATACTTATCCCTTTATTATGCTCTCGTTTACTATTAATTTAACTTAACAGGAGTTATAATTGCATCACAACATTTAACATTCTGATAGTTTTTATTTTTTAAATTTTCTATTTTAATGTCCTTGTAGCGCAATTGGATAGCGCATATGGCTGTTAACCATGGGGTTGCCGTTTCGAATCCGGTCAAGGGCGAAATATTATTTTCACTTAATACGTTTAGCGATTTCAAGAACCCATTTGTTTCCATTTTGAGGGAAAGTTACACATTAAGCAATTATTATAAATTAAATCAGCTCATAGATCGTTATTGCAATAGATAATTATTTAATGATTTTACATTAGTTCTAATGAATTTTAAAACTATTGCTACACTTCAACTCATTCTTTTGTAGAGTTTATTAAAGTTGAGTACGAGTTTAACCATTGGTTTAACATATACTTCACTGAAATAATAAAATTAACTTGTAAAACTTTCGAACGATGAATTCAAACTCGTAACATGATTAATCATATACTTTTTAGACATTACATAAGTACCTTTGATATTCGATTGATCCACTTCTCATGAACTTTATACACATACATACATTTTTTAAAATTTATGTCACGTGTTTTTCTTAACTTTAACATATATTTCACTGAAATAATAAAATAAATTAACAAAACCTTTTGAATGATGAATTCAAACTTGTAATTCAGTTAATCATATACTTTTTAGACATTACAAAAGTACCTTTTGATATTTGATTGAGCTACTTCCCGCGAACTTTATACTTTATGTAACATGTTATTCTTAAATATATGCACCAATCATTAAAATTTTTTTACATGCGCCCCCTATGATTATATAAAATTGAATGGAACGAGACTTTTTTTCATTAGTGTTTGCTTTTCTTTGAATGTGTGAAGACGTTTTTACACTTAAGATAATATGGCTAGTTTTCAAGATGGATATTCCACTATGTTATGTATCAAGATTAAATGATCAAGACAAGAGATTAACAGTACGACCTAAAGTAGAACCCGTTTCAGATAATGAAGTGGAATCCTCCGTATCAGAACTGAAATCACCTTATATATCTACTACTTGCAGTAAGTCTTTTTTACGAAACAGCAATTTAAAACACAATTTGATAATTCATTCAGAAAAAAGATCATTTGTATGTGACATCTGCCAAAAAGCATTCTCTAGAAAGACTGTTTTGAATCGTCATAAATTATCTCATTTAAAGATACTTTCGCAACATAAATGCGATTCATGTGGTGAAGCATTCTCAAGAAAGTCTGACTTATTAAAACACAAGAAGATTCAGAAGTCTTCCAAGCAGGATAAATGTAGCGAAATGAAACAAGCTTTATACGACTAAGAGACATATGTTTCGGATATTGAAATACCCCCTTTGAAGAAAAAGTCCTTTGATTGTGAAATTTGTCATAAAACATTCATGCAAAGAACTGATTTAAAACGACATAGTATAACTCATTCCAAGACAACCACTACATATAAATGTGATCAATGTGGAAAAGACTATTTCAGCAAGTTTTTGTTAAAAATTCATACGTTGGTGAAATTAGTACTTACCTTCGAAATCTACCTCTGCCTGTAGGCCGAGCAGGCATGGATTTTTCAAATTTGGTTCGATAGTTCCGGAGATTACCCACTAGAAACAAACAAACGGTAAAACCATATTTCATTAATTCATAGGGAAATGACGTAAAATAGGTTTCCTGAGTTGATTTTCTGCCCAGGATATAAATGCCTTTCGTTTACCATGCTTTTTTTTTTATGTGAAAGTCACATTCAATTCAATACCTTTTCAGAAGCTAGTATGTATATGTAACGGTTAAAGCAAGAATTAAGAATAAACCTGGTTTAACCGGTTAAAGTGCGGATTACCCAGACTTTGCAGATAAAGCCCGAAGAGTTTCCAACGCTTCCATCTTTAACCGATTAAAGCTAGATCTAACCAATCTTGGTCGGTTAAAGCACGAAATTATTATAAAACATCATTGTAGAAACATACTAAAATCTTGTAATCAGAAAAATTTTGTTTGTACCTTTCTTGCTGAAACTGAATGAAAAAATTTGAGTAATTTAAGAATTTGAATGCAGAAACTGAAAAGAAAAGAAAAGATCTGTACTTTAAGAACAGAATTTACACAAAAGTTACCACAAATACAACATTTCAACCATGTATTTTAAACAACTGACACACCTTAACAAATCTTATCAAACAGTATTTACTGCTTTAAATTGGAAGTTATTACTACTTATTTTAATAATAATCTTATCAAATGGTTTAATCTTATAAACGAACAATAACATATTGGGTAGATGTGTCAGTAATGGATAACCTTAAGGAATTTCTTTAAATTTATTTATTAATACTTATAATTATCATATTCTGTATTTTTCAATATTATATAAATCTATAAACAGTACTTAATCATTATCATAGTCTCATTTCTCAATATGGATCAAAATTTGATTGTAAATAACAGAAATATATCAAAATGCCCAAAATTCCAGAAATGGACACTCTCTCTTCCATTAATGGACACCCCACAAAAAATAATAGATATAATGGTTTTTATAACTGCATTTGATATCAGAATTTAATAATTTCGGGCTTTAACCGACCAAGATTCGTTAGACCTAGGTTTAAACGGTTATAGATGGAAGCGTTGGGAACTCTTCTGACTTTATCCGCAAGGCCTGGGTAATCCGCACTTTAACCGGTTAAACCTAGGTTTACCCTTCATTCTTGCTTTAGCCGTTTACATTAGGAATGAAGCTTTACATTAGGAATTAATCTTTAAATTCCAATATATCTTAATGCATACATTTTAGAAGGTACCACTTCTCTCAAAATTTAATTTAATTTTAACCTTTAACTGATGTCACAGAAATTGTCACATAACTAGTGTGAAGCGGTCTGAAACCGCTCCATCGGAAGATGAATAAAAGCCGCGATTAACTCATAGGATGTTGTTTTTGTACTAAACTTTTTGTATAGGAGTGTTATAATTAAAATTCACCTACTCAAAAGTCTCTGGTGTTAGTACTAAAGTTCCAAACGAAACAAAATATCAGTAAGTGTTTGTAGATAAACTGAAATTTTCAAGTTAAACTATGAAAATTGAAAAAAGCACCGGTCTGTGAGACCGGTAACATCAGTTAAAGGTTAAAGATCTTTCTAAAAATGTAACTTTTATGCCGTTTTATTCGCAAAAACAAACTTGAGGTAAAATGGCCGACTGTCAGATTAAACTTAGATTAAAATTGTCGTCTCATTTCTAATTTGAGCTATTATATTCTAGATAGTACGTAGTCGTTGGCAAGTTTATCGCTTTTTTGCATAATTATTTAATTTTTGAATTAATTAACTGTTGTTTGCTGTTTCAGGATAAAAATTATTTTTTTTAACTGAATTTTATAAAAGCAGGTAGATTGAATAATTACCTGTCCAAAAATGTAATCCTTGCTTTTTTCTGTTCATTTTTTAAGTCTCTATGTTGTTTGAAAAAAAAAAGTTTCAGGGTAATTCCATCGTAACTGACGTAACATATGATCATCGAATTTTGTTTTCCAAAACTATGTAGAAAATTTACTAATAAAGCTAGAACAAACTTTTACAATTTAAAATATTTTTTACTAAAGACTTAATACCCAAATACCTGCAGATTATTTCAATCTCTCTTTTAGTCCCAAAAATTGCAATTTAAAATTCTGTAACTGACGTAACGTAAAATATACAAACATTTTTTCTGCCTTCATTGAAGCCACCATTTGCCTTCATCATCACCCATCATTGCTTTCATCATCCATCATCATCATGTCATTATTTGCCTTCATCAAAACTATCCCGTTAAAAAAAAAAACACTCAACAACACTAAGTAATGCCAAATTATAACAGTAGCTTGTTTAAGTAATTTCTAAATAATAATAAGAAAAAAATGCCATTTACACGTGTAACTGACGTAACTTTTATTGTGTAACTGACGTAACATTATGGCTTTACAAAGACAATAATGATACTTAACTTAGTTTGTAAACAGTAATTTACAATGCCTTTTTATAAGGATTTTATTGTAGAATATAAAAATATCAAGTTTTCCAATCATACCCTTAAATTAAACATATTATAAATTTTATCCCCCCCCCCCCCACAAAAAAAAAGATAATATTCTGTGGAATTGCCCTTCACGAAAAGAAATCGAAAACGTTTTTGTTATTGATTATGTTGTATGTGATTAGTGTAACGTAATAATGGATGGTTCATTTCAGATCATTGCATCATAGACAGTGCAATTTCAGACTATCATTACCGTCGAACTTTGGTCCATTCCAGAAAAAAAAAAGTTTTTATTCTTTGTATTGAACAAACAATACAAGATAACTCAGAGTTTTTGCCTTTGAAAAATATTTTAGACCCTACTATAGGGTATTTGAATAGTTAGGGGGTAATTAAAAAATTTTTAGTGGCAACATTGGATGTCTTTGTAAACAACTGTTTTCGTGTGTAGAATTTAACTCCCCAAACCTTCTATAGTGAGACAATCTGGATAAGAGATACAAATAAGGTAAGTGTCAAAATATTACCTTTAGTAACCTGTAACCCATGTGTGATCATAGTTTTTCCTTTAACTTTTTATTTTGACAGAAAATGTTTACGTTTTCATAAAGCTAACATGAAAACTAGTTTTTTGGGGCTACTTTGTGTCAGGCCTTTTTTGTTCCGGAAGTAGCCCCAGTTAATCAGAAATGCTTTTTATACAATCAAATCGGTTTAAAAATGTGTTAAGTAACATTTTATTCAAATACTACTTTAGCAAAGTGTTACAGTAATTATTTTTGTTCCAGTTGCTGAGGATAACATGATGAAAACTGTTTCTCGTGTCGTTAATATTAACATTTGGTTTATTGTGTTTAAATGTTAAAAAAAAAAAAAAAAAAAAAAAAAAAAAAAAACATTTGTTTAGCAAGTTTGCAGTGTTAATTCATTAGCAGATACTATTGCAATAACTTTCTAATTGGTTTCAACATTCCAACATATGAATTGTACTCATTTTATATGAAAATAAGTGAATGGACCAAAGAAGCCCCGAGCAGGGGCTATTTTGTTCCAAAACTTTAAAAATAGTTAAAACATAAAAAAAATGCCTCTTTAAAACCATAGAGTTTTCTTCATTGTTTCCTATTAATTGATTACAATTCAATTTCAACGTTGAAAAATCATATAGTATAATATTTTTTAATAAAGGAAATGTTAGTGGAACCAGGACGGTATTTATTTGTTTTGAAAATGACTCGGGAAGAGTTGAAACATGTCAACGGTCAAATGAAACTATTTTACTGTTTTAATCTTACACCCTTTTTAGCAATTAGAAATAATATATTATTAAAAGGTGTTAAATTGTTATATATTTACGTAATTATCGTATTTATTTAATTAACGTATTTATAAAATTTAGTACTTATGATTTCTTCATTAATAAAAAGTGACATCCTGTGTCAGTTACAATAAATGTAATTCTCCATTGTTGGTGCATATAAACTATCAAAGATGCTTTTATCTTCAGAGCAGTTTTATTTCTATTTTAGGAAAATGCACAGTTCCCAAAGGCACAAACATCATATTATGTCCTTACTTAGTGCACAGGGATCCAGAAATGTTCCCTGATCCAGAAAAGTTTGATCCAGAGAGATTCTTGGCGGGAAATTCGGAAAAAAAGTTACTAATTTACCCTTTTGCTGAAGGGGTGAGGAATTGCATTGGTTAGTATAATAAATGTTTCAAAAGCTTTTAGAACAAGTTGGAAATTGCACGTCAAACGTGGCAAATGAAATGCGTTCGTATTGTAACTGGTTTTCTAAGTATTTTTTGCACCGCATATTCTACTGAATGTATATTTTAGTGCACTTCATAAATGCATATCAATTTCATTCTATTCGAAAGGCTGTAACATCATTAAAATGCACTTGAAAAATTTTTTTCCCATTGGCCGTAATGTAACGGAAAACTTTTGACTGTCTCTGTCATTAAACTATAATCCGATTTTCATAAAATTTAAATGACTCGACAAAGTTTTGCAACAATTATGTATTTAAA
Source organism: Maratus speciosus (assembly GCA_963932465.1). NCBI lineage: Eukaryota > Metazoa > Arthropoda > Arachnida > Araneae > Salticidae > Maratus > Maratus speciosus. The sequence goes on along the minus strand of OZ010800.1, from coordinate 282,208,783 downwards.
ATTTCAGACCATTCGGTTGGGTAGTTTTTGCTCTGTTGCATGCAGACGGACGGACAGACAGACAGATGACTATAGGTGCTACGTATTTATATAATTACGAACGGACCTAAAAAGACACCGTAAAGTACCGAAAGTAAGCTCCCTTCCGAATATAAGCCACCTCTCATATATGTGGATTTTTGCTTTTTACCCGACTGAAAAGAAGGGTTATGTGTTTCACGCGTATCTGGGTATGTGGATTTCTTTATACCCATCGAATTTATTTAATTGCATGGATTAATTAAAATTAAAAAAATTTAAGCTGATTATTTTTAAATTGATTTTAAGCTTTTTGAATTGAATTTTAACTGAAGTTTTTTAATTATAACTTTTTAAGAAATTGATTATTTTTTTAATTTCTGCAACACATGATTTAGACAAGATATTTTATGTTCGAACATGAATGTGACATCATGTAAGGATTTCATCCTAGACGAGCAAATACGAGGACTATTTCTAGAGTTGAGTTGTTTTTCGGATCTAGATGGAGTTTAACTGTAACCAGATGTGAAGTTGAGTTCTTTAGAATAAAAGTGACTGTAACCGGTAATGAAAAAAGTTTCTAATTCACCATCTGGCAACAGTTGTATACATCAGTTGCTTAGATTTTCATGCTCAGTGTTGCATCGCATTCCTGAATATCTGCTTTCACAGGTCATTTTTTCGGTGAAATTTATTTCGTTTGGATAATTTTAGTGTTTTTATACTTTTTAAGTAGTTCAAAAATGAAACGCTCTTCAAAGATTTGTTCTAATGAACAAATAAAGCGAAAGAGAGCTACTAAAGACTTAGACAACAGAAAAGAAAAGGACGATGATCCAAAGTTTTTACAACAGTATGATGGCACAAATTCATCTAGGGATACTGGCTTTACCCTGAATTCTTTGCCACAGGATATGGTTCATCTAAGAGGTAAAAATTTTCTTTACGTCAATTGGTTTTTATTTTTGGACAAACACGTGTGCACATCAGAAAATATGTTTGTGACGAAGACGGTGTCTTTCTCCCTACGAAAGATGGAGTATCCTTGTCGCCTAAAGTGTGGCATTCGTTGTGCGCAGAAGTTTATGGCATCCTGAACCACAAATCGTTAGATAAAGTGTTTATGATGGAAAGAGATTTGTGCGTGTCGAAGGTTGGCTTTCAACTTTTTTTATTTCAAAGATTGTTTCAGCGAAATAATCTAAGCATGCAATATGTGCCTGAGCACGTTGTGTTGAGAGCTGCTGAGTTGGCTAAACTTGAGGACAGCAAGGACTTTATTACGGAATGTGTGAAAACAGGGTTAATTACGTACACGTTGTACACATAATCAATATGAGTCTTGTACATATTCATGCCCCAACTAAAAAATAAAAATAATATATATATATATATATATATTACGAAACAATTTAATAGGTTACGTCGAGATATCACGTCGTGCTTTTATTACATATTTCTGGATTCGTACCACCTTTTAATCAGCCGTTGGCGAGGTTGTATAGCAAGCGTAGCACTTAGTGCAAGCATCACTAGTGGAGCGATGATAACATTAGTAGACTCCAATCAAACTCTTATTTATTCATGAGGAAGACAATGCAGATTAGGCCGCGTGAGTGGTGAAAAAAGGCGTATGAAGAAATCAGAGGTTTTCCCAATTAAAAACATGGAAACGTAGTCATAGGAAAACTGTTTATTCCATCACAACATACCAACACTAAACAATTCCCACAGGATGAGAAATCAGAGCATTCCATTCTAGCATGAACTAGTTACTCATGCGAAATATATCTTAATTCACGAAATGATTATTCTACATGGCTTAGGACACCGGGTAACAAATTAAGTAAACAATCCAACAGCACAAAAAATCTCGGTCTGAGCTCATGCTAGAACTATTTATTAGGACGCGCGGAGGAAATACGATTGAAATGGAAACTTCAGACTAAACCAACAAAAATCACGAACGAGCTTCGAAGTGAAACTGCGATCCGACACTCAGCCAATGGAGAGCGACCGAGAAACGTCACAGAAAAGAATCCCGGCGCCGCTACTGGAAGGATTTCGAGTGAAAAGGCGGTCGCCTAGCGGGTGGGAAAATGAGATGAAATAGAATAAAAATGTAAAAATGGTTTTGATAAACATTCGAAAATAAGTAACTGCGCTCAGAACTTTACAGTTTGGTGGACGATAAAAATTAATGAAGGGATTAGAAGTTTAGATTACGTTTTGGAATAAATCTATTATTAAGATATGCGTTTTAAAATTATAGGAATTTAACTAGAAATAAATAATAGAGCGTATTTTAAAAAAGGAAATAATGAATATGCCGGCAATTTAGAATAATTTAAATGAATAGTAAAAGATAAAATTTTTATATAACAATATCCCCCCCTCCCTAAAAACCGGTGAATTGGTGGCTCCGTGGCCCACAAGTTCATTGGGGAAAAGCATGAACTCGGATTACAATAGTGTTACCGGTAGTCTGAAATTTTTCTCCAATTCTCTCAAAAACCAAATCAATAAGTCACTGCTTAAACGCGAAACTGTGGGAATTGTTTTTAAAAATTACAAAGATAATATAAATATTTCTCCAACATGGAGTAAATTATATTCTAAATAATCTCCTCTTGTATTACTAGCAACTTATTACTTACAATATTAACAGACATTGACAATATTAGAATTGTCTGGGAGTTTTCTTAGGAATTTATATTCTTTCCACATCACGATTAAACATTAGTTTAATCTCTATAACTTAAACTCCATAACTTAGAAATTTTACGTACAATTCACAAGTTATATAAATAAAAGATAAAACATGAATATAATAATTTTAAAATTTATGTACAAAAATTTCAACTGAGTATCAATCTCTTACAGTTTTTTAACTGGGATGATTATATTGTCCTGATACTATGCTATAGTCCATTAAAATTCAATTATTGCTCATTTTTGACTCAAGAAAAACTGTCAAAAAACCTAGTGCCATATGCACTCTATAGTATTGTATTGTTATGATAATAGCGGTACCATACTATTACCACTTTTCCATAAATTCTCTAGTAAGTATTTTACTTTCATTATGTTCAGATGTTATCACACTATTTAATTTATGAGTATTCTCAGATATCTCATATATTGACTTCATTAATTCATAACTCTTATTTTTCTTTATTACCTCTCTTTTATCTCAATATTCAATAATAAATTATCTATACTTTCTATCACACAAGATCTAGCAGTAGTAAATTTAATTCAATAATAACAATAACTGAAATTTTCATCAATAATTTCAAAGTCATATTTTAATTCATCACTTCAGTAAATAATAATAAGAGATTATTGCACTCAATGATATTGGCTGGGTAAAAAGTTACATAGCATAAAAAGTAATCTCCTATCAATACTAGATTCAATAAGAAATAAAATTATACCAAGTCAAAAAAAAAAAAAAAAAAAAAAATCTTAAATTCTCCAGCAATATCATTCAAACAAAATCTTAACAGCTGTTTTTCGATATGTGTCGAAATATTTCGTTCATTTCCTACATCAGTAAAAAAAAAAATAATAAATAAGGAAGCAAGAGATCCTGGATTTCAAGTTGGGTTTGAAATCCAGGACACTTGCATAATCAACAATTATTCGCATAAATTCTATAATGTTTTAGTATTCATAATTATAGTTCAATAATTGATATTTTTTTAAGTTATTTTAATCCAGTTAACATTTATTCATAGTTTACGTATAAATTTAAAATTTATTTAATATTCTAATCTAATTCAATTCAATATAAGAAATCTTTAACTCAAATCAACTCATTTACGCCCGCGTAAACAACTAATTCAAGTAAAACTTGAAGCATGCAGCAATGTTCTCGTGGATCCTTCGAGAACACACCGTTATATAGAAAAGCATTGATTAATTAATTATAATTTATTTAGTTACTTTTTATTAATTTATGGCTATTCTAAATTTAATATTAAGCCAAGGCTTTAACATTAGTTTGTTGTGAATTCTCATGGGATAATTTTAATTGATCTGGTGAAAAGTAGGGGCGCAATTTGGATACCGTATTTCTATTTTGACTTCGCCTATCAATTCGAACATTTACAAGAGATAATTTGTTAAGAATTTGATAGGGAAACAAATTTTCACTGGTCCTTAAGAATAATTAAAATTATATACTTTTTTTTTGTCGAAATCCCAGTAAAAGATTCGCTCAATCCCATTTTTTCCTACTGAATTTAGTTAAATTATAAGAAATTGGGGAAAAACTAACCTTAACCAGAAATTCTACTCAATAAAAACATAGAAACTTACGTATAACAGTTATAATTTTTTTTTAAATTCAACCAATTCTTTTATAATTCAGAAATATATTAAAAAATTTAAATTACATGCTAACTTAATTTAATTTACAAAATTTAATGAAAATTTAAATTACAATTTATCTGTCAAAATTCTAGCACAAGTTTCGCTAATTCCATCTTTTCTTACTGAATTATGTAAATTATAAGAAACTGGGAATCAACATTAACTGCAACCAGAAATTCTATCAAACAAAACTATAATTTGTTAATTTATCTTCCTATTTACCTTTAAATTATACAGCTTTAAACAATAAATGAAATTTATACTATTTAAAATAAGCACTCAATCCTTTTTCTGGATAAAAAAAATCTATTATAGTCAATTGAATGTACATATTATTTTAAATTTCATGACTATCACAAGTTTACTTTTAATTTCATAAGAAAAATAAGAAATATCATAATAAACCATGTAAATAAACTCTAACTTAAGCAACAAATGTAAATATTTTCTTTTCTAATAAATAATTAAGAGTAATACAACAAATGTAAATAAGGAAATATGGTGAAATATAAAATAAACAAATAAATAAATAATAAATCTTTCAAAACTTACGACCTTGGGTTGTTTACAGAGACATCCTAGTTTTCTTTCTTTCCTATAACTTTTTATTGAAAGAAAACAAAATGACTTTCATCTATATAGACGCACATTCAGGATAAACGTAGAATATCAAATCGTGGTTACCAGGTGTCATCGAAGGTTTCTATTGGTTTCACAATCCCAAGAACACTTTTTATTGAAGATCTCATAATAAGTTGGTGTAGAGCAGATAAACTTAATCCTTTGCCGGCTTCTTATTACGAAACAATTTAATGGGTTACGTCGAGATATCACGACGTGCTTTTATTACATATTTCTGGATTCGTACCACCTTTTAATCAGCCGTTGGCGAGGTTGTATAGCAAGCGTAGCACTTAGTGCAAGCATCACTAGTGGAGCGATGATAACATTAGTAGAGTCCAATCAAACTCTTATTTATTCATGACGAAGACAATGCAGATTAGGCCGCGTGAGTGGTGAAAAAAGGCGTATGAAGAAATCAGGGGTTTTCCCAATTAAAAATATTGAAACGTAGTCATAAGAAAACTGTTTATTCCGTCAGAACATACCAACACTAAACAATTCCCACAGGATGAGAAATCAGAGCATTCCACTCTAGCATGAACTAGTCACTCATCCGAAATAGATGTTAATTCACGAAATGATTATTCTACATGGCTTAGGACACCAGGTAACAAATTAAGTAAACAATGCAACAGCACAAAAATTCTCGTTCTGAACTCATGCTCGAACTATATATAAGGACGCGCGGAGGAAATCCGATTGAAATTTAAACTTCAGGCTAAACCAACAAAAATCACGAACGAGCTTCGAAGTCAAACTGCGATCCGACACACAGCCAATGGAGAGCGACCGAGAAACGTCACAGAAAAGAATCCCGGCGCCGCTACTGGAAGGATTTCGATGTGAAAAGGCGGTCGCCTAGCGGGCGGGAAAATGAGATGAAATAGAATAAAAATGTAAAAATGGTTTTGATAAACATTCGAAAATAAGTAACTGCGTTCAGAACTTTACAGTTTGGTAGACGATAAAAATTAATGAAGGGATTAAAAGTTTAGATAACGTTTTGGAATAAATCTATTATTAAGATATGCGTTTTAAAATTATAGGAATTTAGCTAGAAATAAATTATAGAGCGTATTCAAAAAAAAGGGAAATAATGAATATGCCGGCAATTTAGAATAATTTAAATGAATAGTAAAAGTAAAAATTTTTATATAACATATACATACATTATCAAAGTAATAAATAGATAAAATGAATATATTCAAGGAAGAATTTGCTTACCGTCCCCAAAATGCATTCAGTGCTACCTTTGCAACTTGTCTTTTTCCTGGGTTCTTGCTAATATTTACGAAATCAAGAAGGATGCCTTCAATCCTTTCATATTCTTCTACATGATTCTTTTTCTGTGTTTCACTAATACAGTGAGATGGCCACCCGCTGGCTTCTTGTTTAACTTTAAGAAAGCGATCAATATAAGTTTTGAACAAATCTTTGCTTTGCTCCGCAAAATGATAGATTTCATACATCTGTTAAAATAATAATAATAAATATATTTTTTATATTATACTTTAAATATGTGTAAAATCAGATTAAAAATTTATCATTCAGCGATTTTTTTTCCTTACTTTTATAATTTTGTATCCTTTTTTAACAGCTACCTTTATTTCCTCCGTCACCCAAGTACCCGTTAATGCCCTCTCTTCACCTGTATGTTCGCAGATTCCTTGGTTCATTGTTTCAACACATTTTCTGCAGAGTGGAAACATTAGTTTGTCATTCATCCTGTAGAGTAGTACAGGATGCAAAAACCTTTGGGGGGGGGGGGGGGGTTCAATTTTACACTTTGCTATTCCAAAATAATCGGAAATATCCTGAAAATTCTCTGTTTTAATCACAGGATGTCCAACTGGGTAAGAACAGTATTTATTCACCCAAGGATATAAGCTAGTAAAGTCGATGTACTTTATAGTTCCCTCACTGAACAGTTTGACTGCATTAGTTCTTCCTCCATAAAAAGCGTCTCTGGGATTAAGTCTGTCTTCTATTTCTAACTCTAGTAACATATTGTTTAAAGTTTGATCTGTTTTTTTCAGAAGCTGAAAATCATGCTCCCACCCGAGAAAAGAAAATTTTTTGGGAATAATGTTTCGACGAAACAAAAAAAAGATATGTTCAGTAAATAAAAAATGTTTTATGATTTAGGAAAAAATGTGTCTGGAAAAAGAGGTTTAGGAAAATTATTTTAAGTACAGTAAAAAATTATGTTTGGGAAAATAGGTTTTGTGTTTAGGAAAATTATTTTAAGTACAGTGAAAAGTATGGTGAGTTAAAAAGTTTTGAGTACAGTAAAAAAATTATGTTTGGAAAAGAAAAAGGTTTGTGTTTGAAAACTATTTTAAGTACAGTAATAAAGTATGGTGAGTAAAAAAATGTTTTATGATTTAGGAAAAATATGTGCTTGGAAAAAGTTTAGGAAAATTATTTTAAGTACAGTAAAAAAGTATGGTGAGTAAAAAAATGTTTTATGATTTAGGAAAAAATGTGCTTGGAAAAAAGTTTAGGAAAATTATTTTAAGTACAGTAAAAAAGTATGGTGAGTAAAAAATGTTTTGTGTTTGGAAAAAATGTTTTGTGTTTGGGAAAAAATGTTTTGTGTTTGGAAAAAATGTTTTGTGTTTGCAAAAAAGGTTTTGCGTTTCGAAAAAAGGTTTTGTGTTTGGAAAAAATGTTTTGTGTTTGGAAAAAAGGTTTTGCGTTTCGAAAAAAGGTTTTGTGTTTGGAAAAAATGTTTTGTGTTTGGAAAAAATATTTTGCGTTAGGAAAAAAAAGGTTTTGTGTTTGGAAAAAAAGGTTTTGTGTTTGGAAAAAAATGTTTGTGTTTGGGAAAAATGATTTATGATTGGAAAAAAATTATTATACCTGAAACATTCTTATTAATTTTATGAAAAAATAAGACTAAAAAAAGACAAGAAAAATACTATGCAAATATACATTTATTCAGATTTTAAAATTACAAAAATTGTTGCAAAAAGTCAAATACAAATTTGTTCAAATCTAAAAAGTAACAAATATAATTACAACGAAATCAGCAATTCTTCAAACTCATTTTGTTCTTCTGAAACATACATTTTTTCAATACTTTTAAATAGTCCATTTACATCAACAGCACTGAAAAATTTGCTGAATATTTTGAGCAAGCACTGTTCCAAATTAATTTGTATGATGTAGCAAAGGACATTGTACAAAAACCTAAATGTCGACTTTAATTATGTACTAGGACAGCGAGAATTTTTCAATGCTGTTGGTGTAAAAGGACTATTTAAAAGTTTTGAAAAAATGTATGTTTCAGAAGAACAAAATGAGTTTGAAGAATTGCTGATTTCGTTGTAATTATATTTGTTACTTTTTATATTTGAATAAATTTGTATTTGACTTTTTGCAACAATTTTTGTAATTTTAAGATCTGAATAAATGTATATTTGCATAGTATTTTTCTTGTCTTTTTTTAGTCTTATTTTTTCATAAAATAAATAAGAATGTTTCAGGTATAATAAATTTTTTCCAATCATAAATCATTTTTCCCAAACACAAAACATTTTTTTCTAAACACAAAACATTTTTTTCCACACACAAAACATTTTTCCAAACGCAAAACATTTTTTCCAAACGCAAAACATTTTTTCCAAACACAAAACATTTTTTCCAAACAGAAAACTTTTTTTCCAAACATAATTTTTTACTGCACTTAAAATAATTTTCCTAAACTTTTTTCCAAGCACATTTTTTTCCTAAATCATAAAACATTTTTTTACTCAACATACTTTTTTACTGTACTTAAAATAATTTTCCTAAACTTTTTTCCAAGCACATTTCTTTCCTAAATCATAAAACATTTTTTTACTCACCATACTTTTTTACTGTACTTAAAATAGTTTTCAAACACAAACCTTTTTCTTTTCCAAACATAATTTTTTTTTACTGTACTCAAAACTTTTTAACTCACCATACTTTTCACTGTACTTAAAATAAATTTCCTAAACACAGAACCTATTTTCCCAAACATAATTTTTTACTGTACTTAAAATAATTTTCCTAAACCTCTTTTTCCAGACACATTTTTTCCTAAATCATAAAACATTTTTCATTTACTAAACATATCTTTTTTTGTTTCGTCGAAACATTATTCCCAAAAAAAATTTCTTTTCTCGGGTGGGAGCATGATTTTCAGCTTCTGAAAAAAACAGATCAAACTTTAAAAAATACGTTACTAGAGTTAGAAATAGAAGACAGACTTAATCCCAGTGACGCTTTTTACGGAAGAAGAACTAATGCAGTCAAACTGTTCAGTGAGGGAACTATAAAGTACATCGACTTTACCAGCTTATATCCTTGGGTGAATAAATACTGTTCTTACCCAGTTGGAGATCCTGTGATTATAACAGAGAATTTTCAGGATATTTCCGATTATTTTGGAATATCAAAGTGTAAAATTGAACCCCCCCCCCCCCCAAAAAAAAAGGTCTTTTGCATCCTGTACTACGGTACAGGATGAATGACAAACTGATGTTTCCACTCTGCAGAAGATGTGTTGAAACAATGAACCAAGGAATCTGCGAACATACAGGAGAAGAGAAGGCATTAACGGGTACTTGAGCGACGGAGGAAATAAAGGTAGCTGTTAAAAAAGGATACAAAATTATAAAGGTAAGGGAAAAAAATCGCTGAATGATAAATTTTTAATCTGATTTTACACATATTTAAAGTATAATATAAAAAATATATTTATTATTATTATTTTAACAGATGTATGAAATCTATCATTTTGCGGAGCAAAGCAAAGATTTGTTCAAAACTTATATTGATCGCTTTCTTAAAGTTAAACAAGAAGCCAGCGGGTGGCCATCTCACTGTATTAGTGAAACACAGAAAAAGAATCATGTAGAAGAATATGAAAGGATTGAAGGCATCCTTCTTGATTTCGTAAATATTAGCAAGAACCCAGGAAAAAGACAAGTTGCAAAGTTAGCACTGAATGCATTTTGGGGACGGTAAGCAAATTCTTCCTTGAATATATTCATTTTATCTATTTATTACTTTGATAATATATATATATATTATTTTTATTTTTATTTTTTAGTTGCGGCATGAATATGTTCAAGACTCATATTGATATATGTACAACGTGTACGTAATTAACTCTGTTTTCACACATTCCGTAATAAAGTCCTTGCTGTCCTCAAGTTTAGCCAACTCAGCAGCTCTCAACACAACGTGCTGAGGCACATATTGCATGCTTAGATTATTTCGCTGAAACAATCTTTGAAATACAAAAAGTTGAAAGCCAACCTTCGACACGCACAAATCTCTTTCGATCATAAACACTTTATCTAACGATTTGTGGTTCAGGATGCCATAAACCTCTGCGCACAACTAATGCCACACTTTAGGCGACAAGGATACTCCATCTTTCGTAGGGAGAAAGACACCGTCTTCTTCACAAACATATTTTCTGATGTGAACACGTGTTTGTCCAAAAAAACAATTGACGCAAAGAAAATTTTCCCCTCCTAGATGAACCATATCCTGTGGCAAAGAATTCAGGGTAAAGCCAGTATCCCTCGATGAATTTGTGCCATCTTACTGTTGTAAAAACTTTGGATCATCGTTCTTTTCATTTCTGTTGTCTAAGTCTTTAGTAGCTCTCTTTCGCTTTATTTGTTCATTAGAACAAACCTTTGAAGAGCGTTTCATTTTTGAACTACTTAAAAAGTATAAAAACACTAAAATTATCCAAACGAAATAAATTTCACCGAAAAAATGACATGTGAAAGCAGATATTCAGGAATGCGATGTAACACTGAGCATGAAAATCTAAGCAACTGATGTATACAACTGTTGCCAGATGGTGAATCAGAAACTTTTTTTCATTACCGGTTACAGTCAATCTTAATCTAAAGAACTCAACTTCACATCTGGTTACAGTTAAACACCATCTAGATTTGAAAAACAACTCAACTCTAGAAATAGTCCTCGTATTTGCTCGTCTAGGGTGAAATCCTTACATGACGTCACATTCATGTTCGAACATAAACCAACTTGTCTAAATCATGTGTTGCAGAAATTAAAAAATAATCAATTTCTTAAAAAGTTATAATTAAAAAACTTCAGTTAAAATTCAATTCAAAAAACTTAAAATCAATTTAAAAATAATCAGCTTATTTTTTTTAATTTTAATTAATCCATGCAATTAACCCCTTCGGGACGGGAGCCTTTTATGAAATTTTTAATCTTTTGTCACCGTTTTTTAAAAACAGAAATTTGTGTCTTCTTGAATCGAGGAAATGCGCTGATTAAACAAGGCAAATTTTACAGTAAAATTTTACTGGTGAGGAAAAACAAGGATTCCGAGCGCTTCATGCGGCACGTATACGTGTCGCTCGTCCCCAAGGGGTTAAATAAATTCGAATCATTGATTTCGTCATTATGAAACTAATGCATTCAGTAAAAAGGCTTCCAATTAAAAAAATAATCAATTAAAAAATAAAAATAGCTTTGAAACCAATTAAAAATTCTGAACTAATCATTCATTAAAAGTTAAATTCGTTTAAATTAAAATAAAACATAAACTCGCTTATAATTAATTTAACTTAAGTTCATTTAAATAAAAAATAAATTCCATGAAATTAAATTGAAATCCATTGTTTAAAAAACATTATTAATCCCTCTTATAGCAGAAGAAACAGTTCGGAAAACGAAACTAAACTTCCTGCCAACAGTCGTCAAAAAATCACCCCTCGTCTAAGAGCATGTGTTCGGACACGCCCACCTGTCAATCAAAAATGGGAACACTCCATTTTGTCCCTTACCCACCGGACACGCCCACCTGTCCATCCAAATAAAAAACAGCCCTTGCCTCCAACAGTTGAAAAAATTTACCCCTCGTCTTATAGTTCGTGCTTGGACACGCCTACCTGTCAATCAAACGACACCGCCCCTTTTTGTCCCACAGCCGGCTCTACATACTACTCATGTAAATTTGAGTCATTAATTCATAATTTTTATTAATGGAAACTAATTAGCTTCTAGGGAAGATAATTTTAAAACCCAAAATGTTAATTTGATCTGATTTTATTTTGCAAATTGTAAAAATCCTTTGAAATTTCATAAATTCCAAATATACCTCCTCCCCCCTCCTCCCAATTTTCCTATCCTTTTCACAACTGTTCCAATTATAAGCCCCCCCTAAAATCATGAGAATTTCCTGTCTGATAAAGGGGGGGGGGGGCTAACTTTCTGTATTTTACGGTAGTTTTTATTTTTGAAGGTTTTAATCCCGACTTCGTTATGTATGTGCGTGAACCCAAATAAAATGTTATGTTGAAAATAATATTGTGGAAACCTTTTTGAAAATGTGTATTTTTGAGATTTGATGGCTTCTAAGACAACTTTATATATAAGTAATGCAGGGCTCGCATCGTTCCTAAAATTTCCTTACTGTAAACCCGACCTTAATGTTGAACACAAATATTAATGATGCTACTCATTTTATTCAGAATTTTAAGCTCTACAACATTTGTATTGACAATGTTTTCTATAGAGTTAGCTGTTTTGAGATATTGTTAAGGTAATTAAAGAAAACGTGTTTTTCGAAAATAAATATGTATTTCTAACATTCACCTAAGTACGAGGAAGAAAATATAGTACGTTCATTTTAGACCTAAACTGAAGGGATTAAAACAATTTCCAGTTTTCTCCTAATTAATTCTGAGGTCACAACCCTGATGATGGGTCTAAAACTTAGAGAATAGTGACTTTAATATTCAACATAAGTATTCAGTGTAGGTACTCATTTTACTCAGAATTTTAAGCTCTACAACATGTTTTTGACAGAGTTAGCTGTTTTGAGATATTGTTATGGTATTTAATAAAACGTGTTTTTTTACAATAAATCTGCACATATTTTCTAACGCTCACCTACTACGAAGGGGGAAACTTAGCATATTCATTCTAGACCTAAACTAAATGGATTAAAACAATTTCCAGCTTTCCCTTAATTAATTCCGAATTCGGCCTTTTTTTCCTTCCCTACCACTGGGCTAAATGTGTATTTTTTAATGGAGAAATGAATTTTCGATTATTTACGTTTTGGCCAAAAACTTAATTTTCCTTCTTTGTAAATGCTGTGAATGTGCTTTCTTCTACCTTTATTCACAGAATTTCCCGAATAAATGTTGAAATTTCATTTTTAGAACTTCAGCAATTTTTTTTTTGGAATTTTTTTTTTTTTTTTTTTTTTTTTTTTTTTTGTATTTTCTGAATTTTTTACCTAGACATCCTCTTTTATCTTATTAAATGTTTAAGTTTTGTTACATTATTCTAAATGTGTTGGAAAGTGTTTCATAATATATGCTTGATACATAAATTTTCTTTCTTGTTTGTTTATGTAGGTAAAAACTTCGCCATGATGGAATTGAAAATCGTTCTAGCTCATGTGATAAAGAATTTTAAAATAACATCACTAGATCGTGAAGAAGACATCGATCTAAATTGGGAAGTTGTCCTAACGACTGTAAAACCAGTGCGCATGGGTATAACACCAAGGCGACAAATTACAGTTCCAGCATAATGTAAAAATCTCAATAAAAATGTTTTAAAACATACTGTCCTCAGCTCAAATGAAGAATTAAAATTACTCTACTTAAAAAAAAAAAAATGCTGTGATATTTTGAACGAGCATTCGAGGCATAAAATTGACAGGCCTGATTATTAAACCAATTTGCGATTGAATGACGTTTTCCATTTTAATTTTTGCCCGACTGCCAAGAAGGGCTATGTGTTTCACCCCAGCTAGAAAAAGTTTGCACAAAAAGTGTAAAAAAAAGTGCACATAAAGCGAGCGTATTTGGCACCTCTGCTTATGCATAATGAGTGCACACTGAATTGTGTGCAAAAAGTGCATACCTAAATTGTTCATTTTTTATGCACAATCAGAGGTGCCAAATACGCTCGGATTTTGTGCACTTTTTTTTTACACTATTTTTGCATACCTAAATTGTGTACTTTTTATACACAATCAGTGGTGCCAAATACGCTCGGATTTTGTGCACTGTTTTTTTTTACACTTTTTTTGCCTGCCTAAAATTTTATACTTTTTATGCACAATCAGTGGTGCCAAATACGCTCAGATTTTGTGCCCTTTTCTTTGTACACTTTTTTTGCCTACCTAAATTTTACCACAAAAAGGTTTTATTATTGCATTTTAAATATATTGCTATCACATCATACATAATTCACACTGCAACAATAAAATTAATAATACGACCAAACCAGTGTTGAATTCAGGGAGTGGCCCAGGAGGACATTCCTCCCCCCCCCCCGGAACTCTATAATGTTCCCCACCAGAGTCGCAAAAGTCCCTCCCGGAGAAAAGCATCTGAATTGAACACTGGACTGAACAGCAAGCGTAAATTTATTGGTGTACCTGTAACGTAAACAGTGGCACAACAGAAAGCTGAGCAATATATATTCTTATAACAGCATGAAATTAAAAAAACAAAAAACAAAATTAATATATATATTTCTGAAATAAATCCACAAAAATGAAGTTTCAATAAATATAACTAGAATACCTTAAATTGAACCTTAGAACATACGATGAAGCTGTATTTTAAATTTAAAACATTATAATGGAATTTTCACAATTTTTTTTATTTCTAATTACAGTTGAAGGTAAATGCTTGTAAAAAAAAAAAATCACTGAAGTACATGCTTTAGAAAAAAAAATTTTCATGAATTCATAATTCAGTACAAAAAGGTTTAAAGACAAATAAATCTAAAACTGCAGTCAGAAACTGATAGTTGTGCTGTTTGTTTAGTTGAATCTGAGAAAAGAAGGGTTATGTTTACATTCATGTCAGTATATTGTTTGTTTTCGGATAACAAAGCCTTCCATGCTTTTGTGCATGTGTCAGGAGTTCTTTGATTTTGTCAAAATAGGGGGTGAACGGCATTTGTTTAGTTGAGTGCCAATCAGGGCCAAAACTAGATTGTTTTGAGCCCGGGGGATAGATTTTGGCACCCCCCCCCCCTCCTCATACACAATAAAAGTTATTGTCGCAGGTACCCTATGCAAAAAAAGAAATAAAAATCCTTAAAAAATAAAAATAATTTAATAAATGCTAACAACAAATATGTAAACAAGGCTCCCATAGGATTAACATTAGCTTGAGCATTAAGAGCCTACACTAGGCTCTATAAGAAACTGGATCACTAATGTTAAACCTATGGGAGCGTTCTTTTTTAAATTTCTCACTTGCATATTAATAGTTTCAAATGATTTTTTTTTCTTGCTTAGAAAGAATTCTAACCATATTAGTGTTTACTTTATAGATTTTGGTTGCAGATTTTTTTTTTATAAAGTCAGTTTCACACATTTGAAAAGAACGCTCTCATAGGTTTAACATTAGCTTGCAAGTTTCTTTGTATTTCATATATATACATTTTTGTATGAAACGACAAACAAAATCTTTATTTGTCACCCCCTTAGTCTTTCATGCTGCTGCCCGGGGCACATGAACCCTCTGCAACCCACTAGTTTCGGGCCCTGGTGCCAATCCTAGTGACAACCAACAAATGAAGAACTTAAGAAAATACTCAGTGTGACACCCCTTTGGTTAGTAAAATCGTCCCAGATTGCTAGGCGCAGCTTTCAAAAACGAACATTAGGTGCAAACTCATGGATGGTCACCACTTGCCAGGTGGCGACAAATTTTTTATCTGTGGCCACTACCTTTTAATATCTAACTCGCCTTTTTTTTATGTGTGTGTGTTGTAGAAGAACAAATGTTTGAAAGTGTATTTTGATTTTTATAAAGTGCAAAATAATGTCACGTTTTTAATATGCATTTTTGTATGACAAAATCAAAATAAGAAATATTGTTTTCTTAACATTCCCTACTATCGTGATTGCTTAGCTTATACACATTCTTTTTTATACTGTATCTTGCTCAACTATATTTTCCGACTATACACATTTAAATATATATATTATATTTAATTAATTATTCAAATTATATTTAATTAATTATTCAAATTTTAAGAATTTTATGTCTAAATTAATTATACACATTTGATGCAATTAGTGTTTTTTTGTACAAATGTAGTACATATTAACAGGGGTCACAGCATATAGGACAAATTGTATTGTTCCTACCAGTATGTTTTATCAGTAATCGACAAGAGAAATTTTTATAAGATATGCAATAGGACTATTCCATGAAGATTATTGAAAAAAGTTACTGGTAAGAACAATAAAATTTGTCCTATATGCTGCGACCCCTGATATTAAAAAAGGGTACTTTTCAGCTAGCCGGGTGCCAGTGTTATATATACATGTGCGTATATATACATATATGTGTGTGTATATAAATATGTAAATATAATACTGGCGCCCGGCTAACCGAAAAGTACCTAAAAAAATCATTTTTCACTTTGAATTTTCTCCCCATATAAATGCTATTTTTTTTTTTATGCATTTGTTTTACAATGTGGAGACTGGATTTTTTATGTTTAGGAGTCACTGGCTTCTTTCAGCTTTTGGGAGCCTGGACCTATACAAGTCAGTCAAGATCTTTCTTTACTTATAAACAATTTAATCTTTTAATTTTGCCTCTTCAATACTTCTGTAGCATAAGTGTACATAAGTGTATTTCAATAGGCATCATTCACAATTCTTTAAGCAACTGCATAAAAATATTTACGATAACCAAACAAACATTAAAAATATAAGAAATAACCCAGTTCATATAAAAAACACTTTCAATTGCAGAAAAAGTAAGAGAGATACTTTTTCACAAACATGAATGTAAACATCATGCACAATTAAGGCATATTCATAACAAAACCCCCAAAATTTTTATTATTGATTCTAAAGTAGTAATGAATTTTGGTATAGCATTTCTGTCAAAATATACATTTTTAAAAATACTACTCTTCATTAAATTTTCAATATTTTATTATCACTAATTTTTTTAAAAATAGTTTTATAGTATACCTATGCAAAAGATCTTGGGAGAGATATTTTCAATTTCTTTTTTTATTATCTTAAAAAAAATTAAATTACATATGGTAAATTTCTTAAATTGTTATTAATTATCATGTTTATCAATTTTATATGAAATTTTTAGAAACATTAAAAAAATATCTCCCTATATTTGTTGCAAATTATATCAAGATTCTAAAAATATGCAAATCTAATAACAAAAATATGATTCTAAAAACTGCATTTCTAAATTATTTCAGCACTGAGCCTTAGTTCTTTCAACTTAGGGAAAACATGAAAAAAGTAATTTTCATAAGAACTTCTTTGTAGTTAAAAATGTAAGAAAAATTAGAAAAAAAAAGACTTACTTCGTGTTGAACTACTTCTTATATTAATCGGTAATATTTAAATATTCCAATATATTTTTGGAATATCACTTGACTGTTGCTTTGATTATATGTCACTTGGTACCCCCCCCCCCCAAACGATTCTCTGGATCCGCCCCTGATTCCTTTGCTATTTTCCATAACTGCAAAGCTTGTGCGGATTTCTAGGTAACAGTCTTTAACATATGAGTTATTTCTAATGTTGGTTCTAGGCTAGGGGAGCACAACCTTTTTTAGAGAAGGGCCACTTGCAAAAATGTCTGCATTGCCGAGGGCCACATCAGTAACACAGAGATAATATTTCGGGGTGGTGATCTGTGTCCTATAATCGGATAAAAAATATGGTTTCAGAGGGGGGGGGGGGTTACCCCTCTAGGTTCCCCTAACTAGTCAACATATCCAATTCAGTTGGTAAGGACACATCAATAGTTTACGTTTGTATATCTAACACGAATATAGCAAGGATTGTTTTTAAGGAGTGATACTATTTCTTCTAAAGATGTGAATGACGATGAAAAAAATGTGAACTTTATGAACGAAGAGGAGAGAAGGAGCAAATTAACGAAATTTGAGATTTGTCCACGCCTGATCAACGAAATTCACTATTTTTCTGTGCAAATAAAAAAATTTTGTGATTTTTGCATGCCAGATTGACACAATTCACAATTTTTCCATAGCCGATCAAAACATTTGCAATTTTTCTGAAGCCGATTTATAAAATTCACAATTTTTCCATATCCAATCGACAAAATTCACTATTTTTCTGCAACCTGATGAACAAATTTCCCTTTTTTTCCGTGCCTCACCGACAAAATTTGCTATTTTTCCGTGAATCAATGAAATTTGAGATTTGTCCACGCCTGATCAACGAAATGCACTATTTTTCTGCGCCCGATAAAAAAACTTTGCGATTTTTACATGCCAGATTGACACAATTCACAATTTCTCCATAGCCAATAGATAACATTTGTAACTTTTCCAAAGCCGATGGATAAAATTCGCAATTTTTCCATATCCAATCGACAAAATTCACGATTCTTAACTGACTGACGGAATTTGTGATTTTTTCCTGCTGCACATTGACAAAATTTACAATTTTTCCACACCCAATTGACAAAATTCTTTTTTTTTTCACACCCTATTGACAAAATTCATTATTTTTCAATTTTTCCGCACATTATCGATAAAATTCGCAATTTTTCGTGCCTGATCAAACAAATTCACTATTTTCCCACTCCTGATTGACTAAATTTGCTATTTTTCCACGCCTGATTGACTAAATTCACCATTTTTTCCTACCCGACCAATGAAATTCGCTTTTTTTCCATACCTGATCGACAAAGTTTGCTATTTTTCATGAATAAACGAGATTTGAGATTTTCCAACTCCTAATTGACAAAATTGACTATTTTTCCACACCCAATCGACGAAATTCACGATTCTCAACTGACTGATGGAATTTGTGATTTTTTCCCGTTGCACATTGACAAAATTCACAATTTTTCCAAACCCAATTGGCAAAATTCTTTTTTTTTTTTCACAACCGATTGACAAAATTCACTATTTTTGAACTTTTCTGCACATTATCGATAAAATTCGCAATTTTTTCGTGCCAGATCAAACAAATTCGCTATTTTTCCACTCCTGTTTGACTCACTTCGCTATTTTTCCACGCCTGATTGACTAAATTCGCCATTTTTTCCCACCCGACCAATGAAATTCGCTTTTTTTCCACACCTGATCGACAAAGTTTGCTATTTTTCATGAATAAACGAGATTTGAGATTTTCCAACTCCTAATTGACAAAATTCATGATTTTTCCACACCCAATCGACGAAATTCATGATTCTCAACTGACTGATGGAATTTGTGATTTTTTCCCGCTGCACATTGACAAAATTCACAATTTTTCCACACCCAATTGACAAAATTCACTGTTTTTTCACACCCGATTGACAAAATTCACTATTTTTCAATTTTTCTGCACATTTTCAACAAAATTCGCAACTTTTTCGTGCCTGATCAAACAAATTCGCTATTTTTCCACGCCTGATTGACTAAATTCGCCACTTTTTCCTACCCGACTAATGAAATTCGCTTTTTTTCCACACCTGATCGACAAAGTTTGCTATTTTTCATGAATAAACGAGATTTGAGATTTTCCAACTCCTAATTGACAAAATTCATGATTTTTCCACACCCAATCGACGAAATTCACGATTCTCAACTGACTGATGGAATTTGTGATTTTTTCCCGCTGCACACTGACAAAATTCACAATTTTTCCACACCCAATTGGCAAAATTCACTGTTTTTTCCCACCTGATTGACAAAATTCACTATTTTTCAATTTTTCCGCACATTATCAACAAAATTCGCAACTTTTTCGTGCCTGATCAAACAAATTCGCTATTTTTCCATGCCTGATTGACAAAATTCACAATTTTTTCACACCCAATTGACAAAATTCTTTTTTTTTCACACCCGATTGACAAAATTCACTATTTTTCAATTTTTCCGCACATTATCGACAAAATTCGCAATTTTTTCGTGCCAGATCAATTAAATTCGCAATTTTTCCACTCCTGTTTGACTCAATTCGCTATTTTTCCACGCCTGATTGACTAAATTCGCCATTTTTTCCTACCCGACCAATGAAATTCGCTTTTTTTCCACACCTGATCGACAAAGTTTGCTATTTTTCATGAATAAACGAGATTTGAGATTTTCCAACTCCTAATTGACAAAATTCACGATTTTTCGACACCCAATCGAAGAAATTCACGATTCTCAACTGACTGACGGAATTTGTGATTTTTTCCCGTTCCACATTGACAAAATTCACAATTTTTCCACACCAAATTCACAAAATTCTTTCTTTTTTTCACACCCTATTGACAAAATTCATTATTTTTCAATTTTTCCGCACATTATCGATAAAATTCGTAATTTTTCGTGCCTGATCAAACAAATTCGCTATTTTTTCACGCTTGATTGACTAAATTCGCCATTTTTTTCCTACCCGACTAATGGAATTTGCTATTTTTTCACACCCGACTGACAAAATTCCCTTTTTTCTGCGCCTGATTAACGAAGTTCGATATTTTTCTATGAATCAACAAAATTTGAGATTTTTCTACTTCTAATCAACAAAATTCACGAATTTTCCACGACCGACTGACGAAATTCACGATTCTCAACTGACTGACGGAATTTGTAATTTTTTCCAGTTGCACATTGACAAAATTCACAGTTTTTCCACACCCAATTGACAAAATTCGTTTTTTTTTTCGCACCCGATTGACAAAATTCACTATTTTTCAATTTTTCCGCACATTATCGACAAAAGTCGCAATTTTTTTGTGCCTGATCAAACAAATTCGCTATATTTCCATGCTTGATTGACTAAATTCGCCATTTTTTCTTACCTGACAAATGAAATTTGCTAGTTTTTTCACACCCGATTGACAAAATTCACCTTTTTTCTGCGCATGATTAACGAAGTTCGCTATGTTTCCATGATTCAACGAAATTTGAGATTTTTCTACTTCTAATCAACAAAATTTACAATTTTTTCACACTTGATCGACGAAATTCACGATCTCAACTAACTGAATTTGTAATTTTTTCCCACTGTACATTGACAAAATTCTTAATTTTTCACACCCAATTGACAAAATTCGCTGTTTTTTCACACCCGATTGACAAAATTAACTGTTTTTTCACACCTGATTGACAAAATTCACTATTTTTCAATTTTTCCGCACATTATCGACAAAATTCGCAATTTTTTTCGTGCCCGATCAAACAAATTCGCGATTTTTCCACACCTGATTGACTAAATTCGCGTTTTTTTTTTGTACCCAACCAACGAAATTCGCAATTTTTCAGAGCCTGTTTGACAAAATTTGCTATTTTCTGTACATAATGAATGAAATTTGCGATTTTCCCACGCCTTATCAACAAAATTTAAGATCCTTAAATGGCTGACGAAATTTTCGATTTTGCCCGCTTCAAATTGACAAAATTTACGATTTTTTCCTGCAACTTAGACAAAAATTCCAGTTTTTTCCAGTTGTAAAGTGACGAATTTCTCAGACCACAGGTTTTGCATCCCTACTCCAGGCCAATTCGGGAGTGCACAGAGCCCAGCAGCTCTTTTTAACTATTTTGTGTTCCTGATGGACCTTTTTAATTATTTTACACAACTGGTGGCACTTACTGACATTTTCGACTGCCCTTTCGATTGATTTCTTTTTCTGGTTGTGCGAGAAAAACTCACAAAATATATCTACGGATCATGGGAAATAAATTATAAATTTTGTCAAACCCTTGTTTGATAAAAATCGAAAAATTCGTCAGCCAGTTATGCAAAAAATCATGTAATTGTTCAGTTGTCACAGGGAAAAAAGATCACCAAATTCCTCAGTCGATAACATTAAAAAAAAAAAAAAAAAACTTGCAACCTTTCGCCATCAAGTTGTAGTGAAAAATCCTGAAATTCACTGCAAAAAGTGTCCTTTAGCTCTCTTGCTAAGCACCTGCAAAGTAAAGTTCGTGTGCAACTGATAAATGGGATTTTCGTAAACATCCCATAAAAATAAATGGCATTTTCATTTATTTTTATATTTTTTTTAAGACTTTAAACTTTAATGATGAAAATTTTTACTTTAGCGGTAATTTCCAAAAACTTACAAAAATGTTATTAAAAAAATATGCATTAATACTTTTTTATACAGACAGTGACCCATAATTGTCCCCTTGCCAGGGTAATTATAGGTCACTTAGAAAAATCAATTAAAAAATAAATAAAAATATTTTGTGTACACTGAATGTTTTATGCAAAAGCATTTAGTACTATACACAAAATATTTATACTAACTTCATGCCGAATTTGAAATTTTCATCTTTTATATTTTCCCAGATATTGAGTTTGACCCATATTTAATCGGTGTCACTTTATTTCAGTCGTTTATTTTAAAACTTACTTACCAAATATGACGTATCAATCAGGGATGTAGTGGAGGGTATACTCCGTATACTCTCTGGAATTTTTAAAGGAACACTGTATAACCTCTGTTTCTGAAGAAAGCTATAGCATATATACACTAAGGTATACTTTCTGCCTAAGCGTATATCCGCTGTTTAGAACGTATACCCTCTTTTTTTTTACGACTACACCACTTGTATCAACTATTTTAAATATAAGCATGCAAATACTAATTTAAGCGAAAGAATACGTTATTTAAAATACAAGAGATTTATCCTTAACAAAAAATCAAATGGCGTAAAATCCATAACAGATCGTTATATCATTTACGAACTTTTGAAGTTTTAGAAAGAATTATTTATTTCGAAAACGGCCGAGTTTTTTTGGCACTTTCAAAGAGATGTTAATACTTCCCTGTAAGAAATAAGAGTGTGGATGTTATCGTTAAAAAGACAAATAATAAAATTAGAACAAGAAACGATAAAAATATTTCGCTAATTCTAAGATTCTAATGAATGCCGGCAAGAGTCACATGTAAGCGACATCGCAATCACAGCTCGATGCATGTAAACAACACAAGGAGAGTTGAGTTGAGTTGAGTTGAAATGCAACTGCGCATGCGAAAATCAAACTTTTAAATAGAAATTTGAAATAAATTAATAAGAAATAAACATTTTTCATTTGCTCTTTGAAAGCAGAAGTAATTTTCATAAAAACTGGAATTTATGCTTGATAGAGGATAAGAGATGCATTTAGTATCTCCGCTTGTATTTGTAAGCTCTAATCATGGGCTTCGTCAAAAAGAGGAGAGTTTGCGCGCGCGTGTGGGGGGAGGGGGGGAGTACACTGCACTTCCCTCGATTTTAGAATTTAACTAGCTAAATTTTATTTTCCGATAATTTTGAAAACTTCATAAAATTTATTCTTTTCGAAGAATTTAAAATAAAAAAGGAAGTAAGGAATTTTCTGATAGGGGGTGGGAGCATGGGAGAGTTGCAAAGGATGGAAAAAACCGGGTTTATTCCCGGGAATAAACCGGGTTTTTTTGGGAAGGAAATTTTGAAAATTTCCGGAAGTTTTCAGAAAGTTTTAAGAATGAAAAATTTTTAATTTATTATTTTCAGTTATTTTTTATGATTTCAATTTTTGTCAATATGAACAAATCTAATAACATAAAATATTTTTAAAAATGCATGGTTTTCATGAAAACTAAAGAAATATAGGCTTAAGTTGTAGAAATATTAAGTAAGAGAAATTAAAATATCTTAAGAAATTTGGTATTTTGATCGTCGGTGAGTAAAAATTGAAAGAGGCAGATGAGAGATTATCTTCCCTGGCATAAATGTAAACTTCACCTTTGTTCTTCGAATCAACAAATGTAAACAAAAAAGAAAATGAACAAAATTTTAAAAAATCGATGCAGAAATACAAAGCAACTCGTTAGAAAATTAATATAAAGTATGCCTGAATAAGAGAGCTATGCGAGCAAACAGAAACAAAAAAAATATATATTTTTTAAAGAAATATTCATATCCTCACAGACGCCATTGTTGTAAAGCTAATAAGTTATAAAGATAGACTGTAAAATCATAAGTTTTGTGAATTCATAATGTAAAATCTATTTTTTGGAACATTCTTCCCTGAAATTTCTTTAAAATAAAAATTTCAAATTGAAAAATAATTGTGTTTGTTTCTCTTCAAAACTCCTTCAATATTTCCAATATTCCCCAAAATTCCGGATTTATTCCCCGAAATTCCCGGGTTTATTCCCGTCCTTCGAAATATGTGGGTTTTTTGCAACTCTACCATTACCCCTCACTGCATTTTAAAATTTGATTAATTAAAATTTATTCTTTTCCTACATTGAAATACAGAGTCAAATTTGTTATTTACGAGTAAAGATAATAAAGATAGATAAATATAAAATAAAGATAAAAGATAATATAAGTATATAAATAAAGATAGACTAAGAATTTTCCTTTGGGGGAAGGGGGCTTAGGAGGGTCATTTCCCCTCCCTCGACTTAAAAATTTAACTAAATTTTATTTTTTTTTTTTTTCGATTTTGAAAAACACAGTAAAATTTATTCTTTCAAGTAACTTAAAATAAAAGAGGATCTGGGTATTTTCTGTTAAGGAAAGGGAGGAGGGTGTTAGAAGAGCCCATTTTGCCCCTCTCTGGATTTTGAAACATATTTAATTAAAATGTCTTTTGCTCCGATTTTGAAGTGCACAGCAAAATGTATTTATTTCGAGTAATTTAAAATTAAAGAGGAACTAAGAACTTTTACTAGGGTGGAAGGGGTCATATGAGAGCTATTGCCCCTCCCTCGAATTTGATTTAAATTTGATTTAATCAAAATAATTTCTAAATTTTATTTTCAATGATTTTGTTAAACATAGTAAAATTCTCTCTTTTCGAGTAACTTAAAATAAAAGAGGAATTAAATAATTTTCTGTAAAGTTAGAGGGTTTAGGTGAACTATTACCCCTACCCCAGATTTTAAATTTTAATTAATTAAAATTTCTTTTTCGCTTATTTTGAAAAACATAGTAAAATTTATTTTTTCAAGCAACTTAAAATAAAGGAGGAACTCAGGAAATTTCCGTTAATGAAAGAGGAGGGTTGGGGGAGGAGCCCCATTGCCCCTTCCTGGATTTTGAAATTTAAATAATTATTTTTTTTTCTTGAAAAACATAGTAAAATGTATTTATTTCGTTTACCTTAAAATTAAAATGGAATTGAGAATTTTCGTTTAGGGGGGGGGGGGGGGATAAATATACTAATTAAAATAAAAGTACTACTTTTTACATCCATAAAAAATACATAATTTTTAGAAAATTGGAATCAACAGATTTTTTTTTTTTTTTTTTTTTTTTTTGCATAAAAAATGCACACTTTTCGCGAACACGAAATATTCATTTATTTTATGCAAAAAATGTGCACAGTTATTGACAACATAGAATATACACTTTTTTGTATGTATAAAAAATACAGACAGTTTGCACACAAAGTGCATACTTTTCAAAGTGTTCAAAAAAAGTCACTTTTTATGCACAAATTGTGTACAATCTATACTTTTTTGCATAAAAAGTGCAAACATTTTCTAGCTGGGACGCGTATCTGGGTATGTGGATTTCTTTATACCCTCGAAACATCCCAACGGCTGGGTGGATTTTAATGAATGAGGCCTCTATCGATTTGTTGTAACCGTCCGATAGTTGTAGGCTAGGTCTTGTTTTTATAAATTCAAAATGGCGGCCGTAAAATACAAAATGGCGGTTGAGGCGAAATAAAAATTTTACGCACCCTATTGAGTGGCATATCATTGGATAGGTCTTTCAAAATGAAGACGATGTTTCATTGACTATTTTACAGTCAGAAGGTCCGTTAAAATATTATATAACCTGGAAGTTGTGTAGGTAGGATCTCTAGCTTTACTGCAACTCTAACCATCATAGACATCTATAGGCCTCATCAAAACAGTGCTTATATATAGGAACTAACAATTAAACACAACTTAAAAGTCATCAATACAAGTAAATAAAAAAAATAGCTAAGTCCTTCTATATAAAAACAAAAAGTTTTGATTTGGAAATGGACCAATGAAAATCTGCGTAGATATTCCCGGCAGAACGGCATCCAATTTGAATGCTTAAGCATGGCCTTTCTTCATTAATATTAAAAAAACTGTTGCATACAAATATGTGAAAATCGGTAGTATTATAGAGAAATGTTTGATAAACACGCTGATGCAGACAGTTTTCAAATCGAAGAATTATTTTAAGAGATATTTAATGCCAAAGTTGGACAAAATCGTTCAATTAAAAAAGTTTTATAGGAGCAAAAACTGTACATAGGAATTTAATCATTTTTAGATCATTTTATGCGTCAGAATTTCCCGGTGTGCAGACTGCATTTAGTTTTTTAATTTGACTGATTTTTTGAGGTTTTATTTCTATTTTAAATTCAAATTTTCAGCATTTCGAGAGATATTTTTTACATATTTTAGAAAATTGTATTAAATTAAACTGCTGCCAACTATATAAACAGCGCAAACATTAATGCTTGCTTCAAATTAAAAATTTATTTTACACGTGACTATTATAAACAGAAAATATAAAAAGCAGGAACTCATTGAAAATTACGTCATAAAAACTATATTTACACATGAATTTTAAAAGAGAAAAATTATTGTAAAATAATATATTCATTAACATGCGTTAGAAATCTTGAATAGGAGAATTTGCGTCACATTTACGTCACATTACACTTATTACGTAAAATGAACAAAAAATAATATTGCAAAACAGTTTAAATTTAAAAATTGCGCGAGACATTTGATATTTTAAGATGATCATAATATTTCATTTCTAACAAAAGTATTTTTACGTGAAAATTAAAAAGAGAAAGAAAAGTTTGGTGAAAATTACGTCAGATTAGAATTGTCAGATTCAAATTATAATTCAGTCTTCCGAAATCTTCTTAAAGCCGATCAAATTAGCGTTCTGTTACAGTCTGCGGTGTCTGAACGGGGGTTGACGAGCGTTGTTTGTAGGGGGCAGAGTCCCCTAGTAATATAAAAAATAGTTTCACATTCATGAGAAATAATTAATCGGGTTTTTTTATTTTTTAAATTTAATGTTTACTTGTTTCTATATTTACAAGAAGAAAGTATTGGATTCGTGAAAATTTTCTACTTCCGGTTTCCGACGGATTTATAGTTTTAGAAGTTCCTGAACACGATTTGAGTATTTTTAGAAAATGTCTGTCTGTCTGTATTTAACACAATTTTTTGGGCGCTCTATCTCAAGAACTAATGCACGGAATTTAATATAAATTTATATTCAGTTAATCCCTGATATAAATTGGTGCTGATTAGTCTTTGGTGCAAATCGCCCAACAGTTGGCGCTGCTATACTGCATTTTTCACGATTTCCGCAATTAGCTATATCTCAAGAACTAATGCACGAATTTTCATAAAACTTCAGATTCAGCAAGTCTTTGATATAAGTTGAAGCTTGATAGTTTTATGTGTAAATCGCCCAACAAGCGGCGCTGCTAATGCTGCATTATTCATGATTTCTACAATAGCTATATCTCGAACACTAATGCACGAATCTTCACGAAACTTTGGATTCAGGTATACCTTGATATGAATATATGCTGATTATGTTTTGGTGTAAATTGTCCAACAGGTGGCGCTGCTATGCTGCGTTTTCCATGATTATTGCAATAGCTGTATCTCAAAAACTAATGCACGGATTTATTGCAAACAACTGATTCACATACCGGTCAATTCACCACCACCATTCAACTCGCGGTTCAAATCGCATTTGAGAAACCTTAGGTTGGCAAATCTAACCGCCGGTTAATATTGGGAATTCATCGATTGCTTCAGAACCGCGATTATTCGACCTTGGGTTATTCAACAAGAATTTGAAAAGTACTTAGCTGTTTGGTAGAAGGAATTACATGATCTAGTAATCGCCTCTGCGAGTTCTATCCTGGCTTGACACCATCTTTATCTGTTTCTTTTGAATAACGAAACTAAACGGAGGTATTGGAAATGCATACTTATCATGTTTAAAAATTCTTGCAAATAAATTTGGAATTACCATTTTGATTTGATGGTTTGTTTGTTCACAAAACAAAATTTTGCGTTACAGTAAAACTCTTAAAAACAGTTACTTGATTTTTTTAAAAAAATTACTTTCTTCAATCTATAAGTTTAATAAACAATTATCTGATGAAACTAGCAATATCAAGTAGAATCAAAGTAAATAACGCGATAGGTTAATTTATTATTATTTTTATTTTATTTTTTTAAACGAATATAATATATGAAGACATTTTCATATATTATTTCTAATGCATATATTTTTTATTTAACGAATATAACTGATTACAGATTCAATTAAAATAGCTTGGATAAAATAGCATGCCGGTAGCAAAAAATAAAAGACAGGAGATCTTTTTAAAAAAAAAGAAGAAAAAATCGTGTAGATTATTATAGAAGATTCTTTTCGAGATCTTGTTTAATAATTTTAGAAGAAGGCCGAACATATTCCTAATGTAGTGCGAAATTTAAGAAAAAAATATTCTGAAAAATGTCTCTTTAAAACAAAAATAATTGTTTCAAATGTAACAAGTATATATATAAAAAAATAATTATTATTTATCTAATATGAACAATTGACCACAATTACGCAATACTTAAAAGAAAATTTATACTTTAAACAAATATGAACGGTAAGGCAAGAGAACTGAAATGGTAGAAAATTTGTTTTCCTTTCTTAGTATTATTTTAAAAAGAAAAGAGAGAGAAAGAGAGAGATTTGAATCATATTACTAAATTGAGAAGTATTTCTATTTGGATTCAGTAGATGGCGCCACCAAACATACTCCAGTAAAGTCTTCATCACAAATTAATATAATTTTGCGTTCATAGCAGGGCTGAAACTAGCTTTTTTTGCACCTTTGGCAAACATGGATTTTGGCGCCCCCACCCCCTCTTCCGCAAAGTATATTTACAAAGAGAACATTCTTTACTAATTTTCTAATAGCCGACTTATTTTTAAATTTAAAATATGTAATACTGAACTATGTAATCTGCAATGGCATATCCAAGGGGGAGGTCACGGGTGTCATGATCCCCTTCTGAACACCAGCAAAAATATTCTAAAGATCATTTTAAAAGTGAAATATACAGTAGAGTCCCGCTTAACAGGGTTATTTTCTTCTGATAGACTAATGGTTTCCATTATTATGAAACAGCCATTATAAATGAAGTGTTAGGTGAAGATGAAAGAGCACAAAAATGAAGAGGAAAGAGCACTGTAAAAAGTTAGAACGCTGATTTTCTGGTCAGAATGGGAAAAAAATGGCCATAATTTTTTTCCCATTCTGACCAGAAAATCAGCGTTCTAACTTTTTACGGCTGCTCTTTCATCTTCACCTAACACTTCATTTATAATGGCTGTTTCATAATAATGGAAGCCATCAGTCCATCAGAAGAAAATGATCTATTCCAAAAGTATAATCCTTCATTTGGCGCCCCTTCGTTCTAGCGCCCGGGGCACATGCCCCATCTGCCCCCCTTAGTTTCGGCCCTGGTTCATAGAGCTAAAATATCCAAAAAAGGGAGAAAAATGTAAGTGACACATTCTTTTATACTAACGTCTTTTAGAATTAACGTTTCGTTTAATTAATAATTCACAAACAGCTTAGTCTAAAAATAAAGAAGCATCAAAGCACAGTTTAAAACGGCCGCCATCTTTCTTTCAACTGGGCATGCTCGGTTCACTAACCTGTCATTTGAAGCTTGGTTGGGTTTCTCGACTCCAGGTTTGTTTTTACCTTCCATTTAGGGAGGTTGAGTATACAGTGAATTGGATTTCACGTCAACCTGGAATTAAGCCCGCAACCCGATGTTGAGGTTGACGAAGGATCACCGGGTTAGACGTAAGTTGACATAAGTTGTTTCTTATTATATTCATGTATTGATCGTCGAACACATTGCGCTGCTATGCTGCATTTTTTACGATTTTCGCGATAGCTGTATCTAAGGTGATTACTCAGTAACTATTTCAATAAATATATTAATCTGACACGCATCTTAATTTAAATATTAAGATTTTAATCTGCTTTCATTAAACAATTCACTATTCTTTAACATTCCGCATATTCCGATTACAAACCTTTTTTTCAATTCCACCTGTACACTGGAGGGTTGCCGTGCCACTTACAGACTGGCGCGTTTACCACCCGTTCGGCGACGGTATTTGAAAGATCACTACAGAGTATCCCCCCAGTGAACAAGGTGAACGACAGTAACATACAGAAAAAAAAAGAAATACATATACACAAATACAGTAAGATACAATAGCCTTATTAATATTATAAATGTCAATGTGTGTCCGAATGTTTGAATGAAGTCAGCATCTAAACGAATGAATTGATACTTTTGTTATTTTTGGATATAGATGGATTACAACCCGGAAATGAACATAGGGTATGTTTAATTTGTTTTATTCAAATATTTTGCTTAATAATCCTAAATTTCATTATTTTTTATACACAATGAATTGACATTTTTCCGATAAAATTTAACCATCTTCCTTTTTTCGTTGCCAAAAAATAAAAACTTAGAATAATAATTTAATTTCTAATTGAAAGATTAAAACAGAAATTTTCAAGTATGTTCAATAATACAAGGTGCATGAATTTTGAGTAAGTGCGGAAAGAAGGCAAACGTGACGTCAGATATGGAAAATATAAAACGGATATGCTTTAATGTTGAAATAAAATGATATTGTGTTATGGTATTAATTCTTATTATTTAAAGAAAATTGTTATCAAGGCTTACGGTTTATCGTCTGCGCAAGGTTAACACAAAGATTTAAATTTCAATTTAAAATTAAAAAAACAATTTTTTTGAAGAGCAAATGTATAGCAAATGTCAATAATATGCACAGTAAAATTAGCAAAATCGAAAATGACGTAATGATTAGCAAGAAATATGTATTTTCATTCTTAAAAAGTAAAAAAATAACTATAGATAGAAAGGCTATGCTCTGTAATCGGGTTCGTAATCAATTTGCTTTTTTTAGAGAAAGAAATTAGGTGCAAAAGTAAATACATTGTTGTAAACAGGTTTTTTTTTTTTCGTGTGGTAAAGACAATAATATTCCAGATGACCAATTCTTCGCGCACCTTTGATGACAAGTATGATTTTAAAACATATAAAACAGTATCATCCGATAATTTTCTTGGCAGAGATGCCATATACGCACTTGGTTTGGCGCGATGTGTTTTTGATACAAATTTGCAGAAAACAACATCGTTTTCGAACACCAGTTACATGTATATTTTTTAATTATGTTCTATTACTTAAAAAAGTAAATAACAATAAATAAAAAAAGTTTCATTAAGATCTATAGAACAAAGCAATTTATATAATTTTAAAAGAAAATTAAAGTAAATAAACTATTTATTAATAAACAAACAGCTGGGTTACCATGTCAAGCAAAATAATCTATGTTGGCGACAATTAGGTACCCCGGTGCGTATATGACATCTTTGCCATTTTCTTATTACTTCATGATATAAATAGGCATCCTGATTCAGCGTATAAACCTAAGTTATGTCAATGACTTTATAATAAAGAAATACCTTAAATTACTCATACTAGACGGCCTTGGCGACCTGTTTGGCCTCCCTTAAAATTTATGTTTGGGAAAGCATGCTAAGCATTGTATCCTGTTACTTTTATTCATAATTTAATTTACTTGGACTCACTTATCCCTCTCGCTGCGCAACCCGAGATTTCCTCGGGCAACGTAAAAGTAGCAAAATTTGTGCAATCCGATATTCTCTCAGGGATTCATCTTTTCCACTGGCGACTATTTTTTATTTCAACTCGGACCACTTTTTAAATACAAAAAAATTCATATAGACTTTAACAACATCTACAAGAGAAATATACTGCAAAATTGATTTTCTTACAATAGTGGTGCGAGACTATAAAAATAGTCTCCATTGACAGTCCTGATTTCGCCTAATTTCTAATATCTTATCCTATTTAAGATCTTGAACTCTTTTACAAAAAATGTTTACATATTTATACTCTAAGCTAAATATAGATTTGAAATATGTAATAAAAAATGCGTGATTTTTTTAACCTAATTTGATTTTTAAAAAATACGCAGCGAGAGGGTTAAATATAATTAATATAATCCCTTAAGCTAATATTAGTTTTTGTTGCATTAAAATATCTCAATTTGTTGATTTTCTGTAAGCAAGTAAATCCTATTGGTTTACAATGGAAGTCTATGGGAATTTGGCGAATTATTAGAGATATCGCCAAATTCGCGTCACTTTTGGTGGCAGAATACGGTCCTCTACGGATACCCCCCTTATAGGTATAGAGATGCATTAAATGTTGTTCAATAACCAATGAGATGCGTTTCATTTGGGCGTTGCCATTAAACAATTAAAAAATAATTGTGATTTATGTGCCACGTACGATAGCGTAATAAAATATGATAAGCAATTGGTTTATTATATATGTTTTTAATTATCGGAAGGGAAATGCTTTGCTTAATTAATTCATTTCTTCTTTTTATGTTACGTGAACGACGTCACGGGTAACAGCTAGTACAATTATATAAACAAAATTAAATAACAGTTACAAGTCTTTTGGGAAAATGTACATGACGACCACTACGCGTGACATAGTTGGGTGAATTGCTGTCGTCTTTTTTAGTGGAAATTGGAAGTTGAACAGGGTCAGGAATTTTATTATCATATGATTCTGATAACAGATAAGTAGGCTTAACACGGTTGATTGATACTCGTATTTTTTTTTCCTTAATCGTTATGGTAATGTTTTTATTATTACGAGAAATAATAGGATGTGGACCAGTGTAGGGCTGAGATAATGGCGGCTGCACTCGGTGAACTCGTAAAAAGATGTGCGAGCAAGTTTGTAAAGATGGGTTAATATAATACTTGTCAGTGCAATGAGGAGATGTTGCTAATGGATTTAAAAGTCGCATATTGTTGCGAAGATTCGTAATGAAATCATCAGTACAAGGTGAGATAACTGATGTATATAATATTTCACTAGGAAGTCGTAAAGTTGTGCCATACACTAGTTCAGCACAAGAAGAATGCAAGTCTTCTTTAACGGCTGTTCTGATATCTAGGAGAACTACAGGAAGTATCTCGGACCACCTATTATTCTCGTGAGCTTTCAGAGATGATTTAAGATGTCTGTGAAACCTTTCTATAATTCCATTGGAAATTGTATGGTATGCCGTTGTGTGGATTTTATTCGTGCTCAATATGCGGGTAAATTCGGCATATACAGCCGATTGCATTTGAGGACCTTGATCTGATGTGATGACTGAAGGACAACCAAAGCGGGAGATTCATGTATTGAATATCGCACTGCATACTGTCGTTGCTAGCGTAACATTGATAGGAATGGCCTCTTGCAATCTAGAAAAACGATCAATGATTGTTAAAAGATGAGTATAGCCATCAGATGGAGCTAAAGGGCCTACGAGATCTATATGTATTTGATCGAAGCGTGCACCCGAAAGAGCGAATGTACCCAAAGGTGCTTTAGTGTGCCTCTGTATTTTAGAGCGCTGGCATGGTTCACAACACCAAACCCACGTTTTAATTTGACGCTTCATGCCTGGTCATACATATCTGGCGCATAGGAGTTTAGTAGTAGCAGCTATACCAGGATGGGAAAATTTATGAATATGATCAAAAATAAGCTTGCGAAAGGAGTTTGGAACAATTGGACGAGGAGTTCCAGTTTAGATGTCACAAAGCAAATTACAGTCAGACATTTGGCAATGTGTTAGTTCAAATTTAAGAGACGAGATATTATTTTCAGAAAGTTTTTGAATTTCAGGATCATTTTTCTGTGCATCTGCAAATTCATGAAAATTTAATGCTGAAGATTCTGTAATTGAATCAATTTCAATGCGCGAAAGTTCATCAGCAACAATATCTTGAGAGCCTTACACATGCCGAATATCAGTCGAATATTGTGAAATTAAATCTAGATGGCGTAATCGCCGCGGGGAGCATTTATTTGGATTTTGTCGAAAGGCATAAATTAGTGGCTTTTGATCAGTGTATAATTGAAAATGTCGTCCTTCTAACAAATACCTGATTTTTTTTATGGCAGAGTAAATAGCGAATAATTCCCTATCATACGTTGAGCATTTACGTTGGCTCGAATTGAGCTTCATTGAAAAAAAAAAAAGCTATGGGTTCTCAATTACTCTCAGAAAACTGCATCAAAGTGCCCCCAACTGCAACATCAGACGCGTCTACCCATACGCTAAGTTGAGCGCCGGGAATTGGATGCTTCAAAAGAGTAGCATTAGCAATTGCATTTTTAGCATCATCGAAGGTTGCAGCAGCTTGATCAGTCCATTCAAGGTGTTCAGTTGGTTTGTGAATGGATGTTTTTTCATATTTTTATGCCCTCTAATAATTGCACTAAGGGGGAAAGTATATTGGCAGCGTTCGGAATGAAACATCATCAGAGTAAATATCATATAGAGAGTCCAACCCCGTTACTTTCGCCCGTAAAAAGTGGGGCCAGGATGACCCACGTCACAGTTGGCATTTGGCGATGAAAGGTTACTAGTAGTAACGCTAGTTTTGTCGCTTTATCGCAGCTCTTGGCAGGAGTGCAGTATTTTTATGCTGTGATTCAGAAAGTTGAGAGTTGACAGAAATACAAATCAGGTAAAAGAAATCTGAATGTACACCGGATATTTATCCTAATGTTTTCGTTATCATTCAAAGAATGGCTCATCAGTAATAAATAAATAACAGAAATTATGAAACTTTTATTTAGATAAATATGTATATATTTAATTAATAATTTAGCTGTTTTCAATTTTTGACATGGTTTTGTTTATATTTAATTTCATTAGATACTTATTATTATTATTATTTTGTGAATACAAAGCAAAAAATAGGACAGAAAAAAATAAAGAAATTAGTTAAGAAACTTTGTGTGTTAGAAGACCAAAGGGTAGGAAGAGGGAGGGGGAGATAAAGGTGAAATTTCGAGGGAAGTGAAATTTAGGTGATGAATTATTTACCTATTATTACTACAAAAATACAAATTTAACAAACAGGTCTTTTTTTTTTGTAAATTAAAGAATTTTAAAGAATTTAATAATTATTTTAATTGGAAAACGCTGATATTACATAAAGGACATTTTAATTGAAAAAGAAATGCCAGCTTTAAACTTTCTGAATTCATGAAATGTTTATTGTTTTTCTTTACAAAAAAGTACATCTATAACAACACATTCAATTAATTGAAATGTTTAACTGAATAATCCAGTAACGATCATAACTCAAAATTACACACATAATTTTATTTACAAATTTTGCTTCATGAATGCAAGTTTATAAATAATAACTTAGTACACAACTATAACACACATACAGGAATTATTTTACAATACAAATTGCATAAACACACACAAAGAAGTTAGAGATAGAAAAAGTTTAAAATGCAAAACTTCAGTTTCAGAAATAATAGAATTAAAAAAAGGTTATTTGGCTATGCTTAATTCATTTATAGTAGCGGTTGCCAACTTCTGAACCTCACGGAACACTAAATTCAAAATTTGAAATCACACGGACTACTAATAAAAATTTTTTAACAATAAAAATGTATTTTTACAATAATTATCACAGAATGTTTATTCTATTAAAATGAAATAACCTGTTCAATAAAATAAAATTATAAATCAGGGGTGTCACTTTCTTGCCTACGTGATTGATACCACTATTTTTTAATAATAATCACCGTCTTATTTAATCATAACCAAAAGCTTCAAAAGTTTGTTTAATTGCATCAAAATTATTAAGGCTGTTCTCAAATACAAAATGGCAACTTTATGACATAAGTTTTAATTCATTTTTGTTCGGAAATGCATGAAAATAGCAGGTGTTGTTGTTCAGAAACTATGTAATCGAGCTGTTTTTTTCATTTTTTACAAACGCAATAGATCTTTCAAAAAATAGTGTCAAAGTGAGCGTTTTGAACCGTTTTTCCGCGCGAAAGAAAAATATCCACTCAAGAAAGGATGAAAAACATGTTTGTCACGTGATCAAATTCGCTTCTAACTCAATGGGCAATTTATGGATAAAAAAATGGAAAATACAGTTCGATTCCAAATCGCTTCCATGGTCAGGTTTTCCAATTTTATATCTTTCCGTTAAAAAATGAATTTGTAAATGCAACAAAAAATTTGTATTTTGTATTTTCATCGTAATAACGTGAATAAATGATATCATAGTTCCAATGATATCTTTTTAAGACCCTTTAAATATTAATAAAAATAAATAAATAATAAATACATTGCAATGGAAGGTAACAGCAGTTGTTTTGTTTGCTCTTTCTGTACGTCCATAGACACGACAACTTTCTACCGTGGTATTTTTTAATCGTAAACATGAAATTGTCTAATATGTCGAAACATCCTCCGTAGAAATCAATGCTATTAGCACGCGGACCGGGAAGCTTTTTTCCCCGAGTCACGTGATTTTATCTTGGCTGAAGAAAGTGTCGGGGAATTCTCCCTCTAATATATGATTACTCTGAGGAAACATCTGTAAAAATTGAACAATCCTAAAAATCGACGTAATTGGGTTAAAGTGGTTGGTTGAGAAAATTTTATTATACACTCGACTTTATTAGGAAGAGGTGAAATTCCTTTTTCGGAAAGATTAAATCCCAAAAAATCAATTGTAGATTTGCCAAATACGCATTTTGAAACATTAATACAAAGTCCATATTCTTGTAATTTTGTAAATAAAAGTTTTAAATGTTCCAAATGTTCATCAGGGTTTTTATATGCAATAAGAATATTGTCAACAAAGGCATAAACACCTGGTAAATTACGGGTGATTTCATCTATAAAACGTTGGAACGCCGCGGATACGTTGCACAATCCAAATTGCATTCGTGTACTTTCATATAATCCAAAGGGTGTACATATAGCAGTTTTATGAATATCGTCTGTGCTGACCGGGATTTGATGGTATGCCTTTATAAGGTCAACCTGACTGAAAATTTTTGAACCATTATGTAATGAGCTGGTCAAATCTGCTATACAAGGGATTGGGTATTTATCTTTAATTGTTTGAGAATTAAGAGCCCTGTAGTCACCAACAGGTCGCCACTCCAACGTACTCTTATTGGGTACCATATGGAGAGGAGATGCGTAGTTACTACTAGAAGGTCTCAGATGTCCTAATTGCATCATGTTTTGAAATTCTTTTTTTGCAATTTGTAAGCGATCAGGAGCTACCTTCGCGGTTTTGCGACGACAGAAGGACCTTTTGTTATTTTATGATTACCGTATTATGTTTAACGGGTTGATTGGGATCCGGCAATTTCGTGATGGAAGGAAATTGCTGTAGGAGTTTATGATAAATAGTATCACTAAAAACAGATTTTACTGAATGGAAATTTGTATGTTTTATATGGCCAATGGATTGAAATTTAGTTTTCATGTCCCGAAGACATTTATTACGAAGACCAGGCACCAATTCAAAATAATGGAGAAAATCAGCTCCAAGAATGGGTGTGCTGACATTGGCAATCAGAATTGGCAAAGTACATGTAAATTGTCTCCTTAAATTAAAGTCCAATGTGAGTGTTTTTTGTCCATAAACATTAATTGTTGATGAATTTGCTGCAAAGAGCTTTTTTGGGAGGGATTTCTCTTTTGAAAGTTATTAGCACATATTTTTAAGGCTGGAGTAGCACAGTTGAAGTTTAATCCAGTTGAAAAAAATATTCG
The DNA here is from genome assembly GCA_963932465.1 of Maratus speciosus. Classification (NCBI taxonomy): domain Eukaryota; kingdom Metazoa; phylum Arthropoda; class Arachnida; order Araneae; family Salticidae; genus Maratus; species Maratus speciosus. The sequence continues at coordinate 282,171,040 of OZ010800.1, read as the reverse complement.
TACCCTTTATTAGCACATATTAATGACACGTCTGACCCACTGTCGACCAAGAAGGAAACGTTTGTCTTCTGATCTCTAATAAATAGGCGACGTGATTCTTGGGGAAAAGAATAAGTCGCCTCTATTCTTTGCTGTCTGCATTTCCCGTCCATGAACAAGGTTTAACACATTTTTCTTCCTTACACTTATTTCCAAAACGACGATGAAACCAACACACAGAAGAGTCGCGCTTATTAAAATTACTTCTGCTACGAGGATTTTTATATCCGCGGAATGGGGATCGTCCTCGAAAAGCTGAAAGCTGATCAATTCTTTTATTTAATTTTTCAATTTCGCGAAACAATTTACTTTCGAGTGACTGATCATTTATTTTGGAAACTGCTAAATTTTCAACAGGTGATGGGGTAACTTCAAGTATTTTATCAGAATTTTCAGCTGCTTTATCTAAAAAAAGATCTGAAACAGCGGCTAAAATTGACTGTACCGAAGTCGGTAAACGTTGAAAAAATAATTTCATCATTAAATTTTCGGGAACGCTAAGAGATTCGGCGCGACGTTTCATATCGAGCAACGATTCGGATTGTTTGCGGCTTCCTAATTCCTCTCCAGATAAAAGTTTACGAATTTCTTGTTGAGAAGATTCCCCAGAACGAATAGTTAATTCAGTTTTCAATTTAGTGTAAGGATCAGTAGCATCAGGTTTTATAAAAACATCACGAACTATTGACGCAATGTCGGGCGGGAGATGGGATACTAAATAATTATATTTAGTAAGCGATTCCGTAATTGGTTTTGGGGTGGCAAGAGCAAATGTGTTTTCGCACATTATAAACCATAAAGCAGGGTCAGATCTGTTATATACAGGAATTTCTACGGCGTTAACTTTCGACATTGTATGTTTATACCTCCCAACAAAAATTACAAACAAAATAATCATACACAAAATATAATAAAAATTAGAATACAAATAGAATACAAATAAAAATTTCAAAATTGAATTAAGTATAAAAAATATAATTCATAAAAATAAAAATAAAGCATGTTCACATAAAATTTTAAGGGGATAGGGCAAAGAAAAAGCTTAAAATGAAAATCGAGAACAAAATTAAAAAGATTTAGATTTTTTTAAACTTATCTGGACATCGTTAATCCTAAGATGAAGTTGCATAATCCCCCCACTATATGCAGATATAGGCACGGATGCTGCATTTCAGCATTTAGCTTATTACTCCACGATTTATTTTTAATTCGTAGAACATAAACACATACGTTAAAGGTATATATAAATATTATACAGACATACAAACAATAAATACAATAAATCCAACTGGAGTGAAAAATTGGCCAGAGCCAGGAATCGAACCCGGGACCACAGTATACAAGACTGCTGCTCTAACCACTGAGCTACTCCGGCCGATGCCTGAGTCTGCAATTTCTCACTAATAAACCATGTTGGGGAAGTCACCAGCCATCTATACGACAGCCTTGGATGACCGGACAACGATGAATAGATTTTACTATCACATTGATCTACGATAATTATAATAAAACACTCATACTACAATATATATTAAAACACACATACACACATGGTCCCGGGTTCGATTCCTGGCTCTGGCCAATTTTTCACTCCAGTTGGGTTTATTGTATTTATTGTTTGTATGTCTGTATAATATTTATATATACCTTTAACTGTTGAATGCAGGCGTTATTTATGTGTGTATGTGTGTTTTAATATAGATTGTAGTATGAGTGTTTTATTATAAACACATACGATTCACCTTAGTTTCTTTATTCGAAGGCGCGAAAATTGTAGTATAGAAAATCATCAAATAAATATGCGTGCAAATCTCGGGTCACCATTAAGGTGATTACCCAGCAACTATTTCAATAAATATATTAATCTGACTCGCATCTTAAATTAAATATTAAGTTTTTATGGGTCAATATCTGAAAACTGGACGATTTCACTCCACAATTTTTATTTTTTTGAATTGATGTACCAACTTCCAAATACAATTATATATTATGATTTATGATACATGTTTTGTCATTTGAATGCTGTAGTGTTTTGAGATAAAGGATGTATATTTTATGCGTAGGATAAACTTTTACGGAAAAAAGTGTCTGTTAATACAATAATCAGTGTCTAATAATTGGGACTGAGATGATGGAGACTGACGTGATGTTTTTGTCTTAAAAGCTGCACAGCCATTTTATTGAATCATTTTGAACACATGTAAATGATTAAATATTCCATGTAACATTTGTATGTTACATAAATAAAGTTGCAATAAGCTTTTTTTTTAATAGATAAAAAGTTAAATATGGGGACATGAATGATGCTATAAAAAAATACTCATCCCTTTTCAGAACAAAAAACTAAATATTTCTAAAAATGAAACAATGAGAATAACAACTTACCTTCATCCATGATAGGATAGTTGAACTATAGTTGCTGTTGCAATGGAAATAATTCTGCCAGCGCCACCTAGTATCTGTTAACCTAAATGTGTGGTTAGAGGAACTGAGATGATGGTCAACCTCAGGGACAAATATATTTACTACAGTATTTTACTATACAATCTATACGAGTAAAGGAGCATTATATTTTCCCATACTGTATATATATATGTATAAATATTTAATAGCAAAAGTTAAAAATATTTATAAAAAATTTTACAACGTACATTTAATATTGGATATTTTTACCTGGGGACTGGGGCTGAAATGATGATTTCGTTTGTTTAAAACTTAAAATTAATTATTTATACATCATCGTATGTAAATTTATCATTGGTAATTGTTATAACAAATGTTACAATATATTACATTTTTCAGATTTTGGTTTTAGTATAATTAATGGAATATTATTGGCAGTGGACGCAAATTGTCCAGTTTTCAGATATTGATCCTTATTCTGCTTTCATTGAACAATTCACTATTCTTTAACATTCCGCATATTCCAACTACAAACATCTTTTTCAATTCCACCTGTACAATGGAGGGTTGTTGAGCCACTTTCAGACTGGCGCGTTTATCGCCCGCTGGGCGACAGCATTTGAAAGATCACCACGTATCTCAGAAACTAATGCACAGAATTTCATCAAACTTCATATTATGTTACACGTTCACATAAATAGATCCTTATTAGGCTTGGGTGTATACAACGCGACAGGTGTTGCTTTTATGCTCTTTGTGTTGGAAATTTTGTTTGCATACATTTAAGGGGGTGTGTGCCGAAAGTCAATGATTTGTTTGAGAGATGCGATGCTTATATCTTCTTTTTAATTGCACGCAATTCAAAGAACCTATACCTTTAGAATCCTTATGGTGGGAATAGATTGTCATTTAATTTCGGTACTGTGATGGCGAATTTTCAAGTATTAATATGTATGAGATAGAAGAAAGTTTTGGGATTGGAATATCCGATTAGTTTACTTTTTTTCTATCTTTACAAGAAGAAAGTATTGGATTCGTAAAAAAATTCGACTTCCGGTTTTCGACGGATTTAAACGTTTTAGGAGCAAGATACCCTGTCTGTGAGTCTGTGACTGTCTATTTGTCTGTAAGTGACACAAGTTTTGTGGGCACTCTATCTCAAGAACTAATTCGCGGAATTTAATAAAACATTATATTCAGATAGTCTCTGATATGAATTGGTGCTGGGTGCTGATTAGTTTTTGGTGCAAAACGCCCAATAGATGCCGCTGCAATGGGCATTTTTCACGATTTCCGCAATAGCTATATCTTAAGAACTAATGCACGGATTTTTATCAAACTTCAGATTCAGTTAGTACTTGACATGAGTTGGTGATGATTACGTTTTGGTGTAAATCGCACAACTGGTGTGGCTGCTATGATTTATTTTTCACGATTTCCACCATAGCTTTATCTCAAGAACTAATGCACGAATTTTGATCAAACTTCACATTCAGTTAGACGTTGATAAAGTTGTTGCTGATACGGTTTTGGTGTTAATCGCCCAATAGATGGCTCTGCTATGCTGGATGTTTCACGATTTTCGCAATAGCTTTATCTCAAAAACTAACGCGCGGATTTTCATCCAACTTCAGATTCAGTTAGACATTGACATAAGTTGTTGCTGATTAGGTTTTAAAATAAAACTCCCAATAGGTGGCGCTGCTGTGCTAAATTTTGCATGATTTATACAATTATTGATATTGGTATCTCAAGAACTAATGCACGGAATTTCATATCTTTAGAATTATGATGAGCATAGATTGCCACTTTTTTTTTTTTTGCACATGATAGCTAATTTTGAAGTATTGATATGTATGAAATAGAAGAAAGTTTTGTGATTGGCACATCCGACTAGACTTTTTTTTTATATATATAAATAAAGTACTTATTTAAAAGTAATTGTTGCCACGTGGCGAGATATTTTTCTTTTCTCCCGCGGTGTTGTGTCCGGAAATTCGTTTCAAAACGTCTGCCTTTATCTAATAGTGGAAAACACCATTATTTTACACAGTTTCTGAATAAGAATACCTGCGATTTCATGTGTTTCAGAACAAAACAGAAATGTGTCAGAAAGTAGCTTCTTTGGATTTGAGAACAGACTGAAGGGGGTTCTCAAATCCCCTGCTCAATAACGCGAAACTTTCTGACACATTTTTTGACTCACTTTTAAGCATAAAGGCATAAACTTAGCAAACCTGAGTATTGAAGCGATTTCGAACCGAAATGATTTTTCCGTTTTTTGATATATAAATTACTTATCATCGAATTCTAAGCAATTGTGTATCAGATAATGGCTTGTTTTTCTCATTTCTCGCGGTATCGCTTTCGAAAATCCAGTTCAAAATGCCAACTTTTATAGCATTATGTGAAAGATCTTCTGCATTTACCAAAAAATGGAAAATGTCTTTTGATTAAATAGATTTTACATAAGAACACGTGACAATTTCTTGCGTTTGCGGAAAAAAAATGAATTAAAAAATGTGTTTAAAAGTACAGCTCATTTATATTTCAGAGCAGCCTTAAGGAAACTTGGTACTCTTTATTTGACGAAAACTGACAAAACATCAATTTTCTAAGTCTTGTGGAAAATATTCGAAAAATAATCTTTATTATAAAAGCATGGACCATAACACCATGAACAATGTAAATAACTAAGATAAAATACGCATTGCTAAATGATGTACTACGTTAAAAATATTAAAATAACACAAGATATAATCAGCGTATCCTTCATTCAGAAGAAATTTATGTCACATACAGACAAACAGACAAAACCGCAGACAGTCACAGACAAACATTGTGTAAAAACATGTTTTTTGGAATCCTTGACCCTTAAAACGTGTATCCATCAAAAAACGAACTTCGAAAATTTTCACGAATCCACTACTGAATGAAACAAAAAATGGCAGACATGTTTTTTACTCTTTAAACTGCTTGAACAGAATTTAAAAAAGGCTCAATAAAGTAAAAGTGCAGCATACGTACACGAATATAAAATGAAAACGTGCACTGTAGGCCTACTCTAAGAAGCAATCTAAACAAAAAAAAATCTCGAATATCAGTTTGCTTGCCTGTCACAATAAAATTCTTTTCTAAAATGCAAAAAAGTATTTCATTCGGATGATAAAAATTTATTTTTTCTTTCAACAGATTGATTTCGCAAATAATCTACAGAAATGTTTTTTTCTTCTCCCCTCTTCGACGTGGTGACTGAGCTACTTATAGATTCGCGATTTTGAATTGTTTCTAATGTGTTATTTCGTAATTCCTCATTCTGAAGTCCCATTGGAATACTATAAACATCAGGAGTGATTAAACAAGGAATACTATTATTTTCCGAAAGTCGTACCAGATTATCCAGCATGCCGGACCTTAGGATGACGGATTAGAGCATGTTTACTGTACTACTGTGTACTTATGTCTTATATATATTTTTAGACGCATCTTTTTTTTTTTTTTTTTTATCGGAATTTCGGGTAATCCGAATTTTTTGTAATCCAAGCAGGCACCAGTCCCAATTAGTTCGGATTAGCGGGGTTCTACTGCATTTCCTAAGCGTGCCATTGCGAATGCATTCAATGAGGGTGTTTTAATTGGGATAGAAAACTACGGTACTTTAAAGTACCGACAGGGCATATGCGTGTGTAATGTGCAGGAGCCAAATTAAGCAAGCGGTACAACAGAGAAACCAGTAAATTACAGGCTCTACAATTAGGTCGGCCGGGGCATTGGTCTACTGGATGGCCGCCATGCGGCGACCAAGCGGACAACCGCCCCGATGCCAGACTGGTATACTCGTTCGGCTAGGGAAATCTGGCAGCTAGGGGTCTGATCATCGGTTTGGTGTCAGCCGATGTCCGCCATGTACGCTAATGGCACCAAGTGCATGTAAAATCCGTCGTGGGTGCAAAGTCCTCCAAGTTACCGGTGAATTATACATCTGGAGGTGCCTTGCCAGGTGAAGATCTCGTCACCTGATCGAGGTTCTAAATTACGAGGCCAACTTGAGTAGAGAAGCGCAGGCACAAAACAACAAGATCAAAATGTTAAGTAACCGTTTTAACTTAGTTCGCATCTAAGCAGTAGCCACAGTCGATAGGATGAAGATCAAGGCCCTCGTCAGATTTATTGCCGCTGCACGGCGATTAGGCGATCACCGCTCCGATACCAGGTATCAAACCCGTTCAGCTGGTGAGACCCGGTAGGTAGGGGCCTGGTCATCGGTTAGAAAGAAAGAAAAGGGTTAAAGAATTCGAGAATTCAAATCAGGAACAACAGCACTAAGCATAACCAAGTTAATTGAAGAGTGAACGGACTGCAAACGCCATCTACAGTCGAACTTCCCTTTAACGAAGTCCCTATTTAACGAAGTTTTCTACTTAACGAAATTTTCTGCTGAACCTTGATTTGGAACACCATTAACTTAACATGCAAACTAATCTCCATATTACGAAAAATATATTCTACATAACGAAATTTACTCCACTTTCGTCCGTGTGCAGCATTTAAACGGAGAGATTGTTGTTGCGATGGATGTATGAATTTATTTCAGCGGATTGTATGAAAATGAAATTTTTTATTTATGTATACATTTCCATTCAAAAGAAGAAATGCTAAAAGCCTTCGATACAATAACAAGTAATATAAAAATTTTGTTTTAAAGTCAATTCCTACTTAGGTCATCAAAGAAAAATTTAATATAATCCCTTAAGCTAATATTAGTTTTTGTTGCATTAAAATATCTCAATTTGTTGATTTTCTATAAGCAAGTAGGTTTCTATGGGAATTTGGGGAAATATTACAGATATCGCCAAGTTGGCGTCACTTTTCGCGACTCATTTTGGCCGTCAAATAGGGCGATATATCGCAAAGTTGGCGACAAACTTGGCGATATTGGGCGACAGAACAGGGTCCCCCCCTATGGTAACCCCTTATTGAAAATACTTTAATTGATCTCCAATAACCAATGGCCGCCATTTTGTTTCCCATGCAAAACTAAAATTAATTAATTAAAATTTAATTAATGAATTAATATTTGAAAAAACTGTATTAACATCAATTGTCATCCCGCACAAGTTCAAAGAAATTAATTTCAACTTGATAGGATGAATAATGAGTATTCTATTAACGATTGAAAATTTGAACAAGATATATAAATATATAAAAACTAGGGGGCTCTGCCCCCCGCAAGCTACGCTCGCCAACCCCCGTTCAGACACCGCAGAATCTAAAAACACGCTAATCTGGTGGGTTTTTAAAATATTAGAGAAGATTGAATTATACTGAAAAAAGCTGTGCAGATCTCCCTGTAAATGGGTTTCCATTCAATTCCCTTTGATTGCAAAAATGTAAGGGCGAGTCAGTAGCTGTTAAGACATCCAATGATTATTTTCGTTTTTGATTAAAGAGGATCAGTTAAACATTTGAAATGTAGATAAAATAAAATGAATTAAGTATACAGAGTCTTTGTCTCCCGGTATTTTAAAACCATCTCTATAATAATAGCCTAAGTCATGTGACTATCATCAACAGTTCCGGGTGGACCACTTCGCTTTTTATACTCTAGGTGCCATTTTGGCACTTTAATGTTAGCCATGCACAGGTGATAAGTCGCCAAATATTATTCTATCACCATCATTTCATCTATATTATAATAGTTCAAGTCATCAACTGTCATAAACAAATACGGTCTGATCCCTTCGCCTTTCATATGAAATTTTGGCACAGATGTCATATACGTCCCATATTGGCGCGATTTTTTAACGACGCCAATTTGGGGAACGCATCAACAACAACATCCGGCTTACCATATCAAGCAAAATAACGATACTTTGGCGCCAGTTAAGTGCCCGTTCCGTATATGACATTGGCGTCAGAAAAAAATCGCGCCAATATGGGACCGTAAGTTTTCCATTTTGATTAAAAAATCAAATTTTTTTTTTCGAATAAAACTACATAAAATTTGCCATGGTTGCAAAGAACTCTTGGCGCTGTTACGCTAGCCGGATGCAAATCTCGCCAATAGCTTTTTTTCAACTAAAACATTAACATTTTTTTTTTTTTTTTTTCGAGTGGTAATATTTGGCCAGATGTCATATACGCACAACAGGTTTGGCGTGATTTTTTTTTTTTTTTTTTTTTTTTTTTTTACGAAAATTTGGCGATAACCTCGTTTTCAAATACCAGTTACATATGTATTTTTGGTATTAGTTATGCCGTCGACCAAAAATCTATCGCCAAACTATAAGATTAAATGCCAATAATGGTTGATCGTAAATGTCACATTCACTTGACTTTAAGCAAGTTACACGTGTTTACGTCATCAAATGATTTTTATTTCGACTTTTTATATGTATATTTATTAATGTTATACTATTTTAATTGTTCCTTCGTTATTTAAAATGAATATTATGTCAATTTGTATAATTTGGCGATTTATATAATTTGGCGAAATTGGTCGATGGAATAACTAAGTAGTACCGTATTTTTTTAATTTTTTTCTTTTTTTTCTAAAGGAAATATAAAAAAAATAATTAATAATTATAGAACAAAATAATTTATATAATTTATAAAAAGAAATAAAAGTAAATAAACATTTATTATCAAATAAACGACAATAGCCGGGTTACCATGTCAACCTTTTCTGAAATATGAAAAAAAAATTATCTGTTTGATTAAAATTTATATTGCCATCAATAGGAAAATGTATATAAAATTAGAAAAAAATTACTATTTCGAAAACTAATTCGAATTTAAAAATTCTAATACCAGTTTTGTGATCCGCGGATCAATGCTGATTTTTGGTGTTAATTTCATCGCAAAGTATTCCATATTTTAGGAGAAATCGCTTGAAACATAATCAGTTGTTTAATCAGTCGATTCATATATCCGTTTCATAAATTCGTTTCATATATATAGGATTTTATATATATATAGGGTAAAAAAAAAAGCGAAGTTTGTTATATGAACAATGTAATTTTATAAGAAACCTGAACAAAGTAATATTACAGACTTTTTTTAAGTTAAGGAATTAAAATACTGAAAAAAAAAGAGAAAAGTTACGCTACGCCTCAGTTTTGTTTACCTCTTTTTATTATGGCTTTTTTTAGGCATTATTCTAATTAAATTTTCCTTATATGTCTGCAATGCGTAAAAAAAAGTTACTGCCAGAATAAAAATACATTTTCCGAATATTTCCATTTTATGTGTATTTTTCATTTTATGCATGTGTATTTTATGATAAAAATTTCATGAATTTGAGTTGATTCCTGTTTAACGAATTTTCTTCGTAACGAAGTATTTAAGTGTAACGATGAGACTTCGTTAAATGGAAGTTACACTGTATTAGTAAAGAACTATTACTTCCAGAAATGCTATACGACTTATAATCGATGCGCGCTTCTACCCCCAGTCATTAAAATTTCAATGACTTCTCTTACTAAACTTCATTGCACTGTATTACATGGAACAATAATCTTTGCATTTTCAAAATCCATTATGTAGTCAATGTTATTCATATAAAATCTAGATAGAGCTGTAGACTGTTTTTGATATTTAATGTCACTACGATGTTTTTTAAGACATTCTGCGAATTTTTTCATTGTCATACCTACATAAAATTTCGCGGAGCCGTTGTTCAGATGGACAGGAATCGCAATGAGTACGTGAGTTTCAAAACTCGCCTTATCCAAAATTTAAAAAATTGAGTTTTTCAATCAATCTATTCTATTGGTACTCCTGCATCGAAAAAACACCACAATCTGCAAACAAAACTAGTTTTATCGAGTATTTCTGTCATTGTAAAACCTTCGTTTACAATGAAAACCTATGGAAGCAATCATAGGTTTTTTGCGATTTCTCACAGTTTTATTTTCTGGATAAGGCGAGTTTTGAAACTCACGTCTTCACATGTATTTCAGCAAGATATTCGGAGGGTGTTGGATCTAAATGAACTGAAACTCTGTCTAATAAATTCTGAGGGTGGAGGGGGGGGGGGGGGATTGCAACTACCTTTGGGTAGAGGAAAACACTATGATAAACCTACCGATCAACCACTAAAATCTGGTCTGCAGGTTGTTTTCACCAAGAAATGACTTGGCAGACCAGTTGCATTTTAATATACTAATCGTGTTCTATCTAATCCTGGAATTTCAGCCGTCAACTCGATGAGGTGATCGTCTGTGCAACCGCCTCCCGATCTATAAAGATGGAGCTAATAGCAAAAAGCAAAGTTATACATATACATATGATAGAATGTCTGTTAATGCTTAGAATTGCATAAAATTTAACGTCATGTTTGTATTTCAGTTGATTAACTTTAGATGTCAGCATCAAAACTTTCTTTTCTTCCCACAATTCATTTCCAGAGAATTCTCTTATGTTTACTTTTGTGTAGTCATGTGACCTACGTATGTAAGTGTTGTGTTTGTTTGTGAAGTACATATTAAATGTTTAAATGTCTACCAGCGACCTCGTTATTCAGAGTTATCTTAATTATTAATAGTTAATTACTAAATATATACTAAAAATGGCGACGTTGGAAAATAAAGGTGATAATTTAACCGGAAAAAGTTTACCGAAAATAAGTGAGTCGAAGGAAAATGGCTCATGTTTTGATTTCAAGCACTGCATACGTTCTGTGTAATGTCATATATTAATACTTCATAGTCTTCTACACTATTTACGGTGGTGTAAGTGATATTACATTTACTTTTACATTTTGATAAAAGGCTTACAAGCAGAACTTTATCTTGAAAAAGATGCTACACCCATATTTTGCAAAGCTAGGACTGTCACTTATGCACTACGTGCAGCAGTCAATGACGAATTACAAAGATTACAAGACGCAGGTATTATTAAACCAGTTACAAATAGCAAGTGGGCAACTCCTATAGTTCCAGTGGTTAAGCCTAATGGGAAAATTCGTTTATGTGGTGATTTTAAAGTAACATTAAATAAATTTCTGAAAAATGAAAAATATCCTTTACCTAAAATAGAAGATATGTTAGCTACATTAGGTGGTGGTGTACACTTTACAAAAATTGATTTAAATCAAGCTTATCTTCAGTTACCTGTAGATGAACAATCACAAGAATTATTGACCATAAATACACCAAAAAAATTATTCCAATTCCTTAAGTTACCCATGTGTCTTGCTAGTTCTCCTGCTATATGGCAAAGAAAAATTGAGAAAATTTTAAGAGGAATTGAAGGAGTTACAATTTTTATAGATGATATTGGTGTTACAGGTGAAACAGATGAAATTCATTTAGAAAGATTAAAGCAAGTATTAGAAAGATTAAGGGAATATAACATTAGGGTAAATAAAGAAAAATCATTCTTTATGGCAGATGAGATTACTTACTGTGGTTATAAAGTTGATAAACATGGTATTCATAAAACACAAGATAAAATTGAAGCAATTTTAAATGCTCCAAGACCAGTAAATGTATCTCAGGTTAAAGCTTTTCTAGGCTTAGTTACATATTATGCTAAGCTTGTACCAAACTTATCTACTATTGCAAATCCTTTGAATAATTTGCTTAAGAAGAATGTTAAATTTCATTGGTCTTATAAGTGTGAACAAGCATTTAAAAGTATAAAAAAAGAAATTACTTCTGACAGGGTTCTTACTCACTTTAATCCTAAGTTACCTTTAGTTTTAGCTACTGATGCTTCTCCTTATGGTACCTTTGCAGTTCTTTCGCATATGATGCCAGATAACACTGAAAAGCCTATTGGGTTTATGTCCAGAACTTTGACTACTGCAGAAAAACGGTATAGTCAAGTTGATAAAGAAGCATTAGCGATTACATTTGGTGTGAAGAAATTTTTTCAATATTTGTATGGCAACAGGTTTACCTTATTTACTGACAGTAAGCCTTTAGTATCTATTTTTTCTCCTTCTAAAAGTATCCTGTTTTATCGGCTGCTCGAATGCAACTATACACAATTTATTTAAACATTCCAATATGATATCCGTTATAAAAAAAACTACTGATCACGGAAATGTGGATGCTCTTTCACGACTTCCTTTTAGTAGTGAAGATTTACCTCAACAATTAAATTCGAATGATGCAATTGATGAATCTGAACTGCTTCAAATTAATCAACACTCTATGTTACCATCAACTTCGAAATCTATTGCTTCAGCTACAAAATCTGATCCCCTTTTACGTCAAATTTTTCATCACCTCATTTCTGGTTCTGAAATTCCTAAAAATTTACTTTTTGATGGTAAACAAGAAGAATTCACTCTTCAACATAGTTGTATTTTAAAAGGATGTAGGGTAGTTATCCCTGAAATTCATAGAAACCAAATCTTAAAAAAATTACACTTTGGTCATTTTGATATAGTTAAAATGAAGTCTTTAGCCCGTAGTTTTGTATGGTGGCCAGGTATAGACCAAGATATTGAGGGTCTTGCACGAAATTGCACTACTTGTGTAAATTTGAAAAATAATCCTCCCAAAGTTGATACACATCATTGGGAATGGCCTACAGCTCCATGGCAAAGAATTCATATTGATTATTTTGGTCCTGTTATGGGAAAAATGCTTCTTTTAGTGGTTGATGCCCATAGCAAATGGCCAGAAGTTTTTATTGTTCCTAGTACAACTTCAGAAAATACCATTACTTGTCTCTCTTCACTTTTTGCGCGATACGGTTTTCCCATTTCTTTAGTATCAGATAACGCTAAACAGTTTACATCTAAAGAAATTGAGACATTTTTGAGAAATCATGGTGTAAAGCATAAGTTCAGTGCTCCATACCATCCAGATGCAAATGGACAGGCGGAGAGATATGTGCAAATTCTTAAAGGTGGATTAAAAGCCTTAGCTTCCGATCCTGGTACTTTACAAATGAAATTAAATAGCTTCCTTTTGCAACATAGGAAGATGCCTCATGTTACAACTGGGGACAGTCCTGCATCTCTATTTCTAAAACGTCATATAAGAACAAAAATAGATTTGATAGTGCCAAATGTTACAAATTTCGTTCATGATAAACAAGATGCGAAAAAGTCCAAAGTTAAAATAAAAGAATTTGAAATTAACCAGAAAGTAGCTGTAAGAAATTATACTCCAGAAGCCAAGTGGAAAATTGGTCGAATAATAACAAGAGAGGGAAAATTACATTATAGAGTTCAAGTTGGTTCGAATATCTGGAAAAGGCATGTTGATCAAATAACTAATGTAGGTTCAGAGATTTCTTTAGTTAATGATACAAATTCTGAAGAAAGTGATACAGGAAATTTCAGAAGTGAAAATGCAATTGTGAAACAAGGTGATTTTCCACCAATACAGCCTAGTATCGCAGCTCCACAACCAGTTGATTCTCATGAGCCATGTACTCCAGGTCCTACACCAACTGACTTTCATCCTGATTCTCCAAAACCATCTGTTCCCACTAGTTCAATAGTTGATGCTGCTGAACTTGTAAATTCTAATTCTTCTTCTCCTTCTCCACAGGTACTGAGACGATCAAGTAGGTACAGAAGATCTCCTGACAGATTCAAATATTAAGTGGGGGAGAGCTGTCATGTTTGTATTTCAGTTGATTAACTATAGATGGCAACATCAAAACTTTCTTTTCTTCCCACAATTCATTTCCAGAGAATTCTCTTATGTTTGCTTTTGTGTAGTCATGTGACCTACGTATGTAAGTGTTGTGTTTGTTTGTGAAGTACATATTAAATGTTTAAATGTCTACCAGCGACCTCGTTATTCAGAGTTATCTTAATTATTATTAGTTAATTACTAAATACATACTAAATTTAAGAATCTTTATTATTTTTTTTAGTGTCCTTATAATTTTGGCTTGCTGTGTAATATCTTTCTGCAATATTACATCTTAACTTTTTCAAGTTTTAGACACCTGAAGAAGTCGCGGAGACTATTGACAATTTAGCTATCCACCCAGAAGTTCGAACTACTTCGGGAAAGCTTTTCTATGGATGTTAAGAAGGCACAGTGCTAGGAAAAGCCAATGATAAAGAAATGGCTAGAGGATTGTTTGAAATTAGCGAAAAAATTGTAGGTGAAAAATTCAGTAACTGATACAGGAAAGCTGAATGAGACAACGATATACCTCCTTTATGAAAGAATATCGACATACTTGGTGAAGTAGGAATTGGTAAAGACAGACTTACACATAATCAACTGAATTTTATGTAATTACATTGATTAAGACTAATTATCAGCTAGATCTCAAATTCTTTTCTTGATTGTACTTAAACCATTGCACTAAACTTTCATCAGAAAATTAATAAAAATATAGTACATATAATTTTATTATATAAATTTTCTTTGCTCTTAATCGGCAAAATATTTGTAATATATCTATATTATAAATCTAAAACATGTCCGTGAGTAAGTATGACGTAATATTGACGGTGGCAATACTTGACTAATAAATTTCGCTTTTACTGCAATTTTTTTGACTTTTAAACATCGTATTTAATTTTCACGCAGTTGAACAGGAATTACAATGCACTTTCAAGCCCAATTTCTTTGAAAAATGTAAAGCAATTTACTGAGTTTTTATGGCTTTAAAATAATTTTCTAGCATCACTTTTAATACTTTCCCACATACTTGAAAAGTGTTCATGAATTGAGTTTGTCTGTCCGTGCTCTAACTCTCATAAATACACTCGGATTGCCATGTGATTGATGTACGTTATTGATGTTCACCATGGCATGTTCAGTATTGAAAAGGAAATGCGTACCACACATAGTTCATTTACGGGGTACTTAAAAGTATTCCGTTACATTAGCAATTTACTGAGTTTTTATGTCTTTAAAATAATTTTCCAGCATCACTTTTAATACTTTCCCACATACTTGAAAAGTGTTTATGAATTGAGTTTGTCTGTCCGTGCTCTAACTCTCATAAATATACTCGGATTGCCATGTAATTGATATACGTTATTGATGTTCACCATGGCATATTCAGTATTGAAAAGGAAATGCGTACCACACATAGTTCATTTACGGGGCACTTAAAAGTATTCCATTACATTAGGGTCTATGGGGAAAAATCATTTGCGGTGTATTTTAGTAGTGTTACACTGTTAAAAAATTTGTGATAATTTGAACTAATTTTTGGTGCTCTAGTAGCTGCAACCATAAGATGGTGAAATCTTGATGAAACATTTGGAGCTAAGTTTCAACCGGAGCTCCAGATCTTGGAGTGGGACTTCACCATAAGATGGTTATAGCTAGTGCAGCACTAAAAGTTAGTTCAACCTACTACAGATCTTTTTTAACAATGTACAACATTTTAAACGTAATGAAATTTATACACATTATCAAGATACACTAGAAGATGGTTAGTACAGAATATGTTATGTGTAGCACTTACAGTACAGATACAGGGAAATTCAAAAGTATTCCGTTATATTATGATCTTGGAAGAAAAATCTTTTGTGGTGAATTTCAATGATGCAACCATAATGAAATTCATATGAAATTCTGAGGTGCACTAATACTTAATTTCATTTCTATAGAATGTGGGGGTGCAAAGCATTTATTCTTCATTTACAGGGTCACACAGAAGAGTTCGGTTTTGTAATGGTCTACAGGAAAAACTGTTCACAGAGTATTTCAATTATGTTGTAGTAGTTTTTCCTCATGAATTGTCGAATGAAAACACTTAGCGTTTTAAATATATAGATAACGGTATAGAGAAAGCAGGATAAAACTGAAAGTAAATTTTGTTTTGTATTTTACAACTATTACTCGAAATAGGTATAAAAACGCTCGGCTGTGTGAAATTAAAGAGTAATTTGGTCAAAAGGTGATCCAAATTTAATCAACGATTTATGCAATATTTAGAAGCTGCAGAGAAGATCAAACTTTTAGATAAATAAACCTCATAAGTTGAGACTCGTTTTGTTATTAAATTTCATGGGAGTCGAGTGTAGTTTTAAATTACTTACTAAAGATTCTAAAGTATTTGATATAGTGGTTGAGCACTTTAACAATCATTTAGAGCCCAAGGAGAGTACTGTAACTTCTCGTTATGAATTTTTTTAATTGCGTTCAACAAAAAAATTAAAGTGATGTTTCCCTTGTGATAAATTAAAAATATTTTGCTAAAGACTGTTGTTTCTATAATCAAAAAGACAGATTGGTAAGCGATTTATTGGTAATTGGAATATGAGATTTACGAGTTCGAAGTTATTAATTCATTCGAATTTGGATCTATCGAAAGAAGTAGAATACTGTAGGTTGAAAGAATCTAGTAAGAAGCAGGTACAATTAATGGCAAAGGGTTTTGTATTGAAGTCAGAAGTTCTTGACGATATTAAAGTAAAAAGGAAACTAGTTGGAAAGCTAATTCTAGACACGAGAATAAAAGGCATAAACAATATCCTTCTATATATAAAAAAAAGTAACGATTTGGAAATGGACCAATAAAAATTTGGGGCGAAACGCATCTGATTGGGCAGAGATTTCTGACGCTATATGGGAGGTTACCAAGGGAAGGGGCGCTCTGTCGTCAAACGCCACCCAGTTTGTCACCAACTTTGCGATATATCGCCAAATTTGGCGACCAAAATTAGTCGCCAAAAGTGACATCAACTTGGCGCTATTTCCAATATTTCGCCAAATTTCCATAGACTCCCATTGAAATCCAATAGGGTTTACGTGCTTGCAGAAAATCAACAAATTGAGATATTTCAATGCAACAAAACTAATATTAGCTTACTAGCCGCCCTTGGTGACCAGTTTGGTCTCCCTTAAATATATGCTAAGCATAGTATCACGTTAATTTTATACATAATTTAATTTACTTGCGCAATCCTTCGCCAAATCGGAAGATTCCGATACAGAAATCATGAACTCGGCATTTTTATGCTAGCTGGGTTCAGGTGATAAATCGCCAATCATTGTTCCCGTCGTATTTTTTCATATTTCATTAATTTCATTTAATATATGGAGCTTAATTGAATTATTTACATTATTTTTAAACACAAACACTAACTATTTAAAATATTCGTAACACTAAATATTAATTTTACACATATATGTTGGTGGAGAAAAGGCGGCGAAGTGAAAATTTCAGAGAAGAGGAGATTTATATGATTATTTATTTAGATCCAGAATTGAAACGCAAAACAATTAGGTCTGGGATTGACTAGAAAATAGGATTGCTTCGCGGTACCGAATGGAATCGCGAAGTGATTATGCGGGGGGTTGGTGAGCGTAACGAGCAGGGGGGCGGAGCCTTCCTGCTCGTTTTAGTTTGCTCGTTTAGTTTGTTTAGAATAAAAACGTTAGCATTCGACAAAAACTTTATAACATAGAAATTGACAATTATCAATAATATTTGCTAAAGCCACCATATTACTTATTACACATAGAACCTCTCACAAAATATTATAACATATTAAGTGGGACACATTTATCATTTATGAGTACTTTGGCTAATTTTAAAAATATATGCTAGAATAAAACTGTATCAATTGTTTCTCAGATTTTCATGACAAAATCAAAATAAATTTTTGTCTACTCCCCTCACCCCCAAGAAAATTTCGAAATGGCACAGAGGATCTAATTATTTTAATACATTTAAATTAAATTATTCTTAATACTGAGTATGTGAAAACTAAAAGAACTTTAGATTAATACTTTTTCATAGATGAGCAAGTCTATGTTACCGGATGAACATTTAATTAGAGCACCTAGGTTAGAGGAAATTATCAAATTAAGGTACTTCATCGTTATAGCGGTCTCCACAACTACGATTAGGCCAATATTACAGTTACGATTTCGCAAAGGTCATCGCCAAGATTATATCCATACTATATAATAATAACATATATTATATAATAACATATATTATTATATAATATATATTATTAATAATAATTATCACGAAAATATTACATATATATGCATATATTATGCAATATTTTCGTCTTATGGGTTATGTAAAAGTCATATACTTCTTATACACATGTCATATATATATATAAACTTTTTCTAATATTAAACCATTTAAACACATGAAAATTTACCAAATTTTATGCAATAACCAGTTATAAACAAAAGATAGATACAAACATATATATGTCGTAGGCTAATTGAGAAATCCGGCTCTTTGCAAACAGCTTAGGCTCTTTTCTTTGCAAACAGCTTAGGCTCTTTGCAAAGAGCCGGGCTAATTGGAGAATCCATCTCCCTTTTTCCAATTAGCCTGATATTTTTCAGGCTTATTGCAAAGAGCCTAGAAAGCGTTAGGCTAATTGAAATATGACCACTTATTATCCGATCAGGGTGATATTTTTAGCTCTCAGGCTATCAAAGCCTGAGAGCTTATGTGCCCGCCGATTCTGTATGTACGTACGTACGCGTACGTATGTACGTAACGCGATAATTCTTGATAGAAATATCCGATTTGCTTCAAATTTTTTTTCTAGGTTCATTCTGATAAGGTGCTTCCCTGATTAGTTTTTGGGGTTCATTGGTTAAGGATAAAAGGGGAAAAGAGGGGCTAGTCCCCCCCCCCTTAATTTATATAAATGGGTTTTTCATGCAGAAATATTCGATTTCTCCAAATTTGGTATACCGGGTTATTAAGTTTTGGAGGTTCATTAGATACATATAAAGGAAGGAAAGGGGGGTCACCCCCCCGTAATTTAGATAAATGGTTTTTTCAAGCAGAAATATAAGATTTGCTATAAAGTTGGTATACCGGTTAATTATGTTAAGCAGCTTCCCTGATTACATTTGGAAGGTCATTATTATGTATAAAGGGAGGAAAGGGGGACAATTGCCTCTTCCCTTAATTTAGATAAATGCGTTTTTTATGTAGAATTATTCGATTAGCTCAAATTTGGTATACTGGTTTATTATGTTAAGGAGCTTCCCTGATTAGATTTGGAGGTTCATTAGTTAAGTATAAAGGGAGGAAAGGGGGGCTAGACACCCCCCCTTAATTTAGATAAATGGGTTTTTCATGCAGAGTTATTCGATTTGCTCCAAATTTCGTATACCGGTTTATTATGTTAAGGAGCTGCCTTCATTAGTTTTGGAGATTTATTGGTTAAGTATAAAGGAGGGACAGGGGCTAGTGTCCCCTTAATTTAGATAAATGGGTTTTTCATACAGAATTATTCGATTTGCTTCAAATTTGATATACCAGTTTATTACGATATGGCTTCCTTCATTTGATTTGGAGGTTCATTGGTTGAGTATAAAAGGGGGGAAAGGGGGGTAATTGCCCCTCCCCTTAATTTAGATAAATGGGTTTTCATGCAGAATTATCTAATTTAGTTTAAATTTTTTTCTAGGTTCATTCTAATAAGGAGCTTTTCCGATTAGATTTGAAAGTTCATTGGTTCAGCATAAAGGGAGAAATGGGGGAGCTAATACCCCCCCCCTTAATTTAGTGAAATGGTTTTTTTCATGCAGAATTATCTGATTTGCTTCAAATTTGGTATACCAGTTTATAATGTTAAGTAGCTTCCCTGATTAGATTTGGAGGTTCTTTGGTTAAGTAGAAAGGGGGGCAACGGGGACTAATCCCTTCATTTATTTTTCAAGGGGCATTATTCTTTGAAATAAGAGTATAATATACAATTAGTGTGAATAGCCTGTGAGCTCAATGCCATCAGTTTAACTGGGCAATTTTCTTTTATTACGTTTACTAACGCATAACCCTACCCAAACCCGAAAAATAAATTACAACAGACCGTACCCCGATCCGAGCAAGACAAAATAATTTCAGTCTACATGCAACCCGACCCGAACCTGAGAGTTCCATTTGAAAAAACCCGAAATCCCGAACCAAATCTGATAACCGACAAAAATATTCCAAAGATCCATAACCGGATCCGAACAAGACAAATTAGTTTCCGTGGACACGCAACGCTACCAGAACCTAAAAATTCCATTCGAAGTCAACCTGAAACCCGTCCCGAACCAAATCTTAACCGACAAAAATTTTCCAAAGAACTATAACCCGATGCAAGCCAGACAAAATAATCTCCGTCCACCGGCAACCCGATCCGAACCTGAAAGTTCTAATTGAACTCAATCCGAAACCTGGTTGTGGTCGGTTTTCGGGTTGACTTCAAATGGAACCTTCAAGTTTGGATCCGGTTGAAAAAAAATTAAACTAAATTAGATAATTCAGCATGAAAACACATTTATCTAAATTAAGGGGAGGGGCAATTGCCTCCTTTCCCCGCTTTTATATTTAACCAATGAACCTCCAAATCAAATAAAGGAAGACATATCGTAATAAACTGGTATATCAAATTTGAAGCAAATCGAATAATTCTATATGAAAAACCCATTTATCTAAATTAAGGAGACACTAGCCCCTGTCCCTCCTTTATACTTAACCAATAAATCTCCAAATCTAATCAAGGAAGCTCCTTAACATAATAAACCGGTATACGAAATTTGGAGCAAATCGAATAACTCTGCATGGAAAACCCATTTATCTAAATTAAGGGGGGGGGGGGTCTAGCCCCCCTTTCCTCCCTTTATATTTAACTAATGAAACTCCATATCTAATCAAGGAAGCTCCTTAACATAATAAACCGGTATACGAAATTTGGAGCAAATCGAATAACTCTGCATGAAAAACCCATTTATCTAAATTAAGGGGGTAGGGGGTAGCCCCCCTTTCCTCCCTTTATACTTAACTAATGAACTTCCAAATCTAATCAAGGAAGCTCCTTAACATAATAAACCGGTATACCAAATTTGGAGCAAA